>CM056587.1:600000-787500 GCA_029721435.1 Gymnothorax reevesii
AGTAATTTCTTAGTAGCCTGAGACGAATGTGGAGAGCACTGCATGCGAAACCCCCTTCCCCCAGCTCTGCTCAGAGCATCGTTCTTCTGGAGATGACATGGATTACGTAATCTTTTAGCAATTTTCAAGGGGCATTCCCAAGCAAGGTTTTAATTTGCATTTTACACTTCTCATGAATAGAAGAGTGAAAAACTAGCGTCAGATTCAAATTTACTTGGTAAAAGTACTACACCTGAAGGGTTTAAAAGAAATTTTTTGAAATTTTGGGAGTCATGGGACATTTAAGTGACCCTCCAAAAAACATTAACGCTATCCTCACGAAGTCCATCTCTTGACTTTGTGGAGAAAAGCTCCAGTTCTCAGCCTGGGTTACGGGGTTGCCACATTCAAACAAATTCAAAATAATCAAAATATACAGCACTGCAATCAGAGGAAATGTATATCAAATATTCAACTAGTTTGCAATGTACAAACAATTCAGCCCTATGGGGTCGTAACCCGAAACTCGACAGCACTTGGCACTGTATCCCCCTCGGTGTGCCTTACAGGTGAGCGTGACCTTTGATGTACAAAAAAATGAGGTCATAATTGGACTCATGACCTTGAAATCAAATGAGCTTCTAGATAACACCCAATATGTGTAACCTGATAAAAACTGAGGGCTGCCCGACAGCGGTTCAGCAACTAGAGCGGTAAAAAGCAATAGGAAGACAGATGGACAGACAAATAGACAGACGGACAGACAGCAGAGAGGATGACAAAACCCCATCGGCTATAAGCGCTGAGGGGATAAAAACAGAATTGGGTCAAAAGCTGGTTGAGATCATAGCATCTCTTAGGCACAAATCTCTCATCCCAACAAGAAAGTGCACTGACTCACTTAATCATCATTAAAACATGGAACAGCATATTCTAATATGCAAGCCTACTATAAGCTTAATGCTTTGCGAGTTTCCATTTAAAAAAAACTACATGGGAATGGTTTATGAACAAATATACATTAACAATAAAATAAACATTTCCAAGAAAATGACAAATACAATGAACACGGAGAAGTCAGGTTTCAAAACTTGACTGGATTTCTAAAAGAGGTATTTAAGACAATGATCAATAATTACCCAGAGTTTCCCATTTAAACACTACACTGTAGAAATGCATGTTGAAAAAATGAGGTAATAGGTAAGATCTACAAAATGTTCTTGAGCAAGAAAAAAGTAAATTATTCACCAGTATCTCAGTTACGCAAGAAAAATCTCATCTCAATTGCTAAATGGCTGTAACCAGGGAGGGGGATGGAGGGAGATGCAGGGAGATGGAGGGAGATAGAGATGGAGAGAGATGGAGGGAGATAGAATGATGGGACTGGAGGCGACTCTGATACGTCATGACTTTTCATTTTCAGCACACATTATGCCTGAAGAATATAGTATCTTGTAGAATATTTAGCTTTCCAGTGAAGACTGAAAACAGGGTTGGTTTATTGACTCTCCCTGCAGTCACAAGGTTCAGGCACACCTGCTGGCAGCAGGTGAAGCCCTTGGCACATGTGCACACACAGGGCCTGAATGGCCCAGCTGAAAACAATTCTAAAATCTCAATATCCAGGAAAGACAGAATCTTTCTAATACAAACAGTAATTTGGAATAAACATACAGATCCATATAAAAATATCCAAAACTTAGTTTGATCTATCTGTATCCACAGAAAACTTAAAAGACCCAAGAAAATTTTGAAAACATGATCACCCTCATATCCTTTCGAGAAAGCAACTCTTATTGAGAATTTTGTTTACAAGTCTAGGTTCATGTTTAACTTGCATCTTTCCAAAACAAGAATTTAGTTTTGGCCAGAAATTCTGGTATCCCAGTTCATTAAAGTTCATAAAAAGCATACCCGTATCCAAAATGAACATCAACTTTAAACTACTCGTTACATCGATAAAAATATTATCCACATTATCGAACTGAAAATAAATAAAGGCATCAGCCTACATCAAATTCTTTTAATGGCCAAATCAATCACGTTCTGATGCATTGCATGGACATGTTGGCAAGTATTGACATGTCAAAGGCCATAGTGACGTCAAGTAGTTGCAAGTATTCTATGTGAACCATAGATACAAAGACAATAGGGCTGTGTTCGCATCCTATTTTTAGGAAAGTTTCTAACTCCTAGAAAATGACCCAGAAGTATTTAGGTGGCAGTCATGATTTGTGTGCTCAAATTCTCTTCAGGTTAAGGAAAGGTTCTTCAATGTTTCTCACCTTATTACCTTCAGCATAGGGTACACTGAACCATCCTTTACGAAAAGGAGATAATACAGTTACACAATTTCTTGCAGCAGCAATATTTAAAGCAATGACGATCCATCTGGCCAATCCAGAAAACGTAAGAGGATGACAGGCAAAGAGGGACGCATGATCGCGTCCCCTACGAAGTTGCATTCAGATTCTCTTAGCAGTGCAGGTGGCTACTCCTGAAACATCATGAAGCCCCTTTACACCTTTCCTAAACCTCATGATGTTTTCCACAGAAGTTAAAGAAAAGTGGTTAGGAAGTAGACGATAGGACATAATTTTTCTGACTATTAGGACGCACTCTGATTCCCAACCACTTTTCTTTAACCTCTATGGCAAATGACATGAGGTTAAGGAAAGGTGTAACGGGGCTTTATGATGTTTCAGGAAAATATATCCACACCGCTAAGAGACTGTGAATGCACTTTCTAGGCGACATGATCATTCGTCTCTTGCCCATCACGTTTGTTTTCCTGATTGGCCAGATGGATAGTCATCACTTTGAATATCGCTACTGCATGGAATTGCAGGATGACATTATCTCTTTTTCTTTTCGCAACGATTGGCTGTGTTTAAATAGTCTGTTATGCTTAGGAAAGTTCCTAACTCCTAGAAGATGACCTGGAAGTATTTATGTGGCAGCCATGATAAGTGTTTGAATGATTTAAATCAGTGGTTTCCAGACTTGGTCCTGAGGGCCCTTCCATGTTTGCTGGTTTTTGTTCCAACCACAACTGCAATCATGTCAAGCTGTTAATTCATCTTCATTATGTATTTATGTTAAGAGAAGTAATTTATTCTCTTAAGACACATTTTGACACATTTTGACAAATATGCATACAAGCAGTGAATTCCATATCCACATTTTGATATATTAGTAACAACTGCGTAGTAAACAATCAGTGGAATCCTGATTGGTTAAACTGTGGACATAATAGTTGCAAAAACTTAAAATTGTTCAACCAACTGGCAGTTACATACCAGATTCTACTAATTATGGTCTTCAGCAAAGATTGAAATTCAAAGTCATCATGTATCTCTGAATATTTGCTCCTGATTTGAAAAATCTTCCACATTTTGCTGCAAACTAATGCATCCAACTTGTGCTAAAATGTGTAAGTAGTGTTTAGTTAAACTATTTCATACCATGAAATGCTAAGGTCAACCCAGAATTTCATACAATCTTTGAGCATATCTGATATCAAGTCTTAATTAACTTGGGCAGAATAGTCATGCTTAGTCTTGTAAAAGCTGGGTGTCGAAGGGTTAAGTGCAATCAAATTATTTTGAAAGAACTCTGAACACCTTTGCTCAGCAACCCAATTTGATGCTAACTGATTCTCAGTGTCTAACTTGATTTGTTTAAAAATTTTACCTGAAATTACTTGCTACGTTGAAAAAATATGTACGAGTCCTTTATTCTTCATGGCACATGAGGATATTTCCATCAAAATTTAGCTTGAGGCAGTAAATAACTGTTTTAAACACAAAATGCATCTAATTACGGCACATTTAGCTAATTAAAATCCTATGATGGCAATTCCGTCAGGTCCACTTTGTCAAAATCCCCAAATTATCATTTGCAGCAAATTTTTTCGCAATATTTTGAGTTTGGCGGCACGGCTCTGTTCTGGGGCTTCCCCGCCCTGCCACGCGTGTGCATGAAGCGACAGTGGGCGGGGACAGCTGTGGACGTGCTCTTCCATGCATACGCCTGATGCCATGGGCAGAGAGAGCAGCAGTAAACCCCCCTCCCAGGGGTACAGAACAGGCCGAGCCATCAGTGACTGCGCCGTCATTGACTTCAGTCAGATAAACATGTAATGGAGGAGCTGGGGATGGATGTGGGTTGCAAAATGAACAGAGAAAGCGCAATAATAGGCAGGCAGAGCATCTTTAAATATGGGGTCTTGTTTATGATTTGCCAATTGAGTGCAGAGAGGAAACAGCTGACAGGTGATGTGGCGTGGCCTGTGATCTGTACCATCACTAATGAAGGCAGGCTTGCGAGCTGGGCGTGACCCCGTGGCCTGACTGAACTACCGCTGTGTTAAATTTTTGGTAAGAACAAAATCCAGCTGACACAGGGAGGCCCCAGGACTGAGTCTGGGAACCTCTGCTCTAAATGTAAAGGAAAGGTGCTTTAATGCTTCCTAACTTATCAACAGTCACATAAGGTACACTGAACTAGAGCCGCATTCCAATAGTAAAAAAATTGGTCAAATGCCATCCGATTGCAATCCGATCAAAAAAAAGCATTTTAATACCAGATGTAAAGGGGAACTCAGAGTGATGGTCCGGTAAAGACGGGAATGCCGGCGCGGACGCACATGCACACATGAAACCAGACAAAAACAGTATGTTCTCCCTCCCTTTGGGGGGGCGGGAGGGGTGGAGAGACATAATGATTAGTCCAAAATGGAATGTATTATTTGATTATACAGTGCTGTGAAAAAAGTATTTGCTCCCTTCCTGATTTCTTATTTTTTTGCATAGTTGACACACTTAAATGTTTCAGATCATCAAAAAAATTTTAGCATGAGACAAAGATAAACCGAGGAAATACAAAACGCAGTTTTTAAATGATGATTTCTTTTATTAAGGGAAAAAAGCTATCCAAACCTACCTGGTCCTTTGTGAAAAAGCGATTGGCCCCCTTGTTAACTCATGAATGAACTGTGATTAACCACATTTGTTTAGTACAATTTTCCTGGCCACACCCAGGCCTTATTACTGCCAGACCTATTAAATCAAGAAATCACTTAAATAGAACCTGACTGAATAAGTGAAGTAGGCAAAAAAAATCTCCAAAAGCAACACATCATGCTGCAATCTAAAGAAATTCAAGAACAGACGAGAAACAAAGTCATTGACATCTTTCAATCTGGAAAAGGTTACAAAGCCATTTCTAAGGCTTTGGGACTGCAGCGAACTACGGTGTGAGCCATTTTCCACAAGTTGAGAAAACTTTGAACAGTGTTGAACATGAAATTCAGTGATGCACCTTCCCAGGAGTGGCCAAATTACTCCAAAAGTGCGTCGACAACTCATCCAGGAGGTCACGAAAGAACCCAGAACAACATCTAAAGAACTGCAGGCCTCGCTTGCCTCAGTGAAAGTCAGGTTTCATGATTCAACAATAAGAAAGAACAGGGCTCGAATTTCACGACGGTATTGACGGCAATTGCAGTCAATTCCCTACCAGTTTGCCGTGCTGCCCACCTATAAAAGCCCCAGTTCACAGCAGTAGAATGCCGTGCCCTTTCCCCGCATTGCTGTAAGTGCCCCTCGGCCAAAACACCTAGCCAAAATAAATAAATCTCACAGCATTTCCCAGTTTTACCAGTGGCGGTTCGTCGGCCGCAACAATGGGAAGCCAAAACCTCGCCCAGTCTTAATATAGAAGTAAAGAATGTGACGTTGCACAGCTTATTCCTTAAAGAGCCTCAATAATCAATTTGCGAATATATGCCGTTTAAGCTACTTGAGTGCGGAATTTATAAAGACGTAGGCCTATGGTAATTTACCTTGTAATTTATGTGTGAAAGAAAACCCCTCAATTTCATGGCGCAATGTATAACAATGCTATCGAAAATATATTTGACCGTCCTTCTACCAATTCGTATGAGCAACTGCTGATCAAGAAAAGTAAACTGCGAAAGGTTTAAGTCATTAAGCTTTGAAGGGCGAGGTTTTGGTTTCCCATTGTTACGGCCGGCGAAGCGCCGCTGGTTTTCACAACTGTCTTTTTTGCCCTTTTCTGGCAATCGTGGGCGCAGAATTATTCTTGAGTAATGTATATATCTCCTCTATTTTGGCCGACAGGCGAAAGGAACAAAAAAAAAAGAAAAATGCCGAATTACAGTCGGCAGCCGCAAAGTTTGGCAAATAGATGAAGTTATGGAGGTATTGAAATTCTCTTATACGTTGCATGTTGTGTGTTGATAAAGCTTGGGAGGTGGTCTTTTTAGCCAGTATTTAGCGCTGCTGTCAGTGTGAGTGTAGGAATGACAGGCGAAAGTCAGAATTTCGCGGGTGGCAGAAGATGGACAAAATGGCTAAATATGATTCATTTTTTCAATGACCCGGCTTTGATTGGAATGTCCTTTGCTTGTACTTGCATTATAGCAATGCCCAAACGATGTCCCAGCGCAATGCTGAGCCAATTTCCAAGACAGCAAGCAGGGAAAAATACGGGAAACGTTTTCTTTCAAGAATGGTTTTGATTTGCATAGCGCACGCTGATTGGTCACTTTATATGAGGAACATCTAAGACTATAGACCTTGACTTTTTTTTTTAGCTAAAGTGATGACCTAAAGCTCCATGGTGGATTTGCGGCTGTGCCCCCAAGGTAGCAGCAGACTTTGCTGTGGTGCCCCTTATATGGATGCACATTTGCTGTAGTGCCCTTATATTTTCAGCATGGACCACAGCAACTTTTGCTGTGCCCCTTATCACCTGTAGTTCGAGGCCTGAGAGAGACTAAGCAAAAATGGCATCCATGCGACAGAGGTGAAAACCACTGCTGACCAAAAAGAACAGAAAGGCTCGTCTCACATTTGCCACATCTGGTGTAAAACTAGCACAGCTTTTCATAAAAAGAACACCATCCCAACAGTCAAACATGGTGGTGGTAGTGTGGTGAGTCTTGTGCTGCTTTACTGCTTCAGGATCTGGAGGACTTGCTGTAATTGATGAAACCATGAATTCTGCTCTCGACGAGAAAATCCTGTAGGAGAATGTCTGACTAGTTTGTGACCTGAAGCTCTAAGCAGACTTAGGTTACGCAGCAGGACAATGATCCAAAACACAAAAGAAAGTCCACCTCTGAATGGTTTAAAAAAAAAACCAAACAAAATGAAGGTTTTGGAGTGAATTAGTCAAAGTCCGGACTTAAATCCGATTGAGAAGCTGTGGCATAACCTTAAACAGGCCGTTCATGCTTAAAAACCCTCCAATGTGGCTGAATTAACAATTCTGCAAAGAAGAGTGGGTCAAAATTCCTCCACAGCGATGTGAAAGACTCGTTGGCAGTTACTGCAAATGCTTGATTGCAGTTGTTGTCACCGAGGGTGGCACAACCAGTTATTAGGTTTAAGGGGCAATTACTTTTTCACGTAGGGCCAGGTCGGTTTGGATGGCTTTATCCCTCAAATAGTGGAATCATCATTTAAAAATGGCATTTTGTGTTTACTCGGGTTATCTTTGTATGATATAAAAATTTGTTTGATGATCTGCAAAATTTAAGTGACACGAATATGCAAAAAAATAAGAAATCAGGATGGGGGCATATACTTTTTCATAGCACTGTATATTCAATTTCCCGTGCTGAAAACAACCATTGTCATCCATTAACAATCTAATTTTGCCTTGGATTGAGATACTGAAATAATATGTTGCTTTCCTCTGTTTGAAACCTTAAAATTTATCTTGCATCACTACCTCTATGGGCACCACCTGTCTGTAACTAGTTAAACCAGCCAACTGCCAAAGCACAATCAGTGTTTTTGCTATGCAAACTTTGCACATATTTTATTTCAAGAGATTTCTCCGTGGCATATGTCTGGTTTTCCAAGATCCGAATCAGGTGGTACGGTGGGGCGCCACCTATTGGCATTACTAGTAAAACCAACATAGTGGCTAAACAAATTCAGTGTTTTCGCAAAGTACATAAGACTCATATTCCATTTCCAGAAACTTCTCCATGGCACATGCCTGGTTTTGTCAGATCTGACATATTGGTAACAGCGCCCCCTGTAATGATATATTTTTGAACATTCGTCCCCTTATATCCGGACATTGGCTAAGACTGCCATAAAACTTCCTTTACCATGTTAAAATATCCTGAAAGAGCCGGAAACTCTGCTAATTCCAAGGCTCTATGTTCTTGGTTAACAGTTTTATGGGCCCCTAATGGGACTTCTATGGGACTAAATTTTTCTCATCTTCAATGTCTGACAACGAAACAGGCTAAGATGAACTTGTCACTGGTGTGGTTTAAAAATTATTTTATCCCGTTATACACAGATTTCTTGTCATTTCATGTACAACCAACATGATCAACAGGTGGCACTTTCACATGTTAAATATTTGGGCATCCCAGTATCAAATACAATCATAACTTGTTTGGCTCATTGAAACACTTATCCACAATATTTCCTCAAAAATGGGTATTTTTCCTCAAATATGCTCAATTTGGTACCTGACTTTTCCACTTCTAGGTGGCACTGTAGCCTTACTAATAAAAATTGTGAGCTCAAACTCTGGGATTTTCTGTTACACGTATATGTGCACCATTCTCCCAAATTTCATTCAATTCTGGTTCATTTCATGTAACTCATGTCAACTCCTCTGCCATGCCACTGTATCAGAATATGGTCTTAATGTTCCAATGGAACCAACCAAAATGATTTGATGACTTAATAAAGAAACAAATTTCCACCAAATCAAAGCCTCAGAATTAATGGCACCCTTAAAGATCACTGTATATAACATCTCCCAAAATTAAGCCAAGAAATAAGTGCCTCATATTTAAGTTTTATCTGAGTGTTAAGGAATGATAGAGCCATTACATCTCTTCCTGTTTCACTGGGATATAAACAATGTAATGAGTTGCTTATTTGACTTCATTTTCCTGAGTGAGTACTTGTGCCGTCTCCCCCGTAATAACAGAATCTTTTGAACCTCTGCTTTCTCTATCAGACCATATGCAATGTGAATAATCTCTTTTCAGAGGTTTGTTCAATTAACCAGATGACGTTTTTTTTAATCCATACTGCAAGCTGAATGTTAAAAAAATGCGAATACTCCTTCAGCTTTGAATAGATTTTTTGTGATGATCTCATCAGTTTTCGGTTTGGACTCGCAACAACCTGACGTCATAGCATCGGCAACATTTTTAGACTCCTGCCACCTGATGCCTGACCAGGCTTAAAAAGTTAGCCCTGTATGACATGTAATGAACATGTCGAGATTGTGTAATCGGTCAACTTTAACACTTCTGCCATCGGAAATGCCTTTTTTCAACAATGACTATAGGTGCCCTTTAGCAGGTGAAGGAGCTTTTATGCCCTCAGAAAATACTGTCTGAGTAACTATCAAAAATCAAAAAAGGACTCAAACTGCTGATATGAAAATTTTGCGAAAAAGCAATACTGACTAACTCTATTCATTGACTTGTCCAAAGCCTTCGCAAGGAAGACTGCATTGAATCAGAGTATTGTTTTTGTTCAAGGTTTGCTCATTCAGGCCATTTCCAATTAAAAATACTTGCGATTTTTAATGTATTGCATCCTATTTTTTAAGCCTAAGAATCAAAAATCGGAAAGCTCCATTTTCATCTGAATTGATGGCAATGACGTGTTGTAGGTAAATTCAACAGACCATTGATATCTTTACATGTTGACCATTGTGTTTAATGGAGCCTTGGAGTTTATTATAAACTATTCACTCAAGACTGTGCAACATACGACGAAGTTCATAGGCCTGTCTTAGTCACGGACATATTTTTATCCACACAGTCATTCCAGGTGGCCGCCCCAGTTATCTGATCATGTCCAAAAAATGGTGGTATAGTATATAGTGTTTTTTGCCCCAGAAGACAGTACTAGTAACTGTTCCCAAAGCTCAGACTGAGTTCCAATGAAAGATTTCGGCAAAACTAAATATAATAGCGTAAAACTGAGCCAAAGCGAGAGGATCTTGCTCCACTGTTAAACTACATCATAAGAGTCTAATGAGGTCACTGCTTTAAAAAAAAAAAAAAAAGGTTTTATTTTCCCCCAGCACTCAAATGAATAATATTCTATCATGACTTCAGTTTTAAATTAGCGTTGCTGTGTGCAACTTTACTATTTAAATTAAGTTCAATAAATTAATAAAAATATAAAGGTAAATATATCTTCTTATTCAGTGATCTTGCATACATGAAAACTGTATCCAAACATGCCTCAAAACCCATGTCCGTCGGGTTCAGGAGCATCATAGGAAAATAAATAAACACACACAGTGTTGGCGACAACAAATATCCAGGAGGGTGCTGGTGCATTTTTAACTTTACTTGAGATCCAGTGAGTCATACGAAACACACAGTTCAGTGACGAGGGGGTGTGCGGCGGACCCTGGATCTGACAAAGCCTGGTCTACTGGCAGATGAAAGATCTGACTTTCTCCCGAGGGTCCAGCATCTCGCAGCACAAGAGAAGGAGTCTGACACCCTTTACCAACAAACGCCCCGCCATCTCCCACCCCACTGAAAATAAATATTTCAACATTTCCTCGAAGGGGAGATAACTTCTCTCCAGGGGTCCGAACTTAGGATGGGCAGAGCGAGATGAGAAAGCACAGTCATTGGGCGGGAGCTGCAGCCGAGGGAAATAGCTGAAGGGAAGCTCAAGCTTTGATGTGAGAGAAGCTGGCGTAGGTCTCGCTGCAGCTAGAGGAGGTGCTCAAGCTTTGATGTGAGAGAAGCTGGCGTAGGTCTCGCGGCAGCTGGAGGAGGTGCTCAAGCTTTGATGTGAGAGAAGCTGGCGTAGGTCTCGCTGCAGCTGGAGGAGGTGCTCAAGCTTTGATGTCAGAGAAGCTGGCGTAGGTCTCGCTGCAGCTGGAGGAGGTGTTCAAGCTTTGATGTCAGAGAAGCTGGCATAGGTCTCGCTGCAGCTGGAGGAGGTGCTCAGGCTTTGATGTCAGAGAAGCTGGCGTAGGTCTCGCTGCAGCTGGAGGAGGTGCTCAAGCTTTGATGTCAGAGAAGCTGGCGTAGGTCTCGCTGCAGCTGGAGGAGGTGCTCAAGCTTAGATGTGAGAGAAGCTGGCGTAGGTCTCGCTGCAGCTGGTGGAGGTGCTCAAACTTTGATGTCAGAGAAGCTGGCATAGGTCCTGCTGCAGCTGGAGGAGGTGCTCAAGCTTTGATGTAAGAGAAGCTGGCGTAGATCTCGCTGCAGCTAAAGGTGCTCAGGCTTTGATGTCAGAGAATCTGGCGTAGATCTCGCTGCAGCTGGAGGAGGTGCTCAGGCTTTGATGTGAGAGAAGCTGGCGTAGGTCTCGCTGCAGCTAGAGGAGGTGCTCGAGCTTTGATGTCAGAGAAGCTGGCGTAGGTCTCGCTGCAGCTGGAGGAGGTGCTCAGGCTTTGATGTGAGAGAAGCTGGCGTAGGTCTGGCTGCAGCTAGAGGAGGTGCTCGAGCTTTGATGTCAGAGAAGCTGGCGTAGGCTTCACTGCAGCTGGAGGAGGTGCTCAGGCTTTGATGTCAGAGAAGCTGGCGTAAGTCTCGCTGCAGCTGGAGGAGGTGCTCAGGCTTTGATGTAAGAGAAGCTGGCGTAGGTCTTGCTGCAGCTAAAGGTGCTCAGGCTTTGATGTCAGAGAAGCTGGCGTAGATCTCGCTGCAGCTGGAGGAGGTGCTCAGGCTTTGATGTCAGAGAAGCTGGCGTAGGTCTCGCTGCAGCTGGAGGAGGTGCTCAAGCTTTGATGTCAGAGAAGCTGGCGTAGGTCTCGCTGCAGCTGGAGGAGGTGCTCGAGCTTTGATGTCAGAGAAGCTGGCGTAGGTCTCGCTGCAACTGGAGGAGGTGTTCAAGCTTTGATGTCAGAGAAGCTGGCGTAGGCCTCACTGCAGCTGGAGGAGGTGCTCAGGCTTTGATGTCAGAGAAGCTGGCGTAGGTCTCGCTGCAGCTGGAGGAGGTGCTCAGACTTTGATGTCAGAGAAGCTGGCGTAGGTCTCGCTGCAGCTAGAGGAGGTGCTCGAGCTTTGATTTCAGAGAAGCTGGCGTAGGCCTCACTGCAGCTGGAGGAGGTGCTCAGGCTTTGATGTCAGAGAAGCTGGCGTAAGTCTCGCTGCAGCTGGAGGAGGTGCTCAGGTTCCCCGAGCCACTGTCCTCTGAAAAACAAAGCACAAACATAAGTGCTCAGCCACAGTAGTGAGTCAGTGTGGAAACAGGTGGGCTTTGATGGGACCGTGTGGTCTGTGATTGTGACAGGTGACAGGACAGAATGGTGTAATGAACGTACCGAGGGATCTACCGGCGTGCGTGGGATGCATGCATTTGGAGAAACGAAAACCTTTGCATTCGATGTCTTTAAACGTGATATAAATTCTACAGCAAAAAGCCATATTGAGCAAAATGCAAACAGAGTAGAAGTATAACCTGTTTTCTTCATTGATGCCCTCCTCCAGAGACAGATGTATCGGGTAGAAGGAACCCCCCAGTACCGTTTCATTCGGAATAATTCCCATTTACCACGTCCATACAACATGTATCTCATAAATGAAACTGAACACTTCAGGCCGGTTTCGGGTGTCTTTGTTTCTTTGATATCGCGTCATTTTCAGCTGCGCAACGGTGGCCAATATTCGAAGAACACAACCGACCTTACTTTTACGCTTAGCTTTGTATCCTATTCTTATTGCCTGATCAATGTATTTCAGTTATTGAGGAAAGTTTAAACACTCGGGAATTGGATAAGAAACGAGTCTATCAATACATCGTTACCGGGAAGCTTCACGAGGGCGTGAACTATAACTGTAGAGTTACGCAGATGAATATGAGTATATAATTGAGTGACTGGCTATCGACACCAGTACTTGGGTGGATAGAAGGGAGCGCTGAATTTGTCCATGGAGGAATATACACGTTAATCCATGGGAGGGAACTATGCATATTGTGTGTGCGATGACTGTAATTGACAGTAGAATGTGAGAGAATCAATACTATGTCGGATTTTTTGCTTCACAAAATGTGTTTTTTAACCACTAATTGGAGTACTGTTGGCTCACTGTAGCTAAAATGGTTGCTACAGAGTACTAAGTTTTTTTATGTCGCAGCTGATAATTTTTTTAAACTACTGGATCGATACTATGGGCAAGGATATTGACCAGTTTGCATATCAGGCTTAGCTGAGGAGTTTAATTCATGCTACTCCTGAAAAACAGGGATTGGAGGGAACTTCTCCATACTCTAAATCGTGTTTCAGCTCTGCCTGCTTGGGAAAATTCAATAGCTGATCCAGGGGTGCTATCTAATGGTCGAGTACTGTGACTAAGTGCTTAAATTTGCAGGTCCATAGACGCGAGCATCTACATCTGCAGAAAGGGTTAAAAACAGACAGAACGAGCGAGAGCTTTTCACCTGAGCTGCTGAAGGACTCCGAAGACTTTGACATGCCAATAAGACTCAGGAGATCGGCAGAAGGGACCCAGCCCTTCTTATTGGTCGTGAGGTTCCGGACAAACCTATGAAACAAGCATCAACAAAATGAATAACAAAAAATAGGGAACACAACTATAACCTGAAAGAGCCATCAGAAGATGGCATATCCCCCCGGCCCCCGCAAAATCAGGGAGGCCTCAGGTACCTTGTACTAATAAATATCTTCTCAAAGTTTCATGAAAATACTTTCAAGTTCTGCTACGGGAATTTAACTTTCCACATCTTTCTGAGCCTGTTCCATTTGTTTTCATGAAGCAGAAAACCCCAAATAGCAAAAGACATCCTTTTTAATTCACAGGTATGTTGAAAGTTTTGTTACTGAGTTATGCCTCAGAAACGAGCTACACCCTAACGAGAAACTGAGTGTAATTTGTGGCTATTGAAACACAAAAAATAATCAAAATCTCAGCAATTCCTAAATAGGAAAAGGCGCATCTACAGGGTACATTAGATCAACATGCCAATTTCATAGATAAACATTGAACAATTATCATGTCTTGCTCTGGAAACAGTGACACTCGCTTCAACTTTCTGCCATGAAAAAAAAAAAAAAATGTCTTAAATTCTAAATACCAAAAGGCACATCTACATTGTCTATGAAATCTACACTCCAAATTTGGTGAAGAAATATTAAAAGGTTATTGAGTTACACTCCAGAAACGAACCACACCCTCCCCAGAGACTAAGTCCAACTTGTTGCCATGGAAACACAAAAAATACAAATTTTAGAAAGTCCTAAATACCAAAAGGCACATGTCCATGATATATGAGATGTATACACCAAATTTTGTAAAGAATTATTAAACGGTTATTGAGTTATGCTCCGGAAACGGGCCATACCCTCCCCAAAGACTAAGTCCAACTTGTTGCCATGGAAACACAAAAAATGAAAATTTTAGAAATTCCTAAATACCAAAAGGCGCATCTACATGATATATCACATCTACAAATCAAATTTCGTGAAGAAATAACGAACGGTTTTTGAGTTCTGCCCCGGAAACGAAATGATTACGGACGGACGGACGGACGTATGGACGGACCGACAGGCATGGCTATCGCTACATCCCCCCGCATTATATGCCGGGGGGATAATAATAATAATAAATAAGGAAATAAATGAATATAGCAATAGATAAAAACAAAAATGAATGTAATCAGAATAGAATACATTGGGAAATAATTCAGAAAATAACATCCAACATTATTAAAATACTTTAAATTTTTTTTCATTCTTTGAAAATGTTTATTTTCAAATTGACCAGCACATTTATTTGATAATTGAGCCCTTTATTATCCCCCCCGTATATAATGCGGGGGGATATAGCGATGTCTGTCTGTCCGTCCATCCGTACTCAATAAGTAAACACATAAAATAATGAAAATTGAAGTTGAAATAATAATAATAAATAAGGAAATAAATGAATATAGCAAAAGATAAAAACAAAAATAAATGTAATCAGAATAGAATACATTGGGAAATAATTCAGAAAATAATATAAAAATAAGCAATTCGACAAATACAAAACCCAAAATCAGTGAAGTTGGCACGTTATGTAAATCGTAGATAAAAACAGAATACAATGATATGCAAATCCTTTTCAACTAATATTCGATTGAATACACTGCAAAGACAAGATGTTTAATGTTCAAACTGAGAAACGTTGTTTTTTTTTTGTTGCAAATAATCATTAACTTAGAATTTAAAGGCAGCAACACATTGCAAAAAAGTTGGCACAGGGGCCTTTTTACCACTGTGTTACATCGCCTTTCCTTTTAACGACACTCAGTAAACGTTTGGGAACTGAGGAGACCAATTTTTGAAGCTTTTCAGGTGGAACTCTTTCCCATTCTTGCTTGATGTACAGCTTAAGTTGTTCAACAGTCATTAATGGTGCCTTCACATACGTGTAAGTTGCCCACGCCTTGGACTCTAATACACCCCATACCATCACAGATGCTGGCTTTTGAACTTTGAGCCTATAACAGCCCGGATGGTTCTTTTCCTCTTTGGTCCGGCGGACACGACGTCCACAGTTTCCAAAAACAATTTGAAATGTGGACTCGTCAGACCACAGAACACTTTTCCACTTTGCATCAGTCCATCTTAGATGAGCTTGGGCCCAGCAAAGCCGGCGGCGTTTCTGGGTGCTGTTGATAAATGGCTTTCGCTTTGCATTGTAGAGTTTTAACTTGCACTTGCAGATGTAGCGACGAACTGCAGTTACTGACAGTGGTTCTCTGAAGTGTTCCTGAGCCCATGTGGTGATGTCCTTTACACACTGATGTCGGTTTTTGATGCAGTACCGCCTGAGAGATCAAAGGTCACAGGCATTCAATGTTGGTTTTCCGCCTTGTCGCTTACGTGGAGTGATTTCTCCAGATTTTCTGAATTACGGACCGTAGATGATGAAATCCCTAAATTTCTTGCAATAGAACGTTGAGGAATGTTGTTTTTAAACTGTTCGACAATCAGCTCACGCAATTGTTCACTAAGTGGTGACCCTCGCCCCATCCTTGTTTGTGAATGACTGAGCATTTCAGGGAAGCTGCTTTTATACCCAATCATGGGACCCACCTGTTCCCAATTAGCCCGTTCACCTGTGGGATGTTCCAAATAAGTGTTTGATGAGCATTCCTCAACTCTCTCAGTCTTTTTTGCCACTTGTGCCAGCTTTTTTGAAGCATGTTGCAGGCATCAAATTCCAAATGAGCTAATATTTGCAAAAAATTACAAAGTTTACCTGTTCGAACATTAAGTAACTTGTCTTTGCAGTGTATTCACTTGAATATAGGTTGAAAAGGATTTGCAAATCATTGTATTCTGTTTTTATTTACGATTTACACAACGTGCCAACTTTACTGGTTTTGGGTTTTGTAAATACTTAAATTTTTTTTATTCTTTGAAAATGTTTATTTTCAAATTGACCAGCACATTTATTTGATAATTGAGCCCTTAATGTCAACTTCAATCTTCATTATTTTATGTGTTTACTTATTGCGTCATGTTAATTATTTATTTGTTCAATTTTGATTTTGGCAGTTTTGGTCTTCCTTCATTATGAACACTCAAATAGCACATTACTGATCTTAAACTCCAGGGAGTGAAGAACAGCTGACGGACCTGGAGGTGAGACTCACTGCACGTCTTACCACTGTCCGTCTTCTCCTTCCTTTATTAGCTGAACAGTGTCCCCACTCTTCACCGTCACATCCTGTGGGCCTCCTCCGCTCTCATAGTCTCCCAGCACTGTGTACTTCCCAGGGGCCTGAGGACACGGGCGATCAGACACGCATCAGCAGTGTAACTGTTGTGTAACAGTGTAACCAGCACTATCTGACAACCTGTAAGGCGAACAAAATTGGATTCCAACAGGGAAGACACCAAGAGAACAAATAATTTGACAGTCATTGGCTTTTACAATTCACTGCACTACATTACAGCAGAGAATACTCAAATATTATCTGTTCCATCAGCAGGACAACTTCCAATGAAGCCCTCTAATATTGTGGAAGCCAAAATGAAAACAAACCTCCATTTTGACTTCCACTTCACTTAGACAGTAGTTAATGACAAAGATACAAACTAAATAGAAGTTAATTTTACATTGTTTAATCATTGCGGTTTGTAGAAAGGATTCACTGTAAATGAGTACCATATTGAAAGCACAGCTGGTCACTGCACGGACGGAGTGGTCAGCTCAGGGTGCATGTGGTCAGAGGTATATGTGCAGTGAGTACATGGTGCGTGCACTCAGTGCTATGGGTGTGGTCAGAGTATGGTAGGCGAGGTCAGTGCTGTGGTCACTTCATATTAGATGTGTCAGCACAGGGTGGACGTGGTTACAACTATAGGTATAGTCAGTCCATGGTGGCTATGGTCAGCGCATGGTGGGTGTGGTTTGTGCTATGGGTGTGGTCAGTGCCATAGGTGGGATCAGCATGGTAATGAGCATGGTCAGAGTTATAGGTGTGGTCTGTGCATGATGGGTGTGGTCAGTGCCATGGGTGGGGTCAGCATGGTAATGAGCATGGTCAGAGTTATAGGTGTGGTCTGTGCATGATGGGTGTGGTCAGTGCCATGGGTGGGGTCAGCATGGTAATGAGCATGGTCTTAGTTATAGGTGTGGTCCGTGCATGATGGGTGTGGTCAGTGCCATATATAGGTGAGGTCAGCATGGTAATGAGCATGGTCAGAGTTATAAGTGTGGTCCGTGAATGATGGGTGTGGTCAGTGCCATGGGTGGGTAATAATACAGTAGGTGGAGTCCGCACATGCTGGGTGTGATTAGGAAACACTACTAGCACCCAAAAACTGCACCTTTTCCCGAGACATTACTGAAGATTTGAGGCCAACTCCGTAAACCTCAGAAAAATTTTTACTGAGGTATCCCGGAGTCTGTCCGGTTTACTTAAGTTTGGACAACACCTCAGTAAACCTTGGTTACATTTTCCCGATACACATCAAGGATTGTCTGGCCCATTGAGGCTCAGAGACCACATCGATATTCCTCGGGAAAGTTTCACAGAGGCAGACCCAAGTTTGTCTGCAAGGCCTGTGCTCACAGCAGAAGAAAGGGGAGGTGTGAAGACTGTCAAACACATGTCTCATTAACAACCTCCCTCCAGTACTGCAGTCCAAACACTGATTAATTATGCTAATTACCAGTACTGCCTGTTCAATGAGGTGCAGTGTAATTAAGCCAGACTCTAGATGCAGTCCAGATGAAGTACAGGTTTAGTTCAGCCTGCTCTGTCTGTGCTGCATACAGGAGCTGCAAAGGGCAAAACACCACCGCTACAGTCAGAACAACAAAAACACACGTTCAGTATTCAGGATATATTCAATATTGAGTACTGTTAGTCTGTACTTCATCCACACTGCATCTGTGTGTTTTGGGAAAATTTACCCGAGGTTTACTGAGGTGCTGTCCAAACTTAAGTAAAGTGGACAGACTTTGGGTGACCTCGGTAAAATTTTAACCAAGGTTAACTGAGTTGGCCGCAAGTCTTCAGTAAACCTTGATGTATTCCAAGTTTTTATAGGAATTTCTCGGAAAAAGTGCACTTTCTCAGTTTTTAGGTGCTAGTAGTGATATTGACGGCGTAGTCCACACATACGATAGAGACGGACACATTTTACTGCTCACCAGCTTTTTTCCGTCTTCATCCTCGAGGTCAGAGTTTAGGGGGTCTTCAGCGCTGGAGTACCCATCATTCTCTTCAGAGGGATCCAAGTAGAGTGAAGCCTTGCCCCAGCCTGAGGGAAGCAAAGAGAAGGTGTGTCATAGTCAATACTACCTCTCATTGGGTACAACAGGATGGAATCACAGGTGACATCACAGCTTGCGCCGATGCTGCTGCTCGAAACTCAACCCACGAAATCCCTGCCCACCAGCCTGAGCCAAAGCAGGAGTTCCACTCCACCAAGGCTCACACATGAGCTAGACCATGAGGTATTAGGTCTCCCCTTCCAAAAAGAAGCAATTTTCCCAGGTAAAGAGCGCGGTTGAGAAAGCAGATGGTCTGGAGCAGGGCAGGACCGTGAGGGGCTGCTGGGGCAGGGGCACCAGTTACATCTGCATTAGTGACATGGGAGGACGGTCCAGAGAAAGCCGATGTCGAAGCGAGAATGCGAGACGGACCAGAACCGCACCAAGAGACACTGCAGAGCCCAGTTTCGGTTTAGCAGGGCTCACAGTGAGCGACTGAATAGCCCAGTGGCTCCCTTAGAAACTGAGTCCATTTAAAGTACCATAAAAACACAGGAACTTGCTAGAAGCAAAGCAGAAAACACAGATACTCGCACAAGAGGGTCACCTGCAAAAACAGCCTTTATCTCTATGGGGTCCTTATTGACAAAAAATTGATAGTATTGCGACATTTCTACTGTGATAACAAAACAATAGAGTGGCATCAAGTGTTGATATCTCATCAAAATACATAAACATTTATGTCTTATTAATTTTATATTTTGATTTCAATGAATGATTTGAAGATGAAAAACCACCCTCGTCAGTGGGCAAATTACGCATCTACACAAATAATGACACAAGACATGCCAAATTACACTACAGTCACATCATTGGACATTGCATGACGACGACCAATTCACTATTGCATCATTTTGGAATTTTCCCAAAATTCTCATACATCATTATTTAATGAACTGAAGCTGATCAAAGGTGTTCTGGACGGTTTTATTCTCCTGCAGGCTGCTATTCTTTGTGTTCATTTACACATGTAAATGTTTTAACCAAAATGAACTGATGCAGGACTGTTTTATTTTGGGTTGAGATACAGTGGTGCTTGAAAGTTTGTGAACCCTTTAGAATTGTCTATATTTATGCATAAATATGCCTAAAACATCATCATATTTTCACATAAGTCCTAAAAGTAGATAAAGACAACCCAGTTAAAGAAACGAGACAAAAATATTATACTTGGTCATTTATTTATTGAGAAAAATGATCCAATATTACATATCTGTGAGTGGCAAAAGTATGTGAACCTTTGCTTTAAGTATCTGGTGTGTGCAGCAATAACTGCAACTAAACGTTTCCTGTAACTGTTGATCAGTCCTGCACATCGACTTGGAGGAATTTTAGCCCATTCCTCAGTACAGAACAGCTTCAAATCTGGGATTTTGGTGGGTTTCCTCACATGACTTGCTCGCTTCAGGTCCTTCCACAACATTTCGATTAGATTAAGGTCAGGACTTTGACTTGGCCATTCCAAAACATTAACTTCATTCTTCTTTCACCATTCTAGGGTAGAACGACTTGTGTGCTTAGGGTCGTTGTCTCGCTGCATGACCACCTTCTGTTGAGATTCAGTTCATGGACAGATGTTCTGACATTTTCCTTGGCAATTTGCTGGTATAATTCAAAATTCATTGTTCTATCAATGATGGCAAGCCGTCCTGGCCCAGATGCAACAAAACAGGCCCAAACCATGATACTACCACCACCACTTGTTTCACAGATGGGATGAGGTTTGATGCTGGAATGCAGTGTTTCCTTTCTCCAAACATAATGCTTTGCATTTAAACCAGAAAGTTCTATTTGGGTCTCATCCGTCCACAAAACATTTTTCCAAAGCCTTCTGCCTTGTCCACGTGATCTCTAGCAAATTGCAGACGACCAGCATTGTTCTTTTTGGAGAGCAGTGGCTCTCTCTATGCAACCCTGCCATGCACACCATTGTTGTTCAGTGTTCTCTTGATGGTGGACTCATGAACATTAACATTAGCCTGTGTGAGAGAAGCCTTCAGTTGCTTAGAATTACCCTGGGGTCCTTTGTGACCTCGCCGACGATTACACGCCTTGCTCTTGGAGTGATCTTTGTTGGTCGACCCGGGGAGGGTGACAATGGTCTTGAATTTCCTCCATTTGTACAAAATATTTTGGACTGTGGATTAGTGGAGTCTAAACTCTTTAGAGATGGTTTTCTAACCTTTTCCAGCCTTATGAGCATCAACAACACTTTTACTGAGGTCCTCAGAAATCACCTTTATTCATGCCATGATACACTTTTACAAGCATGTGTTGTGAAGATCAGACTTTGATAGATCCCTGAACTTTAAATAAAACAGGGTGCCCACTCACACCTGATTGTCATCCCATTGATTGTAAATGCCTGACTCTAGTTTCACCGTCAAATTAACTGCTAATCCTAAAGGTTCACATACTTCTGCCACTCACAGATATGTAATATGAGATCATTTTCCTCAATAAATAAATGACCAAGAATAATAATTTTGTCTCACTTGTTTAATTGGGTTTACTCCTTATGTACTTTTAGGACTTGTGTGAAAATATGATGTTGTTTTAGGTCATATTTATGCATAATTACAGAAAATTCTAATGGGTTCACAAACTTTCAAGCACCGCAGTAAATTATTGCTTACTTTTCAGTAAAAGCATGTAATTTCAACTTAATTCTGCACACAAATGAGAAATAAGCAAATAAATACCTTTGTCTACCACAAAACTGCGAAGAATCGCAATAGTATCACACAGTGACCCAAGAATTAATATACAATCGCAAGCTAAGGTCCGTGCTGATTCCCACTCCAGTTTTACCTCTCTGCTTAGCCAGCAGCAGGTTAACCGCATTAAGCCATGTGACTCTGGTGAGGATGATGTGGGGACCTGCGTCTGTGAGGAAGGTAAGGGGATAGTAGGTTAGCAGCATTGAGCCATGTAACTCTGGTGAGGATGATGTGTGGACCTGCATCTGTGAGGAAGGTAAGGGGATAGTAGGTTAGCAGCATTGAGCCATGTGACTCTGGTGAGGATGATGTGTGGACCTGCATCTGTGAGGAAGGTAAGGGGATAGTAGGTTAGCAGCATTGAGCCATGTAACTCTGGTGAGGATGATGTGTGGACCTGCATCTGTGAGGAAGGTAAGGGGATAGTTGGTGAGCAGCATTGAGCCATGTAACTCTGGTGAGGATGATGTGTGGACCTGCATCTGTGAGGAAGGTAAGGGGATAGTAGGTTAGCAGCGTTGAGCCATGTGACTCTGGTGAGGATGATGTGTGGACCTGCATCTGTGAGGAAGGTAAGGGGATAGTAGGTTAGCAGCGTTGAGCCATGTAACTCTGGTGAGGATGATGTGGGGATCTGCATCTGAGAGGAGGGTAAGGGGATAGTAGGTTAGCAGCGTTGAGCCATGTAACTCTGGTGAGGATGATGTGGGGATCTGCATCTGTGAGGAGGGTAAGGGGATAGTAGTTTAGCAGCATTGAGCCATGTGACTCTGGTGAGGATGATGTGGGGATCTGCATCTGTGAGGAGGGTAAGGGGATAGTAGGTTTGCAGCATTGAGCCATAGAACTCTGGTGATGATGATGATGTGGGGACCTGAGTCTGTGTGGGGTAAAGAGATAGCAGCACTGAGCCATAGGACTCTGGGGATGATGATGTGGGGACATGAAAAAGCGTCTCTTCAGAACTCCATTCAGACGCTCAATAGCACTTCTTGTGTTGCAGTGAGCAGTGTTGAAGCGTGCCTGCGCAGGTGCGGTTGCGCCAGTGCACCAGCTACCTGGGCCTTTCAGGTAAGTCTATATTGTTTGTATTTTGTAACAATAACTTTTTTCAGCTATTAAAATAGTATATAATTATTATATATAATATATATTCATGATATATATTATATATAATATCAGGGCCGCCGCTGGACCTGAAAATTTGGGAGAAAATATCCATCCCATTATTGACTATAATTAGTCTTGGCTAATTATATCCCCGAACGCCGAATGGCGTTCCGGGGGATATTATGTTTTTAGTCCGACCGCCGCCGCCGCACTACATGTTAACGCGATAACTTCAGTGATATTTCAATTACAAATTCCAAATTTTGCACATAAGTAAGTATCATAAAGAGGAAGAACTGATTCGATTTTGGACAATTTACGATGTCTAGATTGGCCACCAGGGACCAAAAACGGAAAAAATCACTGTTCCGCGATAACTTCAGCAATATTTCAATTACAAATTTCAAGTTTTGCACATAAGTAAATATCATAAAGAGGAAGAACTGATTCAATTTTGGACAATTTACGATGTCTAGATTGGCCACCAGGGGCCAAAACTGATTTACCTGTTAACGCGATAACTTCAGTACTATTTCAATTAGAAATTCCAAGTTTTGCATATAAGTAAGTATCATGAAGAGGAAGAACTGATTCGATTTTGGACAATTTACAATTTCTAGATTGGCCACCAGGGACCAAAAACTGAAAAAATTACTGTTTTTATCATATCTCTGGAAATATTTGTCCGATTGACCTGAAATCAAGCGCAAATGAAAGGTCATGACCTGAGGATGTGTCCAATGATGTATTATATTATACTTGTTTGGTTCAAAATTTTTACACAAGGTGGAGCTTTGTCACATAAAATTCACCATTTTTGCTATATCTTTGGAACTATTTCTCCAACTGACATGAGACTATGTGCAACTGCAGGGTCATGACCTCACAACGTGTCACATGATGACATCATACATGCATGGTTCAATATTTTGCCACCAGGTGGCGCTTTGTGATGGAAAATTACCATTTTGGCCATATCTTCAAAACCATATGACCGATTGACCGGGGAATTGGAGGATTGGGGGCGTTCGGGGATATACCCCCAGCCGTCGCCTCTGACGGCATAAGCCTGGTTCTAGATGGTTTTTTCTTATGAACAAATTTTTTCAATTCAAGAATAATCAAGGGGCAATTGAAGACACGGCTTCTCTCCCCAATGCGATCTTACAGCAAAAAAATAATGGGTTAAATTCAGTACAGAAAAGTAATTTAATGATAAATAGGTCTATGCACTGGCACTCAGCAACGGTAATTTTTTTTCCAGCGAGAGTGGCATTTCAGAACTCATTTGCGAATGAAGGTAATTTCGGCGACAAGTATGTACACCTGTTTTTGCAGCACGGTCAGGCAACTTGCTGCAAAAAATAGATAGCTGTCCGATTGGAAAATGTAAACGGACGAAATACCACTCTCACTGGAAAAAAGTTACGTCGCTGAGTGCCAGTGCATAGACCTAATTTTATTTTTCTAAAATGGAATTTTGTTCTATGTTTCATTTCAGACGGGAGAGGGAGTTGGAAGTGCATGGAAAAACGCATTTTTTTCTTTTAATTTTTTTTTTTTAAAGTTTCCATCACAAAAGGGATAGGCTTGATGTTTTTTTTAAATTACATACCAAACATTAAACAATATGTCAATGTCAATAGTAATAACAATGACAGTTATAATAATAATTAAAACTGCAAGCGGTGTTATGGCCCTCGCCCTCCCATGCAATCGCCTCCCATGTGCACGGTGGAGCCAATCAACAATGAGAAGGCAGCATATTCTTGTCTATCAGTGCACAATTGGCAATTGCCAATTTTTTTTTGACTGTGTCAAAATAATTGTTTTCCTCCTGTAATGTGAATATGAGCCACTAGATGGCAGTATTTACCTTTTTTTTGTTAAGCTCAGACTGGAGTCATGTTTAGACATGTCCTGGACATGTCTGGGGCAAGTCTCAGAAAATTAAAAAAAAGAGGTCTTAATGTGGGTGGGGTCTGCAAAAGAGTATATAAGGAAAATAATTGAGACAGTAAAGTAGTAGGAGAAATTGCAAGAAGATGACCAGACCTGCCATTCTGTTCAAGACCTGTGACGTTTCTTTTGTGGATTTCTTTGCCTGTGTTTGAGTATTTTCATTATCCAGGACATCACCAAGCCACCCCACAAAAAGGGACTGTAAATATTTCTTTTTTTTCCTATTCAATCTTGGTCAGTTTAGTTAGTTGTTGTGTTTAATTAAATGTGTTTAAGTTTTTAAAACTGTGTCTGTCATCCCTTGCTGTTACTGTTGTGTTATAAATGTAAGAACAAATTGGGGCCATAACAAATTGGGGGCTCAAGGTCCGGGATAGACCATTTTGTGAGTCATTTATTAAAAATCTAACATTACAAATTGTAAAATTGATTTTTTTTAATTGAATACATATATATTGACAACAGCAATGGATGATTTCTTGGCATCACCAACCGTAGGGGTTTTGAAGTCTTTTAAAAAGACAGAACTGCTGGAAATTTGCAGACATTTAGAGCTGACAGAGGTGAAACCAGCCATGCGAAAAGCAAGACTGGCTAGAGAGATAGTTGAATATTACATTGATGAAAATGTGTTTGCACCAGGAGATCTGGAACAGTTTCCAGTGGAAAATCCAAATATAGAAATGGAACTTAAATTAAAAATGACAGAGATTGAAAGGGAAGAAAAAGAAAAACAAAGGCAGTTTGAGTTGGAAAAATTAGCAAGAGAAGAGAAAAAAGAAAGGGAGGAAAGAGAAAAAGAAAGGGGGAAAAAAGAGAAACAAAGAGAATTTGAGAGGGAAGAAAAAGAAAAACAAAGAGAATTTGAGTTAGAAAAATTTGCAAGACAGAGAGATTTTGAATTAGAGAAATTCGATGGAGAAGAAAGACTCCAAATGGAGCAACTAAAAATAAAAATTCAAACTGAAAATAAATTTCGGGCTAGCCAGGAGGTAAAACTGGTGCCTCCATTTTCGGAAAAGGATGTTGACAACTATTTCCAGTGTTTTGAAAAGGTAGCAAAGAGTTGCCAGTGGCCAAAGGAACACTGGCCTCTGATGTTTGTTGCAAACTGTCCTCAAGGGTAAAGCTCAACAAGCCTATTCGGCTTTGTCTGCAGATGATTCCTCTGATTATGAGGTTGTCAAAAAGGTTATTTTGAGAGCTTATGAGTTGGTTCCAGAGGCTTACCGACAGAAATTCAGAGGTCTGAAGAAATCTGAAAATCAGACTTATGTGGAATTTGCTAATGAGAAGAAGGTTTGCTTTGAGCGCTGGTGTACTTCTATGGAGGTCAAGGATGATTTCAACTCACTAAAAGAGATGGTGTTAGTTGAAGAATTCAAGAACTGTGTTAAGGATGATGTTAAGACCTACCTTAATGAGAAGCAAGCACTGAATTTGCAATCAGCTGCCAAATTTGCAGATGAATATGTTCTCACACATAAGTCCAAATTTCAGTCTAGCAGTAACAATAGATGGTCCCAATTCCAGAAAAAGGGTTATGGTGATACCCAAGATTCCTCACCCAAAGACAAAGACAAATCTGGTGATGGTGCTCAGAAATCCAGTAACAGGTCTGATCAAAGTGTGAAAGCTGACAGTGACAAAAGTGGTCTAGTTTGCAGTTATTGCAAGAAATCTGGTCATGTTACAACTAACTGTTGGTTCCTTAAAGCTAAGAAAGAAAAAGAAAAGGATACCAAACCAAATGCCTTTGTGAAAACAAGGTTAGAAACCCCTGTAGTAGATGACCGATCTGCTAAATTGCCTGCTTCTTGTGGGGCTAAAAAGCCTGATACAGCTGACTTTGTGAGGGAGGAATTTCTTCCATTTGTGTCAGAGGGATTTGTGGCTCTGAATGAGCATACTACTCCTGTCCCCATATATATCCTAAGGGATACCGGAGCTTCTCAATCACTTTTGTTGATGGACTCCTTGGAGTTGCGTGATGAGGCCGCTTCAGGGGATTTCATACTTGTACAAGGTATTGAAGGGAGGACTGTATCTGTACCCCTGCGCTCTATATTCTTGAAGTCAGATTTAGTTACAGGACAGGTAAAGGTGGGACTTATGTCAAGTCTACCTATAAAGGGTGTTTCTCTGTTGCTAGGCAATGACCTGGCTGGGGGCAAAGTAGTTCCCCCTGTACATCTTACTTCACAGCCGAGCACTGAAGATGGGGATGAGGACCCATCTCTGTATCCTTCTTGCGCAGTGACTCGTGCTATGGCTAAGAAGGCTCAAGAAGAAGATGTTGTGGTGCCGTCCAGCACATTGAATAGTCAGGACTCAGGTGGTTCGCCTCATGACTCTGATTGGCCTACTATGGTTTCTCCGTTTGAGGACTTATCAGATACTTTTATCAGTTCTCTATTCAGCCAGCCGGAAGGGTCTGGTGATTCTGATGTGTCTGGAGACTTGTCTCTGTCCAGAAAGCGGTTGATTGAGGAGCAAACTAATGATCCTGAAATTTGTGTACTAAAGAGGAGGGCCCTTCCTGATAAATAAATAGACGCAGTTCCAGTTGGGTATTATCTCAAGGATGGTGTGTTGATGCGGAAGTGGCGCCCTCCTGATATCCCTGCCAATGCAGATTGGGCAGTGGTCAGGCAAATTGTTGTTCCGAAGGTCTACAGGAATGAGATCTTAACAATGGCTCATAGTTTACCTTTAGGAGGTCATCTTGGTGTTAACAAGACTGTTGATAAGATCATGAAACACTTCTTTTGGCCTGGGCTTCGGAAAGATGTTTCCAACTTTTGCAAAACCTGTCACACTTGTCAGGTAGTTGGAAAACACCAGTTAGACCCACCTGTAGCTCCATTGCAGCCTATCCCAGCATTTGGGGAGCCATTCTCTAGGGTCATTGTTGATTGTGTTGGTCCATTACCCAAGACTAGATCTGGAAATCAGTACTTGTTGACAATCATGTGTGCATCTACCAGATTCCCCGAAGCCATACCTCTACGTAACATCAAGGCAACTGCAATCTCGAAGGCTTTGATAAAGTTCTTCACGTTGTTTGGCCTTCCCAGGGAAATTCAGTCAGACCAGGGTAGCAATTTCACTTCAGGATTGTTTCAGCAGGTTGTGTATGAACTAGGTGCAAAGCAGATTCTTTCTAGTGCCTATCATCCAGAAAGTCAGGGTGCCTTAGAGCGGTTTCATTCCACTCTCAAGACAATGATGAGGACTTATTGTTATGACCATGAGAAAGACTGGGATGAAGGGGTTCATTTGCTGTTGTTTGCAGCTAGAGAAGCAGTGCAGGAGTCTACTGGATTCAGTCCATTTGAGCTAGTGTTTGGTCATGAAGTGAGAGGACCTTTGCTATTATTGAGTGAACAATGGCAAGAGAAAGTCTAACAGACTGATGTGCGGCTCTATGTTAGCAAGTTCAAGGAAAGATTGCGTGCAGCTTGTGACCTTGCCAAAGAGAACTTGAAATCAAGTCAGGGAAAAATGAAAACTTGGTATGATCATAAGGCTAGAAGCCATGAGTTTAAACCAGGAGAAAAGGTCCTTGTGTTGTTTCCCTTGCAGTCCAATCCATTGCAGGCTAGATTTCATGGTCCTTGTGAAATTCTGACAAAACTCAATGATCTCAATTACATTGTGAAGACTCCAGATAGGAGAAAACCAAAACAATTGTGTCATATTAACATGCTAAAGCCTTATCATGACAGAAATGCTAGGGTTGCAGCTGTCACTTCAGATTCTCCAATGGTCGAAACGTGTGAAGATGAGGGGGAGTTTCAAGATGATGAACCAAGAATTAAAGCTGAAGTTCTTTCATGTAAATTGTCAAACACCGAAGTGTTGCAAAATCTTGATGTAAAACTCCAGCACTTTGAACCCTCACAGAGAGATCAGTTTGAAAGAGTGATCAAGAAATATAAGGATTTGTTTCCTGATGTTCCAAAGAGAGTTACTATTGCCTCTCATGATGTAGATGTTGGTGATGCCAAACCAATAAAACAGCATCCATACCGGATGAATCCTGAAAAGAGAAAGATTGCTGAGAAAGAGGTTGAGTACATGTTAAAACATGATATTATCAGACCCTCCAACTCCGATTGGAGTTCACCCTGTGTGCTAGTTCCAAAACCTGATGGAAGTACTAGATTCTGTACAGATTATTGCAAAGTCAATGCTGTAACTAGAACTGATGTGTTTCCAATACCTAGGATTGATGATTGTATTGACAGAGTAGGGCAAGCAAGGTTTCTGACCAAGATTGATTTATTGAAGGGTTATTGGTGTGTGCCTTTAACTGAGAGGGCCAAGAGCATCTCTGCTTTTGCCACACCATCTGGGTTGTACCAGTATGAAGTCCTACCCTTTGGCATGAAAAATGCCCCAGCCACGTTCCAAAGGATGATACAGTCTACAATCGCCGGATTGCCACACACCGCTGCGTACATCGATGACCTGATCACATTGAGTGACTCCTGGGAAGAACATCTAAAAGATGTAGAGATGTTGTTCCAGCGCCTGACCCAGGCTAACCTAACTGTTAACCTGAGCAAGAGTGACTTTGGTTGTGCTACTGTCACCTATCTTGGCTACGTCATAGGCCAGGGTAAGGTGGCACCCATAAATGCTAAAGTCCAAGCCATCATGGACTTTCCAGTTCCTGACAACAAAAAAGCTTTGCGCCGCTTCCTTGGAATGATCGGGTACTACCGCAAGTTCTGCAAGAACTTTGCTGAGATTGCTCTCAGTCTAACTAACCAACTGAAGAAAGGCGTAAAGTTCACCTGGGATGATGCATGCCAGAGAGCCTTCGATCGCCTGAAGTCTCTGCTGTGTCACTTCCCCGTGCTCAAATCTCCTGACTTCAACAAACCGTTCTCCATTGCGGTCGATGCTAGCGACCAAGCTTGTGGATCTGTGCTCCTACAGAGAAGTGACTCTGATGACATTGAGCATCCCGTGGCATAATTCTCCAGGAAGTTCAATCGCCACCAAAGGAACTATTCCACAATAGAGAAGGAACTGTTGGCTCTGGTCCTTTCTTTACAACACTTTGAGGTTTATATTTGTACAGGACAAAAGCCAATGATTGTGTACACTAACCACAATCCGTTAATGTTTTTGAGTAAGATGAAAAACAAGAATCGGAGATTGTTGAATTGGAGTTTGATTTTACAGGAGTTTGACTTGGAAATTAAGCATGTGAAGGGTACAGACAATGTAATTGCTGATTGCTTATCCCGTGTTTGAATGTGTATATATATATCATGTGTTTGAATATTGTATGATATGTATATATAGACAAGTGTTCACTTAACCATTTTGTATTGAAAAGAAAAATTTTGCCTTTATGAGTCAAAATTTTTCCCTTTTGGAATGGAGGTGTAATGTGAATATAGGCCACTAGATGGCAGTATTTACCTTTTTTTTGTTAAGCTCAGACTGGAGTCATGTTTAGACATGTCCTGGACATGTCTGGGGCAAGTCTCAGAAAATTAAAAAAAAGAGGTCTAAATGTGGGTGGGGTCTGCAAAAGAGTATATAAGGAAAAGAATTGAGACAGTAAAGTAGTAGGAGAAATTGCAAAAAGATGACCAGACCTTCCATTCTGTTCAAGACCTGTGACGTTTCTTTTGTGGATTTCTTTGCCTGTGTTTGAGTATTTTCATTATCCAGGACATCACCAAGCCACCCCACAAAAAGGGACTGTAAATATTTCTTTTTTTCCTATTCAATCTTGGTCAGTTTAGTTAGTTGTTGTGTTTAATTAAATGTGTTTAAGTTTTTAAAACTGTGTCTGTCATCCCTTGCTGTTACTGTTGTGTTATAAATGTAAGAACAAATTGGGGCCATAACACTCCCATTCCAAATCAGTGTGTTTGGATTCACATGCGGTACAAATGTTATATTGGGTTCAACTAAATCCAACACTGTATGAGTGAGATTGACATAGTTTTATACTTTTGAAAATGGATGCTTCATTGTAAGCTCATCACAGCCACGCCCAACATTTTATCAAAAATGTAAATAGAAAATTTTGACCACAAATGTGTCTAGGTGATCTTCACCAAGTTTGGTGCAAATTGGATGAAAACCCTAGGAGGAGATGTTGAAAGTATGCGGGGTGTAATTTCATATGTCCAAGCTTCCACCCAACATGGCCGACTTGTTGGGTTTAGGGCGGGGCCAAAATATATTTTTTGATTTTAAACTTGTCCCAACATGGGCTATGTCTCTACCAAGTTTCATTTTTCTCCGTGGAAAAAAGTTTGGGGTGGGCTCCCATTAGTGCAATGCATTTTGATCTTTTATGGGGCGGGGCCAAGTCATTTTTCAATAATTTTTCTTGGGGACTTCAAATAAGTAAAAATTTTCGCCGGGCTTGAATTTTCGGTCGAATAAAATTTACTTTTTGTTTATGTTTAAGGGTTTAAAGCCACAAACCCATTCATTTCAATTGCGCATTTTTGTTGTTGCCATGGGAACACGATTACAAATGTGGGTGTGTCCTCATTTGCTTTTTGGTTCAGTTTCACATGATAGATGTGTGTACCAAATTTCTTGTAACCATTTCAAAAAAAGTTTTTTTCTCCCATTCAAAAAATGTAGGGGGCGTCAAAGAGCTATTTTGTCATGCAGCTATACAAGTTACATATCATTGTGTTGAGACTGTCATTCCGCACAGATTTTACATTGGGTCCAACTCAATCCGACACTGTATGCATGAGATATGCATACTTTTATATTTCTGAAAATGGCCGCATCGTTGTAAGGTAATCATAGCCACACCCCAATATTTTATCAAAAATGTAAATAGTAACTTTTCACGACATACGTGTCAAGGTGAGTTTCACCAAGTTTGGTGCAAACTTGGGTTTAGGGTGGGGCCATAATGTAATTTTTTACTTGTCCCAACATGGGCTATGTCTCTGCCAAGTTTCATTCATTCCAAGTTTGGGGTGGGCTACCATTAGCGTAATGTATTTTGATTTTTGACAGGGAGTGGCCAAGTCATTTTCTAATATTTTTTCTGGGGGACTACAAATACATTTTTTCGCCAGGCTTGAATTTTTGGTCAAATAAAATTGTTTTTTCGTTAATGTTCAAGGGGTCAAATTTGCGTTCAAAGAGTGAAAATGATAATAATAATAATAATAATAATAATAATAATAATAATAATGATAACGGAACCATGCGGTTTTAATAGGCCCTCGCCGGCTTCGGTCAGGCTCGGGCCTAATAATAATAATACAATTAATGATGAACTTAACAAAAACAGATCCTCCCCTGTGCAATGGCACCTGGCACACTGATTAGTTTAACTGATGTAACGCCCATACCACACCTATGCATAATATCACGGGTAGCACAGGTGTTTTTGGGATATAGGCAGGTGTGCAACACAGCAACTTTTGCAGGGGAACGCCTCTTACGCAATGCTAAATCCCCAAATGACGGGTTTAGGGACTCTGGCGTAAGATAAAACCCCTTGTGTCCCCATGTTGGCTGGTCTACCTGTTATTCTTTACATTGTGATACCTCGTCCCAGTTTGAGCACAGGTAATCTGGATTTGGTCATCTTGAAAACTGTGTATCTGGATCAGAGTGATCCAATCCAATGTTGCAACGAAAAACCGGCAATAAAATAAGACGGATTCCCTGATCCTGGGTAGCAAAAAATGGGATTTCCAAATCCAGATAATTTTAATCCAGATGAAATTTTTCGAATAACTGGCCTCAGCAGTTCAGATGTTTAGGTCCAAGAAGTCTCAGCAAAGGAGAAGGATAAGACTGTTTCAACAGTTCCTCGGGCCTTTCATGGCAGAGTGACAAAAAATGTTCAGTAACCAAGCCGATAAAAATGAGGAATTTCCGGATATATCAAGGAAAAACCACATTCCTGTGGAAAGGAAAATGAATAAAAAATATAGGTCCAGATAGAGTACCTCTAAAGCCAAATGGAGTCGGGTCACTCTTGACCTCATGCCGTTTGGTTTTATGGTCAGGGGTCGTGGGAGATCCTAGAAACATCACAAGGAGAGGAAGAAATGAAAATACAGTCAGAGGCAGAAGAAATAAATACAGCGACAACATGGAAATGGACCCTGGCCTAAAAGAAACTCTCTATTACCACGTACTTTGACACTAATTGCATAGTTCTGTACTTGTAAACTATGTCCGCACCAAAAATTCCCATAAAAATACACACAAATTTTAGGCTTGTTTTCTGATGGCACAGCTTGATTTTCAGCCAGTTTCTGCCCCGCGCACAATTAGGTCCAACTTCCGTGGGATTGACACATCAACTTGCTGACGTCATATAAAGAACGAGACGAGCTCAGTGGAGCTCGTTTTTCTATTACTGCCTATGAGACACAAACTGCAGTAGGTTTACAAAATTGTTATTTTCTCGCGAAATTTCGGGATAACGGCGGAGCAAATGCCTACCAGATGCATTGCAGCAGGTTATAGTAATGTATCCAAAGAAAGAGTCAGCCTTCACCGATTTCCAAAAGATGAAAAAATAAGTAAAATTTGGGCATCTTGGGTGAAACTGACTCGGGCAAAATGGCAAGGACCAAGTGACATTAGTGCAATTTATAGCAACCACTTCAACGATTCCGACTTCGAGGATAAAGGGTTTTGGTCTGAGTTCGCGATGAAAAAGAGGAGGAAAAATCAAGCCAAATGCTATCCCGAAAATCACAAGTCCATTCGAGGAGAGAAGCATCGAGGAAAAGGGGAGAAAGAAGAGCAGACCGGGCACTGAAAAATGGAAGTAAACGAAGGTAGGCCGCTAATGAACAATTATAACACGTTAGCTACACCAGAGCTTCAGCAGGGCTTTCGTTTCAGACACTATAGAGCTTAATAGAGCGCTGGCTGCGGCTATCACTTAGCAGGCTTTGGCTTGCATTCCACACGTTTAACGCCTTCTCTTCGCTAGCGCTCTACTAAGCTGCTTTCACACTGGACGCGAAACGTGTGTATTCGCGTCTTTGCATTGACTTTGAATGTAATCTGTTGTACTAAAAACTTGTATTGCGTCCAGTGTGAAAGCGCTTCCCCCTAGCTGCTGCTGCGCGTCGTTGCATGCTGCTGTGTCTTGACTCTTGCTTTGTATTCCAATCTTTTTCTCTTCGTCAGATCATACTATTGTTTTACGCTAGCCTGACCAAATGCCGTACATAATCTAACGAGCTTGTTGGATGTCTGCACAGGAGAGCATAATGAACATCAAATCGACATCAAAGTGTAGCACGCAGTTTCGCAAACTTACAAACAGCTGATCAAGGAATTCGATTTTCATAACAAAAATCTGGGTCATACCCTTTAAAAACGCAGTACTTATAAATGGAGAACCAAACACCTGGATAATGTGTTTAGCAGTAGCTTTCGCATGACGGCGAACGTGAGTGAACCACGGCTCTTTAGCCCATTTAGCGCATCTCTGATTGCCCCAGTGTAAGATTAAATTAAATCAGTGTAAGATTAAATTAAAAATATACATATTGCCAATTTTTCTTTTGCTCAAAGTGTAAATCATATCAGATTTGAAGTTACTAAGCACTATGGCGACAAAAACATGTAATGACGAGATCAAAATGATATTTTTACATGCAGTTGTACATACCGGCATGCAGCGAATTGGTCCTGAGTTCTTTATATGACGTCACGCTCGTCACGCTAAGAAAGGGCGGCATTATCGATTGCAGCGATTAAAAAGGGGCGTTCCCAGGGCAAGTAAAAAGTTACTAATTACTCCAAAAGGGTCTGAGATCATGGGAAATGACTTTCATGTTTTTTTCCTCGATGAAAAATTGCATAATGAGAGCCAGTTTGTGAAATTTCGCCGTCTAGATGCTGTAGTTCCTTTAATCTGACTAAAAACAGGGTTTTGCATGAGTACAGCTGGGGCGAGCAAAACAAATGTTTGTGCTTTGTGCTATTAGCAAAGGCTGCAGGGTGAGTCTTGGGGTGTGAATACTATGCTAAGTAGATGTCGTTGACGAACAATCAGGTACCTGGTGGAGAGCGAAGGACCACGGGTAGTGTTAAGCTTTTAACATCAGGAAGAGCTGGTTCTGCAGAGGGAAGCATGCCACATTTATGAAATTTTGTCAGGAAAAAATAAGTTTAAGGTCTCAAAAGAGCAGTGTAACATCAAATAGAATTTAATGCCAAAAATATGTAGGACTACAAATTGTTGCAATTATATCGGTTTTTTATTTCAATTTTTTCTTTCTTTTTGCACAGGGAACACAGGAGTAAGAGCCCATCCCGTGTGCCCTGAATAAAAACAGTTCAATATTAATACTCTACAGGCCAAAATATTACAATCACTCTGCATTTTTCAGAATTTGACTGATTTTGCTCACCTTAAAGTTAATTTTGTGCAACAAAGGAACCCCAAATGTCAAAGGGACAAATGTTGCTGGCTAACAACTGTACATCTCTAAAGTCAACTGTCAACGCCTATTCCACCTTAGCCTGGATTAGAGCCGCACAGACTGGGGTGTTTCGGCAGGGACAATGTTTGAGGTCGCATAAAAGAAAAGGGCTCCATGAATAAGGAGGCGAACCACTCCATTTCCTCTGGGCAAAGACTGTGTGCTTCAGCAGGACACTGACCCCAAGCACTCCTCCAAGCTGTGCTTCAGAAGACATCTTGACAGAAAGGAAGAAGCAGAAGTGCTTCAGAAGATGGTCTGGCCCCCCACAGTCACCAGATTTGTCAACCATTCAGTTGCTGTGGGATGAACTTAAAGGGCCAATCACAGACGTGCGCATATGAAATTGAAAAGGGCTCATGAAAGCACTCTTGAGCCTGGAATGAGTTACTAGGAAGTTAACTCCTTAAACCGCAAGAAAGAATTCCTAGGATATGTTAGGCTGTAATCAAGGCTAAGGGAGGGTACGTAGCAGAAAGTCGAATTTGAAGATTTATTTCTTAGTTATAATTGAAGCCCCCAGATGGACTCGGGCGGCTACTATAGATTCACGTGTGTCATCTCCGCCGCTGCCGCATCCGCGTCTGAAAACACTTTCTTGTGGAAGCTCTACAGGCTGTAATTTTTGACAGGTTACTTTCATATTTGGTATGGAAAAGTGTTACACTTGACTTATGACACCTAGCGATTTTGGTTGCCATGGCGACAGTATTGACCAAATAATATACAAATAAGTGGCAAAATAGAGATTTCCTTGTGGACGGAACACAGGCTGAAATTTTTGACCGATTACTTTCATATTTTGTATGGTTACACTTCACTGATGGCACCTATAGATTTTGGTTGCCAGAGCGACAGTATTGGCCAAATAATATGCAAATTAGTGACAAAAGAGAGATTTCCTTGTGGACGCAACACAGGCTGCAATTTTCAACCGATAACTTTCATATTTAGTATGGACATGGGTTACAGTTCACTTATGACAACTATCAATTTTTGTTGCATGGCGACATTATCAGCTGAAAACTACAAATTTGTGCTGAAACACATACTCTTCCTTGTGGATGCTGCACAGGCTGTCATTTTGGACTGATTGCCTTCATAATTGGTATGTACATGCGTTATACTTTACTTCTGACACCCATTGATTTTGGTGGCCAGGACAACAGTATTGGCCGCATAATATGCACATTAGTGGCTAAACAAAGATTTCTTGTGAATGCAGTACCGGCTGCAATTTTGGACCAATTATTTTCATATTTGGTATGGACATGTGGTATACTTCACTTAAAACGCCTATCGATTTTGGTTGCCAAGGTGAGAGTATTGGCCAAATAATGTGCAAAAAAGCAGAGAAGCGGGCTTTCGGGATCTACACCCATGTGGTCGCAGCCGACCAGACTTTCTAGTTTTGCAAATTTATAGTTAAGACGTGTTTCTATGTTACTCTTTTATTTTTGTTGCTGCAGAAAATATTCTTTAAGTAAAAAAAAAACCAGCCAAATTCTGAGGAATGCAGGGTATTCAAAATATTTTGGCCTGGTATTTGTAATATTTTGGTCTCTAGTGTACAGTAGTGTGCAGTGATGATTATACACTTAACAAAATGAAAATATCAGAAACCATTACGATTTAAATATTTATTCCATGCAATATTGGATCATATAGATGAAAATAAGTAAACAGATAACAATATACAGCAGGGAAAATAAGTATTGAATGCGTCAATATTTTTCTCAGTAAATATTTATTTCTAATGGGGCTTTTGGCGTGAAATTTTGACCAGATGTCAGTAACAACCCAAATAATCCACACATACAAAGAAATTTGAGCAAATAAGTCCATAAATTAAGTTGTGTGTAATACAGTGGAATGACACAGGGAAAAAGTATTGAGCACGCATAGCAAAATTTATTTAATACTTCGTAGAAAATCCTTTGTTGAGCTTCTAGACGCCTCTTGTCTGGACAAACTAGTTGCATGCATTGCTCAGGTGTGATGGCAGCAGATTCTCATCAAAAATGTCTCGGAGCATTTCTCCATTCATCCTTCCTTTAATTATATGACGTCTGCCAGCACCATATAGTGAAAAACAGCCCCAGACCATGATGTTCCCACCTCCAAACTTCAACTGTTGGTATGGTGTTTCAGGGGTGATGCGCAGCGCTGTTTGTCCTCCAAACATGATGTGTGCTATGACATCCAAAGAGTTCAGTTTTTGTGTCATCTGACCAGACTATATTCCTCCAGTATTTTATAGGCTTATCCTAATGTTGTGCAGCAAACTTTAAACAAGCTGCAACATGCTTTTTCTTCAGCAATGGATGTATTGCGCCAAGAGCGTGCATAGAAGCTATGGCGGTTGAGTGCATTATTTATTGTTTTCTTTGAAACAACTGTGCCTGTTGATTCCAGGTCTTTCTAAAGCTCCTCCCGAGTGGTCCTTGGCTCTTGGACAACTCTTCTGATGATTCTTTTGACTCCCCAGTCAGTAATCTTGCAAGGAGCACCCGGCTGTGGCCGGTTTCTGGTGAAATGATGTTCTTTTCACTTCCAGATTACGACCCCAATGGTGCTCACTGGAACGTTCATAAGTTAAGAAATACGCCTGTAACTAATGCCATCAGTGTGTTTTGCAACAATAAGGTTGCAAAGGTCTTGCGAGAGCTCTTTGCTTTTACCCGTCATGAGATGCTTCTTGTGTGACACCTTGGTAATAAGAAACCTTTTTATAGGCCATAAATTGGGACTATACCAGTTGATATTAATTTGCACTGATAGGGGGCGGGATTGCTTTCTAAGTACTACAGATTTCAGCTGGTTTCTTGGCTTTCCATGCCTTTTTGCATCTTCTTCATGTGTTCAATACTTATTCCCTGTGTCATTCCACTTTATTACACATGACTTAATTTATGGACTTATTTGTTTTGATTAATTTGTATGTGTGGATTACTAAGGTTGTTACCAACATCTGGGAAAATTTCATGTCAATAGCCCCATGAGAAATTCATGACATGGCATGATATGAGTGGCGAGAACAGGCCATTCAGCCCAACTAGGTTTGCCAGTTTCTAATTAATATAGTGAATCTATCACTTTAGATACTCCACGACTCAGAGGTATCTAGTGGCCTGTTCTTGAAATTTCCCAAGGTTTCTGCTTCAACAATATGATCAGGAAAGCTATTCTACACTGAGATTACTCTCTGGGGGAAAAAAAAATCCAAATATTAGTGCTAAATTTACCCTTGGTCAACTTCCATATGTGATCTCGAGTTCTACAAACAAAACTTGTGATGGCCGGTATTTCGAGACACCAAATGTAGTGGCTGGAACAAAAGTAAGCCCAGCAAAATGACAAACACAGATAAAACAAGAGACAGTTTTTTCAGTAATCTAGTTATAAACTATGACCCGTTTATGTTTATCGGGCCCCAGAATGGGTGGCCCCTCCCAAAAACGAAAAAATGTAAAAAATATCATTTTTTGTCATAAAGGAAATTGATATCGCAGGTTTCTCTGGTGGATTCAGGAACTCCACGGGGTGGTTTATCGATGCTGGAAATGATTTTGAAATCGGCGATTTGGGCCAGAAAACTCCCTTAATGGGACTCCATCTTAAACTAATTTGCTTTCAATATTCCTATCAAGGTAATTAATATAGATGAGAAACAGCAGGGGCCCCAACACCGATCCCTGTGGGACTCCACTCCCCACCATACCTAGCTCAGATGAGATTCCACTGACCACCACTCTTTGTGTTCTGTCCAGTAACCAGCTTTGAATCCACTCTAGAATACCTCCTGTAACTCCAACGGAGCTCATTTTAAAAATTAGTCAATTATGCAGTACTGTATCAAATGCTTTCTGAAAATCCAAGTATATGATGTCATAAGCCCTGCTCTGGTCATAAGTCTCGGTGGTGTAATGTGAATATAGGCCACTGGATGGCAGTATTTACCTTTTTTTTTATTCAGCTCAGACTGGAGCTATGTTTAGACATGTCCTGGACATGTCTGGGGCAAGTCCCCGAAAATTAAAAAAAAGAGGTCAAAATGTGGGTGGGGTCTGCAAAAGAGTATATAAGGAAAAGATTTGAGACAGTAAAGTAGTAGGAGAAATTGCAAGAAGAAGGATACATGCGACCAGACCTGTCATTTCTGTTCAAGACCTGTGAAGTTTTCTTTTGTGGATTTTTGCCTGTATTTGAGTATTTTCCTTACCCAGGACATCACCAAGCCACCCCAACAAACAAAGGGACTGCAAATATTTCTGTTTTTTTTTACTAATCAATCTTGGTCAGTTAGTTAGTTGTTATTAGACTTTGTCTTTGTTTAAAAATTAAATGTGTTTAAGTTTTTAAAACTGTGTCTGTCATCCCTTGCTGTTGCTGTTGTGTTGTAGATTAAAATAACAAATTGGGGCCATAACAAATTGGGGGCTCAAGGTCCGGGATAGACCATTTTGTGAGTCATTTATTAAAAATCTAACATTTCAAATTGTGAAATTGTTTTTTGAATTTTCCTATATAATTATATTGACAACAGCAATGGATGATTTCTTGGAATCACCAACCGTAGGGGTTTTGAAGTCTTTTAAAAAGACAGAACTGCTGGAAATTTGCAGACATTTAGAGCTGACAGAGGTGAAACCAGCCATGCGAAAAGCAAGACTGGCTAGAGAGATAGTTGAATATTACATTGATGAAAATGTGTTTTGCACCAGGAGATCTGGAACAGTTTCCAATGGAAAATCCAAATATAGAAATGGAACTTAAATAAGAAATGCTAGAGATTGAAAGGGAGGAAAAAGAAAAACAAAGAGAATTTGAGAGAGAGAAAGAGGAAAGAGCAGAAAGAGAGAGACAGAGACAGAGAGATTTTGAATTAGAGAAGTTGGATAGAGAGGAAAGACTCCAAATGGAGAAACTAAAAATTAAAATTGAAACTAAAAATAAATTTTGTGCCAGTCAGGAAGTAAAACTGGTGCCTCCATTTTCGGAAAAGGACGTTGACAACTATTTCCAGTGTTTTGAAAAGGTAGCAAAGAGTTGCCAGTGGCCAAAGGAACACTGGCCTCTGATGTTGCAAACTGTCCTCAAGGGTAAAGCTCAACAAGCCTATTCGGCTTTGTCTGCAAATTTTGAGAGCTTATGAGTTGGTTCCAGAGGCTTACCGACAGAAATTCAGAGGTCTGAAGAAATCTGAAAATCAGACTTATGTTGAATTTGCTAATGAAAAGCAGGTTTGCTTTGAGCGCTGGTGTACTTCTATGGAGGTCAAGGATGATTTCAACTCACTAAAAGAGATGGTGTTAGTTGAAGAATTCAAGAACTGTGTTAAGGATGATCTTAAGACCTACCTTAATGAGAAGCAAGCACTGAATTTGCTATCAGCTGCCAAATTTGCAGATGAATATGTTCTCACACATAAGTCCAAATTTCAGTCTAGCAGTAACAATAGATGGTCCCAATTTCAGAAAAAGGGTTACGGTGATACCCAAGATTCTTCACCCAAAGACAAAGAGAAATCTGGTGATGGTGCTCAGAAATCCAGTAACAGGTCTGATCAAAGTGTGAAAGCTGACAGTGACAAAAGTGGTCTAGTTTGCAGTTATTGCAAGAAATCTGGTCATGTTACAACTAACTGTTGGATCCTTAAAGCTAAGAAAGAAAAAGACAAGGATACCAAACCAAATGCCTTTGTGAAAACAAGGTTAGAAACCCCTGTAGTAGATAACCGATCTGCTAAATTGCCTGCTTCTTGTGGGGCTAAAAAGCCTGATACAGCTGACTTCGTGAGGGAGGAATTTCTTCCATTTGTGTCAGAGGGATTTGTGGCTCTGAATGAGCATACTACTCCTGTCCCCATATATATCCTAAGGGATACCGGAGCTTCTCAGTCACTTTTGTTGATGGACTCCTTGGAGTTACGTGATGAGACCGCTTCAGGGGATTTCATACTTGTACAAGGTATTGAAGGGAGGACTGTATCTGTACCCCTGCGCTCTATATTCCTGAAGTCAGATTTAGTTACAAAACAGGTAAAGGTGGGACTTATGTCAAGTCTACCTATAAAGGGTGTTTCTCTGTTGCTAGGCAATGACCTGGCTGGGGGCAAAGTAGTTCCCCCTGTACATCTTACTTCACAGCCGAGCACTGAAGATGGGGATGAGGACCCATCTCTGTATCCTTCTTGTGCAGTGACTCGTGCTATGGCCAAGAAGGCTAAAGAAGAAGATGTTGTGGTGCCGTCCAGCACATTGAATAGTCAGGACTCAGGTGGTTCGCCTCATGATTCTGATTGGCCTATTATGGTTTCTCCGTTTGAGGACTTATCAGATACTTTTATCAGTTCTCTATTCAGCCAGCCGGATGGGTCTGGTGATTTTGATGTGTCTGGAGACTTGTCTATGTCCAGAAACGGTTGATTGAGGAGCAAACTAACGATCCTGAAATTTGTGCACTAAGGAGGAGAGCCCTTCCTGATAAAGAAATAGACGCAGTTCCAGTTGGGTATTATCTCAAGGATGATGTGCTGATGCGGAAGTGGCGCCCTCCTGATATCCCTGCCAATGCAGATTGGGCAGTGGTCAGGCAAATTGTTGTTCCGAAGGTCTACAGGAATGAGATCTTAGCAATGGCTCATAGTTTACCTTTAGGAGGTCATCTTGGTGTTAACAAGACTGTTGATAAGATCATGAAACACTTCTTTTGGCCTGGGCTTCGGAAAGACGTTTCCAACTTTTGCAAAACCTGTCACACTTGTCAGGTAGTTGGAAAACACCAGTTAGACCCACCTGTAGCTCCATTGCAGCCTATCCCAGCATTTGGGGAGCCGTTCTCTAAGGTCATTGTTGATTGTGTTGGTCCATTACCCAAGACTAGATCTGGAAATCAGTACTTGTTGACAATCATGTGTGAATCTACCAGATTCCCCGAAGCCATAACTCTACGTAACATCAAGACAACTGCAATCTCAAAGGCTTTGATAAAGTTCTTCACGTTGTTTGGCCTTCCCAGGGAAATTCAGTCAGACCAAGGTAGCAATTTCACTTCAGGATTGTTTCAGCAGGTTGTGTATGAACTAGGTGCAAAGCAGATTCTTTCTAGTGCCTATCATCCAGAAAGTCAAGGTGCCTTAGAGCGGTTTCATTCCACTCTCAAGACAATGATGAGGACTTATTGTTATGACCATGAGAAAGACTGGGATGAAGGGGTTCATTTGCTGTTGTTTGCAGCTAGAGAAGCAGTGCAGGAGTCTACTGGATTCAGTCCATTTGAGCTAGTGTTTGGTCATGAAGTGAGAGGACCTTTGCTATTATTGAGTGAACAATGGCAAGAGAAAGAGCCGCATATCAGTCTGTTAGACTATGTTAGCAAGTTCAAGGAAAGATTGCGTGCAGCTTGTGACCTAGCCAAAGAGAACTTGAAATCAAGTCAGGGAAAAATGAAAACTTGGTATGATCATAAGAGCTGTGAGTTTAAACCAGGAGACAAGGTCCTTGTGTTGTTTCCCTTGCAGTCCAATCCATTGCAGGCTAGATTTCATGGTCCTTATGAAATTCTGACAAAACTCAATGATCTCAATTACATTGTGAAGACTCCAGATAGGAGAAAACCAAAACAATTGTGTCACATTAACATGCTGAAGCCTTATCATGACAGAAATGCTAGGGTTGCAGCTGTCACTTCAGATTCTCATATGGCCGAGATTTGTGAAGCTGAGGGGGAGTTTCAAGATGATGAACCTAGAATTAAAGCTGAAGTTCTTTCATGTAAATTGTCAAATTCTGAAGTGTTGCAAAATCTTGATGTAAAACTCCAGCACTTAGAACCCTCACAGAGAGATCAGTTTGAGAGGTTGATCAAGAAATATGAGGATCTGTTTCCTGATGTTCCAAAAAGAGTTTCTATAGCCTCTCATGATGTCGATGTTGGTGATGCCAAACCAATAAAACAGCATCTGTACCGGATGAATCCTGAAAAGAGAAAGATTGCTGAGAAAGAGGTTGAGTACATGTTAGAACATGATATTATCAGACCCTCCAACTCAGATTGGAGTTCACCCTGTGTGCTAGTTCCAAAACCTGATGGAAGTACTAGGTTCTGTACAGATTATCGCAAAGTCAATGCTGTAACTAGAACTGATGTGTTTCCAATACCTAGGATTGATGATTGTATTGATAGAGTAGAGCAAGCAAAGTTTCTGACCAAGATTGATTTATTGAAGGGTTATTGGTGTGTGCCTTTAACTGAGAGGGCCAAGAGCATCTCTGCTTTTGCCACACCATCTGGGTTGTACCAGTATGAAGTCTTACCCTTTGGGATGAAAAATGCCCCAGCCACATTCCAAAGGATGATACAGTCTACAATCGCCGGACTGCCACACACGGGTGCATACATCGATGACCTGATCACATGGAGTGACTCCTGGGAAGAACATTTAAAAGATGTAGAGACGTTGTTCCAGCGCCTGACCCAGGCTAACCTGAATGTTAACCTGAGCAAGAGTGACTTTGGTTGTGCTACTGTCACCTATCTTGGCTACGTCATAGGCCAGGGTAAGGTGGCACCCATAAATGCTAAAGTCCAAGCCATCATGGACTTTCCAGTTCCTGACAACAAAAAAGCTTTGCGCCGCTTCCTTGGAATGATCGGGTACTACCGCAAGTTCTGCAAGAACTTTGCTGAGATTGCTCTCAGTCTCACTAACGAACTGAAGAAAGGCGTAAAGTTCACTTGGGATGATGCATGCCAGAGAGCCTTCGATCGCCTGAAGTCTCTGCTATGTCACTTCCCCGTGCTCAAATCTCCTGACTTCAACAAACCGTTCTCCATCGCGGTCGATGCTAGCGACCAAGCTTGTGGATCTGTGCTCCTACAGAGAAGTGACTCTGATGACATTGAGCATCCCGTGGCATACTTCTCCAGGAAGTTCAATCGCCACCAAAGGAACTATTCCACAATAGAGAAGGAGCTGTTGGCTCTGGTTCTATCTTTACAACACTTTGATGTTTATGTTTGTACAGGGCAAAAGCCAAGGGTTGTGTACACAGACCACAATCCGTTAATGTTTTTGAGTAAGATGAAAAACAAGAATCGGAGATTGTTGAATTGGAGTTTGATTTTACAGGAGTTTGACTTGGAAATTAAGCATGTGAAGGGTACAGACAATGTAATTGCTGATTGCTTATCCCGTGTTTGAATATGTATATATATATCACGTGTTTATTTGAGTCAAAATTTATGAGTCTTTATGAGTCAAAATTTTTCCCTTTTGGAATGGAGGTGTAATGTGAATATAGGCCACTGGATGGCAGTATTTACCTTTTTTTCATTCAGCTCAGACTGGAGCTATGTTTAGACATGTCCTGGACATGTCTGGGGCAAGTCCCCGAAAATAAAAAAAAAGAGGTCTAAATGTGGGTGGGGTCTGCAAAAGAGTATATAAGGAAAAGATTTGAGACAGTAAAGTAGTAGGAGAAATTGCAAGAAGAAGGATACATGCGACCAGACCTGTCATTTCTGTTCAAGACCTGTGAAGTTTTCTTTTGTGGATTTTTGCCTGTGTTTGAGTATTTTCCTTACCCAGGACATCACCAAGCCACCCCAACAAACAAAGGGACTGTAAATATTTCTGTTTTTTTTACTAATCAATCTTGGTCAGTTAGTTAGTTGTTATTAGTCTTTGTCTTTGTTTAAAAATTAAATGTGTTTAAGTTTTTAAAACTGTGTCTGTCATCCCTTGCTGTTGCTGTTGTGTTGTAGATTAAAATAAAAAATTGGGGCCATAACAGTGGCCTCTTCAAAAAATTCCAGAAGGTTTGTCAGGCATGACCTTCCCTAACAGAAACCATGTTGGCTATCCCTGATGATACTGTTACATTCAAGAAATAAGTCCTGCTCATCTTTTATGATAGATTCCAATATTTTGCACGCAATGCAAGTTAAACTGATTGGCCTATAATTTTCTGGCTCTGTACAGCCCCTTTTCTTATATATTGGTATCATATTAAAAGTTTGTTAGGCATGACCTATCCATACTGTTTAGTGACAGAAATATTGACGCGTTCGATTCTTATTTTCTCCGGTGTATAATGAAACCAAAAATAATGTCTTTTTCAGAGAAAAAGTATGGAAGCAAATAAGTGACAAAGGCATTTGAATTTTAACAGCCATTGAATGTATAATATTGAAATTTTAGCCCCAGACAGACTACACAAAACTATGCTCAGCCTCACTTTCCCGTATTTTACTTCTCTTTGTTTAGATAGTCTGGCCGCAAACTTCTTGAAAACTTTCCAGTGAAACTTCCCATGAAACTTCCCACTCCAACTTGAGAAGTTTCTTGCTTCCCCTGAAACTCCTCAAAGTTTTCGGTGGTCTGGCCAGACCGTAAACTACGAGTAGACCATCTCCTGCCTTGCCGTCAATTTGTTTATACAAAGTATTTTTTTGTGTGTGTGCATTCATGTGCACATTCTACTCATCAAGGTAGCCTACATGCTACAGGTAGTGTTGTGATTTTATCGACTTAACGGTGAAGAGAGGTACAGCAAGAGATAAAGAGCTAGCGATTATAGTTAATAAAGATTGAAATTGTGTATTTGTTTGCTATCCATGGAGAACAGAGGCCACTGGAGACTGCTGAGACTAAATTGCTAATCAGTTTGTGGCGTCAAAATGCTGAACTTAAAGTAACTACTAGTTTTAAAACAAAAAAAAAAACTGCACAGCTTTATCGCAAAGCGGATGGATGAGGCTGGAGGTTCAAGGACCCCAAAACAAATGAGAAATGACACTGCTGAAAGCAGCTGTACAATACAGCAGTGGACAACTGCAGACAGAGCGGGTGGGGTAGGATTACATGCCCGTTTTTAAGTTAAGTTCCTCAAGCATAGTCCTGGCGTTAATCCCCCAATAGGGTCGGTGATCCTTGTACTTAAGTCTCCTGACATAGACCCATGGCCCTGACTAAGCTGGCCCGAGTTAAGTTGCAGCATCGCCATCAGACAGAAATTCGCAAGAAGGTAAACTTTTAATGTTCTTAAATACAGATTAGCATTGCATTTCCTGAAAATCAGATTTGCAGTCCTTGACAGCCGAGGATCAGTGCAGTTTCTGCCATTGCTGAGCATGCGGCTTAGTGGCCCAAACTACAAGTAGTTTGGCATCAATCAAACTTCGGGAAGTTTTCGGTAGTCGGATTGCGTAAAAATCGGTATTGATCCAAAAATTCTCTCTTTGGAATTTCCAAAAAAAAAAAAGTTTCTTAAATTCAATTAGTCAAATTCAAATTGGAAAATTGAGGTTGGAAATATATTGGTCAAAATCGAAGAAAAAACTCACGAAATTTGTAAGTCTAGCATAACACAGCAAATTGAACCCCAAACCATCATATAACCACATCCATGTTTTGACTCATCTGTCCCAATCCACTAGTGTCTAGTCCTTGAATTTTTTTGGCGAACTGAAGTCCTTTTTTGATGTTGCCAGCGATTTGCAGCAACAAGACCTATCAGACCATTTTCACAAAGGTGTCCGAAAATAGAAATTCTTGAAAGTTTCATCTCTTGACTTCTGGTGCTACTGATATCATCATGGAGTTGTCGTGCTTGCCAATTAATTTTACCTGTCAAACACAGATAACGACCATCAGAAGCACTCCCATTTTGCTCCTCAATTGCCAGTAGTTTTCAGGAAACCAGTCTGTTTGAACTGCTTGGTGGTGTTTCTTACAGTGAATTTAACGTCTTCAGCATCATGTAAGGCCACGATGCAGTGACGAACAATTGCAGAGAGCGCTTTCCATCGTGCCATTGTATTTAACACTGTGACGAGTCAAAATTCATGTCTCCTTATATACTGGAACAACTGAACATCAGGTGTAATTTTGGAGAATAATGTTGCATCAAACCAGTTTAAACAAATTTTTTTGCATCAATAGTCATGGAATAAGCCTTCAAACATGCATTAAGGCTATACAAGAACCAAAAAAAAATAAAATGTGTGTCACCATTGAATTTCCATTGCTACAAAAAAATTGTTGTATTCATTGTTTTTGTTTATTATCCATATTTTTACCTCAGTATACTTGTGAGAATTTTCTTTTGTTCTCATTGCCTACACTAGTATTTTTCAGTACATTTCACCAAAAAATTTTAGAGAAGTAATATTTTCGAACCCCTTTCAGAAGAAAGTGGTGGTGTTTCATCATCACTGCACACGCATGCTAACAAAATATGTCTGTTGCTCAGAAATCACACGTTAGTGGTGTGGAATGGTAAAGGGGGGCTGCAGATGAAAGTGTGGTGCGACCTGAGATGGTTGAGCTTTACCTTTCTGACTCTTGAGGTTGCTGAACCCCTGTAAGCTAAAGCGCTTCTTAGCCACCAGGGCCCGTTCAGTGGTGGGGCTGGTGGCTGTTTCCTCTACAAACATGGCAGAGGCAAGCAGCCAGAGGGATAAAGGAAAGAGAGAGAGACACAGAGAGGGAGACAGCAAAGGAGTGAGAGCAGGAGAGGGAAGTAGAAAGCATAGCAGGGAGAAATCATTCCATTAAGGGTGAGGGAAGAGATGAAATAAAGAGGGATTAAGAGGGAAAAGGGAAGTAAAAGATATCAAGGTGATCAAAAGAAGTAAATCTCTGTATGAGAGCATTCTGTGGACCTGCCCTTATATCTCTGTATGAGAGCATTCTGTGAACCTGCCCTTATATCTCTGTATGAGAGCATTCTGTGAACCTGCCCTTATATCTCTGTATGATAGAATTCTGTGGAGGACCTGCCTTTATATCTCTGTATGAGAGCATTCTGTGAACCTGCCCTTATATCGCTGTATGAGAGAATTCTGTGGAGGACATGCCTTTATATCTCTGTATGATAGAATTCTGTGGAGGACCTGCCTTTATATCTCTGTATGAGAGCATTCTGTGAACCTGCCCTTATATCTCTGTATGAGAGCATTCTGTGGAGGACCTGCCTTTATATCTCTGTATGAGAGCGACCTGCCTTTATATCTCTGTATGAGAGCATTCTGTGGAGGACCTGCCTTTATTTCTCTGTATGAGAGCATTCTGTGGAGAACCTGCCTTTATTTCTCTGTATGAGAGCATTCTGTGGAGGACCTGCCTTTATATCTCTGTATGAGAGCATTCTGTGGAACTGGCTTTATATCTCTGTATGAGAGCATTCTGTGGTGGACCTGCCTTTATATCTCTGTATGAGAGCATTCTGTGGAGGACCTGCCTTTATATCTCTGTATGAGAGCATTCTGTGGAGGACCTGCCTTTATTTCTCTGTATGAGAGCATTCTGTGGAACTGGCTTTATATCTCTGTATGAGAGCATTCTGTGGAGGACCTGCCTTTATATCTCTGTATGAGAGCATTCTGTGGAGGACCTGCCTTTATATCTCTGCATGAGAGCATTCTGTGGAGGACCTGCCTTTATATCTCTGTATGAGAGCATTCTGTGGAGAACCTGCCTTTATATCTCTGTATGAGAGCATTCTGTGGAGGACCTGCCTTTATATCTCTGCATGAGAGCATTCCGTGGAGGACCTGCCTTTATATCTCTGTATGAGAGCATTCTGTGGAGAACCTGCCTTTATTTCTCTGTATTAGAGCATTCTGTGGAGGACCTGCCTTTATTTCTCTGTATGAGAGCATTCTGTGGAGGACCTGCCTTTATATCTCTGTATGAGAGCATTCTGTGGAGGACCTGCCTTTATATTTCTGTATGAGAGCATTCTGTGGAGGACCTGCCTTTATATCTCTGTATGAGAGCATTCTGTGGAGGACCTGCCTTTATATCTCTGTACGAGAGCATTCTGTGGAGGACCTGCCTTTATATCTCTGTAGGAGAGCATTCTGTGGAACTGCCTTTATATCTCTGTATGAGAGCATTCTGTGGAGGACCTGCCTTTATATCTCTGTATGAGAGCATTCTGTGGAACTGCCTTTATATCTCTGTATGAGAGCATTCTGTGGAGGACCTGCCTTTATATCTCTGTATGAGAGCATTCTGTGGAGGACCTGCCTTTATTTCTCTGTATTAGAGCATTCTGTGGAGGAGCTGCCTGTATTTCTCTGTATGAGAGCATTCTGTGGAACTGGCTTTATATCTCTGTATGAGAGCATTCTGTGGTGGACCTGCCTTTATATCTCTGTATGAGAGCATTCTGTGGAGGACCTGCCTTTATATCTCTGTATGAGAGCATTCTGTGGAGGACCTGCCTTTATTTCTCTGTATGAGAGCATTCTGTGGAGGACCTGCCTTTATATCTCTGTATGAGAGCATTCTGTGGAACTGCCTTTATATCTCTGTATGAGAGCATTCTGTGGAGGACCTGCCTTTATATCTCTGCATGAGAGCATTCTGTGGAGGACCTGCCTTTATATCTCTGTATGAGAGCATTCTGTGGAGGACCTGCCTTTATATCTCTGTATGAGAGCATTCTGTGGAGAACCTGCCTTTATTTCTCTGTATGAGAGCATTCTGTGGAGGACCTGCCTTTATATCTCTGTACGAGAGCATTCTGTGGAGGACCTGCCTTTATATCTCTGCATGAGAGCATTCTGTGGAACTGCCTTTATATCTCTGTATGACAGCATTCTGTGGAGGACCTGCCCTAATGGCTGCACAGCAGTGGCCCTTCAGTCCAGTACCCAGTCTCTCACAAAGCTCATTTCTGAGGTTGCACATGCACTACAGGTACAGGGGTTTTGTGCTGCATAGGGCTGCATTTAGGAGGCTTGGGTGCAATGGCGTTGCTGACCTTTGGCCTTCTCTGGGACTTTTGGACTGGAAGTGGGCTCTGGGCTGCTGGGTTCTGTCCTCTTCTCTTCTCCCTTCTTATTACTTTTCTGGCCACTTTTGAGGGAACTCCAGCGAGAGAACAAAACATGAATTACAGAAAACTGACTGGATATGAGTCAACAGAAGTGCATTATAGCAGACACGCATGCCCTGAAACATCTACACACAGAACAAACCCCCCTATTTGGCTGTGGGCCCTTATTATAATAATAACAGGCCTTTGAGAAGGTCAAGGAGTCCCTCTGTGATAATTAATTAAAGTAATTAATAAAAATATTTCTTGTGCCTGTTATGATTCTGCTGTTGCTAGGCCATGTTTTGATTTAGTCCATGTCATGTTTTGTATTTTGCCTGTCTTGCCATGCCCTTTTCCTGCCATTACTCATATTCTCTGTTGAGATAATCATTCTGGTTTATGTGTTTCTCCATGCCCTGCATTGCACATCGTCTCCCCTGTCTGGTCATCTGTTTTGAGACATGTGTTGTTTCCCTAGTTTTGCGTGCCACGTTTTCAGGTGATTTCATGGTTTCTGGGTTTCCAATTATTCCTTCCAATCTCATTTGCTTCCTTCGCCTTGCTGTTCTATCTTTACTAATAAATACTAACAGTTAATTATTTTGGATTACTAACAATAACTAACATTGTTTATAGTACTAACTTACTAATGAGCACTAAGGGATTCTACAGCTGCACATTACTAATTGACTAACGAGTTCTCAGCCATCGCTCTGCTCTTATCTCCGCCCCTTGCCTTCACTCACTTTACTTTGCTACAATTCGGCGGATTCTCCGCACCTTGTTAGACACTGTTCTGGCTCTCACTCTCTATGCACTTTAGAACTCCCTAACCGGAGCCGTTTGTTATAGGCTGTCTGTGTGATCCCTGTCCGCATTTTGGCTTTTGCCAATTTCATGTGATTAGCAACTTCCTCTTGTTCATTCCCTAGTTAATTAGTCTGATCCAGCTCACCTGTTCCCTGTTATAGCATGTGACTTCCCGCATGTATATTTAAGCAGTCAGATCACAGCCAGCTCTTGTCAGAACGTTTTCTCTTGTCTGCTCGTGCTACTCTGCTCATGCCCTGTATTCATAGTGTTATACTTCTGATTGGAACATCCCAGATTTCGATTCTGCCTCTGCCTATGATATATGATATATCATATATGATATACCTTACCTGTGTACCGAACCTGCTTTGCCTGACTTTGAGACGTGTGACTGCTGCCCTGATAACGAACCGTTTCTGGCCCACTGGATTGTGTTTCTGGATTCTGGACTTTGTACCGTAATACCTGGCCTGTGTACTGAGGCTGCTTTGCCTGACCTTGAATCTTGTGATTGCTGCCCTGGTAACAAACTGCTTCTGATTCTCTGGATTGTGGTTTTGGATTCTGGACTTTGAACCATTGCCTTCAATCCTGCCAGGGTTTTCACCCCGACGTTCAATAAAACCAATTTTGCTGCACTACCTGGTACTCGCGTGTGGCTCCAGAACCCACCCTCACAGGGCCCCATTTTTATAATGTTACCAAGAGCCTCACAGACTCATAGGTCAGACTGTATAGTCTGTAGATGTTCTCTCTCTCTCCCTCTCTCTCTTGCACTCACACTCACACATCCTTGTACTTCTATCCCTGAGAGGGCATTGCATAGGCCTCCATTCATCATTTTTGTGTCTCTACAGCCTTTCCCTAATCTTAACCGTGACCAATGTATGCCTAACCCAAACCCTTACCCTAACCTTAACCTATTCCCAATTCTGACCTTAACCCAACCCCTTACCCTAACCTTAAGCTCTTCCCAATTTTGTCCTGAACCCAACCCGTAACCTTATCCTATTCCCAATTTTGTCCTTAACCCTACTCTTACCCCAACCGTAACCTATTCCCAATTCCGTCCTTAAACCAAACCCTTACCCTAACCTATTCCCAATTCTGTCCTGAACCCAAACCCTTGCCCTAACCTTAACCTATTCCCAATTCTGTCCTTAACCCTACTCTTACCCTAACCTTAACCTATTCCCAATTCTGTCCTTAACCCTACTCTTACCCTAACCGTAACCTATTCCCAATTCTGTCCATAAGCCAAACTTAAACCCTAACCTTAACCTATTCACAATTCTGTTCTTAACCCTACTCTTACCCTAACCGTGACCTATTCCCAATTCTGTCCTTAAGCCAAACCCAAACCCTAACCTTAACCTATTCCCAATTCTGTCCTGAACCCTACCCTTAACCAAAACCTCAAAATTCACCCTTGTAGTAAGGACAGGCAAAAATATCCTCATTTCCCAATAATGGTCACACTTTAATGGAAAAAAACCTTTTTGGTCCCCACTTTGATGGAGATACAGGAAAACACACACACACACAGAGACACAAATAGACAGACAGACAGACAGACACACACTCACACACACACACACACACACACACACACACACACACACACACACACACACACACACAAGATACTACTCACCTGAGACCAGTTGATGGAGTGTTGGATGGAGGAAACTGTAAAAATTGGTCTGTAGCCCTCTGCTGGCTTGCTTCTGGTAAATGGTAGATTGAAAAATATATGCATTTCCAGAGGAAAATATGTCTGCTTGCAAAAAATATATATTTATACCTTTGTTGGGTAAAGATAGTTTGAAAAGTTTGAGAATCAAAGATTTAAACATATTCTGAAAGGCTGTGAAATCAGTGCAATGAAAAGAGGAGTAAAATACTAAAATAACTATAACCACAATTCCAAAATAGTTGGGACAAAGTGTAAACTGTGAATAAAATCAAAATGCAATGACTTTCAAATCACGAGCCAATATGTTATTTACAGTATAACACAGATAACATTTCAAATGTTGAAACATTTTTATCCACAAAATGAGCTCTTTTCAAATTTTCTGGCTGCAACAGGTCTCAAAGAAGTTGGGACACAGGCAAAAAGGGCTGAAACAGCAATTACTATATAAGCGAATCAGCTGAAAGAACATTTAGCAAGTAATTGCTCTAACTGTTATCAGGTGTGGAACATGATTGGCTATGAAAGGGATGTCTTAGAGAGGCTGAGTCTCTCAGAAGTAAAGATGGCCAGAGGCTCGCCAAACCGTGAATGCTTGCGTGAAAAAAAAAATTGTGGAATTCTTTCAAAACAATGTTCCTCAATGTCAAATTGCAAAGGCTTTGAAGGTTTATCATTGACAGTGCATAACATCATCAAAAGATTCAGAGAAACTGGAAAAATCTCAGTGCGTAAGGGACAAGGCTGAAGACCTTTACTGGATGCCCGTGATCTTCGGGCCCTCAGACACAACTGCATCACTCACTGGCATGATTCTGTCATTGACATTACTTCATGGGCCCAGGAATTCTTAAAGGGGACCTAACATGCTGATCCTTCTTTTAATACATATTAGTAATGTTATAATGTTGGTTATCCATGCTCAACCTCTGAAAAGTTTAATAAAATACAGGGAGTTTGCAGTAATCCAAGAACTTGATTTTGTGAGCTTGATATCCTCTTTTAACAGCTCCACCCGAGATCTTCACAAGGTCTGGGTAAAACCTGACATCAGGTTGTGTCGTCCAATTAGTACAGACCAAGCCAGAGCCAACCACTGCGCTGGACCTGCCCACACCGGAAACTATTCTAGCAGGCACTAACACTATGTCTTAGTAGCACTGACACTTTTGGAAATACAAAAGAAGAACCGCAGATCATTTGAGGGGCAATTTTGTGAGTATCTCTCCCAAAGCTACTTGTCCATTTACTTTTGAACGCGAAGAAAAACAAATATTTCTCTTCCTAAAGACAATGCCACCAGAAATCAGTGAGTAGCTTTTTTTTGTTTGCAGGCAGCAAACAGCCACGGCCAAAGGGAACGTTAGCTGTTTGTGCTTAGCATTTCACCAAAGACAGCTTTGTCAAGAAAGGATAATTCAACACAGGATAAGCATTTCCGCTGCTTCTCAAACCTGAGGCAGTTGCACTGATCCAGCACTCAGAGCCACAAGCTGTAATTAACCATATAACAGCAAATAATGTAAGTGAAGCTAACGTGTTACGGGTGGCTAGGAGGACCGCTAGTTAGCGCTAATAACTGGCCTCAAACGCTGGCTTTGTAAAATATCTGAAGATAAAGCCTGGATCGGTCACGATTGCACGTGACTCACAGACACAGAGGCTGTAAGTTGCTTTTACTGCATAAGCCAACCTGATGCGATAGCCAGTTCATTGTGGCTGTGGCACAGCGCTAACAGAGCCAAATTACTGTTGCTAATATCCATCCATCCATTTTCTATACCCGCTTGTTCCTCACTAGGGTCACGGGGCAAGCTGGAGCCTATCCCAGCTGACTACAGGCAAAGGCAGGGACCAACCCAGAACAGCTTGCCAATCCATCGCAGAGCGCACGCACCATTCACTCTCACACTCATACCTATGGGCAATTTGGTGTCTCCAATTAGCCTGATATGCATGTCTTTGGACTGTGGGAGGAAACCGGAGTACCCGGCGAAAACCCACGCAACACGGGGAGAACATGCAAACTCCACACAGAAAGGCCCCAGGCCGGATTCGAACCCACAACCTTCTTGCTGTGAGGCAACAATGCTAACCACTGTGCCACTGTGCCACCGTGCCGCCCCTGTTGCTAATATTTTTTTACACATAGACCTCATTTGAAGCCAACTTTTAATACTTTTTTGTAATTTGGATGCTTGGTCCAACTGTTCACACTAACAGAACTAGCTGTCTGTAAAACCTGTATCGCAAGGTTTGTCTATGTGGTTATGACTGCTCGGTTACAAGTTACTGCATGTTAGTTTATGTTTTGTGCTAATTAAAAATGCTCCTAGTTAACTTATATGCAGTAATTCTGATGATCATGCTTGTGTTACTTAAGCATCAATCTAAGTAAGTAAGTAAAAGTTTATTTGATATAGCACCTCTCATAGACAGAGTCACAAAGTGCTTTATAGAAAAGAAAACAAAACATTTGAAAAAGACCATACCCCCCCCCCGGCAACATTACAATCAAATCAGACAAATGCCTGTTTACTTTCAGAGGATAATGGAGAGGGAGGCAGAATGAACACGGGCAGATGGGAAAACATCATATACAGAGGATAATGGAGAGGGAGGCAGAATGAACACAGACAGAGGGGAAAACATCATGTACAGAGGATAATGGAGAGGGAGGCGGAATGAACACAGGCAGAGGGGAAAACATCATATACAGAGGATAATGGAGCGGGAGGCAGAATGAACACAGGCAGAGGGGAAAACATCATGTACAGAGGATAATGGAGAGGGAAGCAGAATGAACACAGACAGAGGGGAAAACATCATATACAGAGGATAATGGAGAGGGAGGCAGAATGAACACAGGCAGAGGGGAAAACATCATGTACAGAGGATAATGGAGAGGGAGGCAGAATGAACACAGGCAGAGGGGAAAACATCATATACAGAGGATAATGGAGAGGGAGGCAGAATGAACACAGGCAGAGGGGAAAACATCATATACAGAGGATAATGGAGAGGGAGGCAGAATGAACACGGGCAGAGGGGAAAACATCATATACAGAGGATAATGGAGCGGGAGGCAGAATGAACACGGGCAGATGGGAAAACATCATATACAGAGGATAATGGAGAGGGAGGCAGAATGAACACGGGCAGAGGGGAAAATATCATATACAGAGGATAATGGAGAGGGAGGCAGAATGAACACGGGCAGATGGGAAAACATCATATACAGAGGATAATGGAGAGGGAGGCAGAATGAACACGGGCAGAGGGGAAAACATCATATACAGAGGATAATGGAGCGGGAGGCTGAATGAACACGGGCAGAGGGGAAAACATCATATACAGAGGATAATGGAGAGGGAGGCAGAATGAACACAGGCAGAGGGGAAAACATCATATACAGAGGATAATGGAGCGGGAGGCAGAATGAACACAGGCAGAGGGGAAAACATCATATACAGAGGATAATGGAGCGGGAGGCAGAATGAACACGGGCAGAGGGGAAAACATCATATACAGAGGATAATGGAGAGGGAGGCAGAATGAACACGGGCAGATGGGAAAACATCATATACAGAGGATAATGGAGAGGGAGGCAGAATCAACACGGGCAGAGGGGAAAATATCATATACAGAGGATAATGGAGAGGGAGGCAGAATGAACACGGGCAGAGGGGAAAACATCATATACAGAGGATAATGGAGAGGGAGGCAGAATGAACACAGGCAGAGGGGAAAATATCATATACAGAGGATAATGGAGAGGGAGGCAGAATGAACACGGGCAGAGGGGAAAACATCATATACAGAGGATAATGGAGAGGGAGGCAGAATGAACACGGGCAGAGGGGAAAATATCATATACAGAGGATAATGGAGAGGGAGGCAGAATGAACACGGGCAGATGGGAAAACATCATATACAGAGGATAATGGAGAGGGAGGCAGAATGAACACGGGCAGAGGGGAAAACATCATATACAGAGGATAATGGAGAGCGAGGCAGAATGAACACTGGCAGAGGGCAAAACATCATATACAGAGGATAATGGAGAGGGAGGCAGAATGAACACGGGCAGAGGGGAAAATATCATATACAGAGGATAATGGAGAGGGAGGCAGAATGAACACAGGCAGAGGGGAAAACATCATATACAGAGGATAATGGAGCGGGAGGCAGAATGAACACGGGCAGAGGGGAAAACATCATATACAGAGGATAATGGAGAGGGAGGCAGAATGAACACGGGCAGATGGGAAAACATCATATACAGAGGATAATGGAGAGGGAGGCAGAATGAACACGGGCAGATGGGAAAACATCATATACAGAGGATAATGGAGAGGGAGGCAGAATGAACACGGGCAGATGGGAAAACATCATATACAGAGGATAATGGAGAGGGAGGCAGAATGAACACGGGCAGAGGGGAAAATATCATATACAGAGGATAATGGAGAGGGAGGCAGAATGAACACAGGCAGAGGGGAAAACATCATATACAGAGGATAATGGAGCGGGAGGCAGAATGAACACGGGCAGAGGGGAAAACATCATATACAGAGGATAATGGAGAGGGAGGCAGAATGAACACGGGCAGAGGGGAAAATATCATATACAGAGGATAATGGAGAGGGAGGCAGAATGAACACGGGCAGAGGGGAAAATATCATATACAGAGGATAATGGAGAGGGAGGCAGAATGAACACAGGCAGAGGGGAAAACATCATATACAGAGGATAATGGAGAGGGAGGCAGAATGAACACGGGCAGAGGGGAAAACATCATGTACAGAGGATAATGGAGAGGGAGGCAGAATGAACACAGGCAGAGGGGAAAACATCATATACAGAGGATAATGGAGAGGGAGGCAGAATGAACACGGGCAGAGGGGAAAACATCATGTACAGAGGATAATGGAGAGGGAGGCAGAATGAACACAGGCAGAGGGGAAAACATCATATACAGAGGATAATGGAGAGGGAGGCAGAATGAACACGGGCAGAGGGGAAAACATCATATACAGAGGATAATGGAGAGGGAGGCAGAATGAACACGGGCAGAGGGGAAAACATCACGTACAGAGGATAATGGAGAGGGAGGCAGAAGGAACACAGACAGAGGGGAAAACATCATATACAGAGGATAATGGAGCGGGAGGCAGAATGAACACGGGCAAAGGGGAAAACATCATATACAGAGGATAATGGAGCGGGAGGCTGAATGAACACGGGCAGAGGGAAAAACATCATATACAGAGGATAATGGAGAGGGAGGCAGAATGAGCACGGGCAGATGGGAAAACATCATATACAGAGGATAATGGAGAGGGAGGCAGAATGAACACGGGCAGATGGGAAAACATCATATACAGAGGATAATGGAGAGGGAGGCAGAATGAACACGGGCAGATGGGAAAACATCATATACAGAGGATAATGGAGAGGGAGGCAGAATGAACACGGGCAGATGGGAAAACATCATATACAGAGGATAATGGAGAGGGAGGCAGAATGAACACGGGCAGAGGGGAAAATATCATATACAGAGGATAATGGAGAGGGAGGCAGAATGAACACAGGCAGAGGGGAAAACATCATATACAGAGGATAATGGAGCGGGAGGCAGAATGAACACGGGCAGAGGGGAAAACATCATATACAGAGGATAATGGAGAGGGAGGCAGAAGGAACACGGGCAGAGGGGAAAATATCATATACAGAGGATAATGGAGAGGGAGGGAGAATGAACACGGGCAGAGGGGAAAATATCATATACAGAGGATAATGGAGAGGGAGGCAGAATGAACACAGGCAGAGGGGAAAACATCATATACAGAGGATAATGGAGAGGGAGGGAGAATGAACACGGGGAGAGGGGGAAACATCATGTACAGAGGATAATGGAGAGGGAGGCAGAATGAACACAGGCAGAGGGGAAAACATCATATACAGAGGATAATGGAGAGGGAGGCAGAATGAACACGGGCAGAGGGGAAAACATCATGTACAGAGGATAATGGAGAGGGAGGCAGAATGAACACAGGCAGAGGGGAAAACATCATATACAGAGGATAATGGAGAGGGAGGCAGAATGAACACGGGCAGAGGGGAAAACATCATATACAGAGGATAATGGAGAGGGAGGCAGAATGAACACGGGCAGAGGGGAAAACATCACGTACAGAGGATAATGGAGAGGGAGGCAGAATGAACACAGACAGAGGGGAAAACATCATATACAGAGGATAATGGAGCGGAGGCAGAATGAACACGGGCAAAGGGGAAAACATCATATACAGAGGATAATGGAGCGGGAGGCTGAATGAACACGGGCAGAGGGAAAAACATCATATACAGAGGATAATGGAGAGGGAGGCAGAATGAACACGGGCAGATGGGAAAACATCATATACAGAGGATAATGGAGAGGGAGGCAGAATGAACACGGGCAGATGGGAAAACATCATATACAGAGGATAATGGAGAGGGAGGCAGAATGAACACGGGCAGATGGGAAAACATCATATACAGAGGATAATGGAGAGGGAGGCAGAATGAACACGGGCAGAGGGGAAAATATCATATACAGAGGATAATGGAGCGGGAGGCAGAATGAACACGGGCAGAGGGGAAAACATCATATACAGAGGATAATGGACAGGGAGGCAGAATGAACACGGGCAGAGGGGAAAATATCATATACAGAGGATAATGGAGAGGGAGGCAGAATGAACACGGGCAGAGGGGAAAATATCATATACAGAGGATAATGGAGAGGGAGGCAGAATGAACACGGGCAGAGGGGAAAACATCATGTACAGAGGATAATGGAGAGGGAGGCAGAATGAACATGGGCAGAGGGGAAAACATCATATACAGAGGATAATGGAGAGGGAGGCAGAATGAACACAGACAGAGGGGAAAACATCATATACAGAGGATAATGGAGAGGGAGGCAGAATGAACACAGGCAGAGGGGAAAACATCATATACAGAGGATAACGGAGAGGGAGGCAGAATGAACACAGGCAGAGGGGAAAACATCATGTACAGAGGATAATGGAGAGGGAGGCAGAATGAACACAGGCAGAGGGGAAAACATCATATACAGAGGATAATGGAGAGGGAGGCAGAATGAACACGGGCAGAGGGGAAAACATCATATACAGAGGATAACGGAGAGGGAGGCAGAACGAACACAGGCAGAGGGGAAAACATCATGTACAGAGGATAATGGAGAGGGAGGCAGAATGAACACAGGCAGAGGGGAAAACATCATGTACAGAGGATAATGGAGAGGGAGGCAGAATGAACACAGGCAGAGGGGAAAACATCTTGTACAGAGGATAATGGAGAGGGAGGCAGAATGAACACAGGCAGAGGGGAAAACATCATATACAGAGGATAATGGAGCGGGAGGCAGAATGAACATGGATAGAGGGGAAAACATCATATACAGAGGATAATGGAGAGGGAGGCAGAATGAACACGGGCAGAGGGGAAAACATCATGTACAGAGGATAATGGAGCGGGAGGCAGAATGAACACGGGCAAAGGGGAAAACATCATATACAGAGGATAATGGAGCGGGAGGCTGAATGAACACGGGCAGAGGGAAAAACATCATATACAGAGGATAATGGAGAGGGAGGCAGAATGTACACGGGCAGATCGGAAAACATCATATACAGAGGATAATGGAGAGGGAGGCAGAATGAACACGGGCAGAGGGGAAAACATCATATACAGAGGATAATGGAGCGGGAGGCAGAATGAACACGGGCAGAGGGGAAAACATCATATACAGAGGATAATGGAGAGGGAGGCAGAATGAACACAGGCAGAGGGGAAAATATCATATACAGAGGATAATGGAGAGGGAGGCAGAATGAACACGGGCAGAGGGGAAAATATCATATACAGAGGATAATGGAGAGGGAGGCAGAATGAACACGGGCAAAGGGGAAAACATCATATACAGAGGATAATGGAGAGGGAGGCAGAATGTACACGGGCAGATCGGAAAACATCATATACAGAGGATAATGGAGAGGGAGGCAGAATGAACACGGGCAGAGGGGAAAATATCATATACAGAGGATAATGGAGAGGGAGGCAGAATCAACACACGCAGAGGGGAAAACATCATATACAGAGGATAATGGAGAGGGAGGCAAAATGAACACGGGCAGATGGGAAAACATCATATACAGAGGATAATGGAGAGGGAGGCAGAATGAACACGGGCAGAGGGGAAAACATCATGTACAGAGGATAATGGAGCGGGAGGCAGAATGAACACGGGCAGAGGGGAAAACATCATATACAGAGGATAATGGAGAGGGAGGCAGAATGAACACAGGCAGAGGGGAAAATATCATATACAGAGGATAATGGAGAGGGAGGCAGAATGTACACGGGCAGATCGGAAAACATCATATACAGAGGATAATGGAGAGGGAGGCAGAATGAACACGGGCAGAGGGGAAAATATCATATACAGAGGATAATGGAGAGGGAGGCAGAATGAACACGGGCAGAGGGGAAAATATCATATACAGAGGATAATGGAGAGGGAGGCAGAATGAACCGGGGCAGAGGGGAAAACATCATATACAGAGGATAATGGAGAGGGAGGCAGAATGAACACAGGCAGAGGGGAAAATATCATATACAGAGGATAATGGAGAGGGAGGCAGAATGAACACAGGCAGAGGGGAAAATATCATATACAGAGGATAATGGAGAGGGAGGCAGAATGAACACAGGCAGAGGGGAAAATATCATATACAGAGGATAAGGGAGAGGGAGGCAGAATGAACACAGGCAGAGGGGGAAACATCATAAACAGAGGATAATGGAGAGGGAGGCAGAATGAACACAGGCAGAGGGGAAAACATCATATACAGAGGATAATGGAGAGGGAGGCAGAATGAACACAGGCAGAGGGGAAAACATCATATACAGAGGATAATGGAGAGGGAGGCAGAATGAACACAGGCAGAGGGGAAAATATCATATACAGAGGATAATGGAGAGGGAGGCAGAATGAACACGGGCAGAGGGGAAAACATCATATACAGAGGATAATGGAGAGGGAGGCAGAATGAACACGGGCAGAGGGGAAAACATCATATACAGAGGATAATGGAGAGCAAGGCAGAATGAACCCAGGCAGATGGGAAAACATCATATACAGAGGATAATGGAGAGGGAGGCAGAATGAACACAGGCAGAGGGGAAAACATCATATACAGAGGATAATGGAGCGGGAGGCAGAATGAACACAGGCAGAGGGGAAAACATCATATACAGAGGATAATGGAGAGGGAGGCAGAATGAACACGGGCAGAGGGGAAAACATCATATACAGAGGATAATGGAGAGGGAGGCAGAATGAACACGGGCAGAGGGAAAAACATCATATACAGAGGATAACGGAGAGGGAGGCAGAACGAACACAGGCAGAGGGGAAAACATCATGTACAGAGGATAATGGAGAGGGAGGCAGAATGAACACAGGCAGAGGGGAAAACATCATGTACAGAGGATAATGGAGAGGGAGGCAGAATGAACACAGGCAGAGGGGAAAACATCTTGTACAGAGGATAATGGAGAGGGAGGCAGAATGAACACAGGCAGAGGGGAAAACATCATATACAGAGGATAATGGAGCGGGAGGCAGAATGAACATGGATAGAGGGGAAAACATCATATACAGAGGATAATGGAGAGGGAGGCAGAATGAACACGGGCAGAGGGGAAAACATCATATACAGAGGCAGCCAAAAGGGTGAGGGTAAAAACGAGAATGGCTAAAACAAGACTTGATAGAGCAGGAGGAATAGAAAAAGAACAAGAGAGATGAGATAAAGAGGTACCCAATTTGGATTGAAGGAGATTTTTAGCATTTATCGTTATGGTCATTAACTGTGCAAGTAATATGGAGACAAAGTCAGCAGATTAGGATGTTGGTGGATTCAGCACGGGAAATAATCGGTATTTCAGATGTGAAGGGAGATGAAATTCAGGGAATTTTGGAGAGAGTTGAGAGAGTGAGACGATAGGGAGATCGAGGCGAGTTTATTGGGTGTGACTGCTGAAAGCATTCAAACCCAATGTTATTCTGCTTTTATTTTTCTTCTTATTATTCTTCCTTCACATTTTTCTCATCATCGTATCTTCAACACACTTCAACCGATTCAAACCATTCAAATCTCAGCTCATTCAGATTCACGAGGACATTGTTGGAAACATTTCCGATTTTCCCTAACATTCATACTCTCCGAAAAATTCCACGTCAAAATTCCGATTCCTATTAAAACCCATTCAACGAAAACTTTCAAACCCTACTGCCTCCACAAACTTTAACCGATTCAAACCATTCCAAGTCAAAACATTCAGCTCAATTAGTACTTGCATGGAATGTCTTTTCTAATTGCTTACATTCATATTTTCCCAGATATTCCAATTTTTTACAAAACCACTTTCCCATTGAAAATGAATTATGGAATCTTCAAAAATCAGAAAACTTCACCTTTTTTCAAATGATAACTGCTAATTCATTCTTTCAGCTTAAAACTTCATTCAAAGTGAAAAATATTCTACACTTTCCTGACTTTTTACGTATGATTCATATTTTCATTCTCATACAAACTTTAAAAAATATTCACCACTTTCTTAAAATTGGTTATAATGGAACTAAATGAGATAATCATTCAAACTCACTCACCTTCACCCACACGTTACGAATTCATACAATCACGTCGAAACCAGTGGCGGCCCGTGACAAAAATTACTGAGGAAGCCAGAATGAACAACGAATTTAAAGTGTTTATGTATTATTCTCCTGCAAACAAATTATCCTACTGTTACAGTACCTTTATTCTACCGACTTCTCATTCATTTTAGAGGTAAAAAAGAGGTTAAAAAAAGGACAGAATGTGTGAGAGACGGTGAACGCGCGAGGGAGAGCTGGGGGTGCGCGCTTCGGGCTGTGCGTGTGCTAATGGCTCTGGCACACAGTAGTATGTGATCAGTTAGAGGAAGCCCAAGCTAAACACATAATGATCAGGTGGCAATTATGACAAGATCTAGATATAACAAAAACATTTTAGCATTTGCTTTCACAGACAGTATTAATGAGGTTCCGTTTTGTGGACAATGCTTCTCTCTGACTCATATTAAATTAATTGGCAACAAAAGCATTTGCAAGACAGCCGTGGACTATTGTACAGAAACACAGGCAAACGCCTTCCACCAACATTAGAAGTAACAATGTCACCAGTGGCAGCCTCTCAACTGAAATTAACAAATCACAAGGATGCCCAAAATTCATACATCCAAAAACACACTCAACATGAATGCATAACCCGTGCGCAACGTCTGAATTACATAAACTAAATATAAAACACATAGTTACAAAGGTTTATATAAAAATTGATATCAACTGTGCTGCAGCGCTTTCAACTGTAAACCTTACAGCTGTCACCTGATAGTGCAGCTGATGTCAGCGGACCTAAATGCAGTCTCGGTAAGGATTGAAAGTATTTAAAAAAAACAGTACAGCTTAGCCATCATGCTCTGAAATCCACTAGACACGACAAGAATAATAAAGAATAAAACAACACATTTTATGCATCACATAAGAAAAATGTGACAACAACCGGGTCATCAAAAAGGCCACGGCGGGCCATAGGAGACATGGCCAGCAGAAAAGCCGGTTAAAGGGGAATTCCGGTCAATTTCAACACGTATCTTTGTTGTTTGTGGTGAGGGAGTACTGTCAATAGCGAGACAAACAAAGAAATTTGGTTTTGCCTACACCGAGTTATGCTCCTGCTAAAGTTCGTACCTAAGCGGCTCCAATGGGGCAGGCTTTTAACGTGCTTTTAGCGTCTTAACACGATCGTGATGTCATTTCAAGTACATAGCCATGTTCACCTAACCCTTCCAAGTGACCATAATGAATTTCACTACAGTAGCTGAACTAGAAATGTATAAAAATTGTGCTAATTTACTCAGTGCACGTACCTCTGTTTACTTCCTGTTTTCCGATGAAGTCCACACTGGTCGATTGTCGAACTCGAAAAATCCAATATTCCAAAATGTAATTTTTTCCACCAAAAAACATGCTTACGAACCGCTGTGGTAATGTCCATTGCGGTGACTGTGTAGCAACATAGCTACACTGCAGCCTAACATCACAACTACATTTTAATACTCGCGCACAATCTCATTGGGAATTAGCAACACAGGTGAGTGTCGGCAACATCCGCGGAGATCTGACAGCTGACTTTCTTCCTCTGTGGTCATTGCGATGTAGTACCCACAGGAGCACCACCACGTCTCCGCACTTCGTGGCCGTGAAGCAGCCTCAGCCTGCTCCTCTGCTTCTGCCGCTCTTTCGACATCTTGTGCCAATAACTCTTCGTCCATATATTCAGGTTCAAAGAGGTAACCCCGGCCATCAGACTCAAAAAACTCCTCGTGTCCCACGTCGGATTCGGATGAACTATCCATCAGAGCAAATATTTTCAAGATACTAAAACTTGTTACCATGGTCACCAATCTGTGATTACTATAGGTACTTCTCCTGAATAACATGGATTATATGTTACATGCTAACATAAATGATATTGTCTGAAGTTAAACATTTATAATTATCTATAATTACTGTATGGTGATGATGATGATGATGATGATGACCATTCTGACTGCTATATAAGCATGTTGCAACCACATAATTTAAAAGAATGAATTGGGGGTGGGAGTAAATAAGCTTGTCTTCTTCCCACTCCTTTTCGAGCTCATTTTTGTTTAATTTCTATTATTATTTTCTATTATTATTATTACTATTATACTATTATGTGTGTATGTCAGTGTGTATATGTATATATGTATATATGTGCATATGTATATGTATGTGTATGTGTATATATATGTATATATTTGTTTTCCAATTATAGGGACACAATGAACACAACACAATGTATGAATGAACAAGGCTGCTACAGCTTTCGCATGCACTTGTTCCGGTATTTGTATTTGTATTGTATGTACTCGTACTTTATATACTTATACGTTGTAGACTCGAAATAAATCTCTATCAATCAATATTTTCAAGATACTGAACAAATGTCGTTGTCGTTCCAACGCTCCGTCTTCGTCTGAGATCTCCGCAGATGTTGCCGACACTCACCTGTGGTGCTAATTCCCAATGAGACTGCGCGCGAGTATTAAAATGTAGTTGTGATGTTAGGCTGCAGTGTAGCTATGTTGCTACACAGTCATCGCAATGGACATAACCACAGCGGTTTGTAAGCATGTTTTTTGGTGGAAGAAATTACATTTTGGTATATTGGATTTTTCGAGTTCGACAATCGACCAGTGTGGACTTCATCGGAAAACAGGAAGTAAACAGAGGTACGTGCACTGAGTAAATTAGCACAATTTTTATACATTTCTAGTTCAGCTACTGTAGTGAAATTCATTGTGGTCACTTGGAAGGGTTAGGTGAACATGGCTATGGACTTGAAATGACATCACGATCGTGTTAAGACGCTAAAAGCACGTTAAAAGCCTGCCCCATTGGAGCCGCTTGGGTGCGAACTTTAGCAGGAGCATAACTCGGTGTAGGCAAAACCAAATTTCTTCGTTTGTCTCGCTATTGACAGTACTCCTTCACCACAAACAACAAAGATAAGTGTTGAAATTGACCGGAGTTCCCCTTTAAGCTTGGCACTTCTTGTTAGCCACTCGTTTCTAGCATAGTTAGCTTCACAAAAAGACCAAACTTTTTCATCATCTCTCCCCTTAGTTAAATTGAGCTTTGGAGTCGGCCTACCGTCCCGCTTGACTTTTAGTTGAACCTCAAAAGGAAGTTTTGTGAAGTCATTTTTTACAAGAAACTCAAGGTCCCTGTCACCATCCATTCTCTGACTTACTGGCTATACTCTCTGTGTGGGCTGGCTGGTGCCTGGCAGGACAGTTGAATCAGTGCGTGTATTTTCCGTAACAGTTTGTGATTGGTTGGAAGCCAGATTTGATCTGGCCTCCCTCATATTTTTATAAATGATGCATCAACCATTAAGCAATGAGCCTTGCTTCAATCTGATTGGCTAATACGGGCTGTTTTTTTCCCTAAGGGAGGCCTAGTGAAGCTGGCCTCCGCACTGACAGACAGGGCGGAGGGCATGAGACACGAAGTGTAATACACAATGAGAGCTTGACAGGAGGGGGCGCTGTTTTGCTCCTCACGCTGAGCCAAAGCAGAAGTGCTCCGATGTCGTGTTTTGACAAGGAAATGACAACAATATAAAATACATTGTGGTGAAGCTTATTTAAATTTTTTCTTTCTTGCAATAATTTTTGGGGAAGCCAGGCTTCCCTTGGCCTCCGTGAAAAACCGACACTGGTAGAAACTCCATTTAAACTCTGAAATGTTCACATTGCCGTCGACTTTCAGGGACTAATTCATATTTTCAAAATCTCTTTTAGTTTTTCTTCACCAGCTGTTTAAAAAACATTCAATTTTGAGTCCGTCTCAGACTTTATAATGGGTGTCTATGGCGTGGAATCTTCGGAGCTGGAGGGCGTGATTGTGAGTTGGGAGCAGACACGCTGAAAAAAATACTTTTTAAATTGCTGTAACTTCCACAAACTTGAATCCCTCTTCATGACACTTCACAAAAACGTAGGAAAATGTGTTCTTGTTCCCGCGGTATAATTTTTGTAGCAGAGAAGTACATGGTTTTGGCTCAGGGAACAGTCAAAGGACAGGAGGCAGGTAAAAATTCTCTCTCCCCTCCATTCAAAATTCACCCAAAAATTTCGGGAGAACAGCAAACGGGCACAGTTTTTAGATCGCTGTAAATCCAACATTATATCACTCAGAGAAATAAAAAAGACATCCACACACTCAGCAAAGTCTCCAGCCTTGAACGATTTGGTTACTTTGGTGACTAGACGAACATTTTTTGCATGAGAAGCAGGAGTTTGAGGTGAGCGCTAAGGAGGATTTCCTTGACTGAGTGACTCGCGGCTCTGTGTGTGGCGGTTGTTTGCTCCTTGTACTGTTACTAGGAGACAAGGACAGGCTTAGCCCTGTCAACAACGTCAAAAATAGAAACATTTGTTCATGAATACGATATTCCGCTGTTAGATCAGATTACTAGATTAAATTTACTTACTGTGTTGGTCAAATGCAACATTTATTGGCTAGTGTTATGTTTTCACTCATTACAATACAGACTCGCTAAGTCAACAGCAGCTGTTAGCCAGCGAAGCGAAACCTTCGAGAATATTCGTGCAGATAACGGAAGAGCTGTCACAGGACAAATGTGTGCGATTATATCCCGCAGGTAATCGTGCCTAAGATACCGTCTGTAACCTATTCAAGATCTGTAATATTACTGTGTCTAGCTATCAAGTGAATAATGTTAGTTATTTCTCAGTCTTCTGAAGTATCAAGAAGAAACCGAAAAATTAGTAGAGCGACTCAATGACGGTTTCCCTATAAGTTAATTTACTGTATTTGAGCATTTAAAGTGTTTCCCTAGAGTTTTCTTGGAAAAGTGTGATAAAGGATAAAAAATTATAATTAACTTAGCTAAGTTGAAGACAGACGCATCTTGCAGAAAACAAAGCGCTGACAGCACAGTCTAGATGCAGGCTGCTAGTGGTCCCTTCTGAAGGAAGCCAAGCATGTGTTCTCCAAGTGTAGCGAAGTCTTTCGCAATGGAATTAAACTGTCGTTTGGAGATTCTCTGACGACTTTTGTTCCTACAAACTGTATTACACGTATTCCGTCGAATTTGTTAAAATATTTATGTGTATAAATCAAGGGAAATGGCGAGTGTTAAATTGCATTTTCTGTCCGACATTGTTCTGATTGCAGCTGGTGCGCCCAATTCGGTCGTAGCCCATGTTAAATTGTGTTGACACACACCGATGAGATGAAGAGAGACAGAGTCTGGACTCTTCTTCGTGACTTACAATATTGCAGCGAAGTGAGACACGTTTCATGGAGGAGACAAAGCGTCTTTCAGTTTGTTAGTGAGACAGATATTTTTGTCACGGAAATATTCAGTAAAATCAGGATTTATCCATCAAGAAAGTTTTATGTCAGTCAGCACTTCAAACACACTCTCTCTCTTAGTTATGGTTAAGCGGTGGGGAGTAATTATGCATTAAAAAATTCGCTAAAGTCAGACTTGTAGCAAAAAAAATAAAAAAATCACGCACTCCATCAGTGTTCAGTAATATTATGTTTCGTGATCATATAAAGTTTTTAAACTCCCTTGACGCTCGCACTCAGCAACTGTTGATAAATGGCTTTCGCTTTGCATTGCAGAGTTTTAACTTGCACTTGCAGATGTAGCGACAAACTGTAGTTACTGACAGTGGTTTTCTTAAGTGTTCCTGTGCCCATGTGGTGATGTCCTTTACACACTGATGTCGGTTTTTGATGCAGTACCGCCTGAGGGATCGAAGGTCACGGGCATTCAATGTTGGTTTTCGGCCTTGTCGCTTACGTGCAGTGATTTCTCCAGATTCTCTGAGCCTTTTGATGATATTACGGACCGTAGATGATGAAATAGCTCGTTGTGGAATGTTGTTTTTAAACTGTTCGACAATCAGCTCACGCATTTGTTCACCAAATGGTGACCCTCGCCCCATCCTTGTTTGTGAATGACTGAGCATTTCAGGGAAGCTGCCTTTATAACCAATCATAGCACCCACCTGTTCCCAATTAGCCCATTCACCTGTGCGATGTTCCAAATAAGTGTTTGATGAGCATTCCTCAACTCTCTCAGTCTTTTTTGCCACTTGTGCCAGCTTTTTTGAAACATGTTGCAGGCATCAAATTCCAAATGAGCTAATATTTGCAAAAAATTACAAAGTTTACCTGTTCGAACATTAAGTAACTTGTCTTTGCAGTGTATTCAATTGAATATAGGTTGAAAAGGATTTGCAAATCATTGTATTCTGTTTTTATTTACGATCTACACAACGTGCCAACTTCAGTGGTTTTGGGTTTTGTATATTAAAGTAGCCAAGTGACCTCTATTTGTGTGTGTGTGTGTGTGTCTATGTTTCCGGCCACTCAGTGCTAGATTCCACCGGGCGCGTATCTGCAGCATAACGTGAGCAATGCTATTATAATATAGACATATAAGAGGAATCCCCCGGTATCTCCTCTCCTGGGGATTCCCCCTGTATGTTCTCTCCTGGGGATTCCCCCTTTTGAACCCAAACCAATTCCTCCACAGGAGTCCTGAATCCCAAAAAACAGATGCCAGACCGCAGGAGAAAGTTGCGCGTAATCCGCAGCATAACTTGAGTGGCGCTATTTTGCTCCATTTTGCAGGCGCCTTCGTGTCCCACTGAGCGCGGAATGTCAGCGCAGTGTGTTCCCCTTGATAGTTACTTAGTTTTAGTTATATAAACATCGGTCACGCGACAGCCACCTTGGTGTTTATGGAAACACCACAGCAACGTGATGACTTATAGTGGTGCATGTTCACTTTAATATACAAGCGAAGTCACAGAAAAGAATAACATCTAAACTTGGGCTGATATTGAGCTCCATGTGGGTTGAATCTAGAACCCATGGATCCCCAAGGGCAAAGTGCTAGTTATTATTATTATTATTATTATTATTATTATGATTTAAAAATAGAACAAATAGTGGGTGGCACTAACACATTGCAAAGAATATCAACAACAACAGAAACAAAAGAACAATAGGAAGAAGTTGCTGCTGTTGTTGTTGAACTAAAATTATTCAGTGCTCAGCAGGGTATATCATATGAATACGACAGCTCACTATTACTCACGGTCAGTGCTTACACTTAAAAGTACTTCCAATTGCACAAATCAGTTCACTCGGCGAAACCCAGAAGGCTGAGAGGCTGCTGAAAATTACCCCCATCCAATAAAGGGTTTTCACAGCCACTTTCAGTATGTCAGTGCAGGAGTCCGCCTTACCCCGACAGGCCTGTAGCTGTCCAGTAAGAACCTTCCGAATCTCATTCACCCAAGCAGTTTTTACCTCAGGATTTGGCGCCTGAAGGCAAATATATAAATGATTTATTCAAGAGGAGATGCACATCCCGATGCAGGACATTAACTTGTTTCCCCATAGTCCCCCCTCCACCTCCCCATAATGACTACAAATGACGAGCCCGGGGGAGATTGGGGAAAAGGTCCATAGATATACATGCAGGTCTTATATGTAGTCATTATGGGGAAAAGAGTTTATCTTAAAAAATGTTATCTGAATGACCATTACTATTTGTTTTATAGCGACAAATATAACATTACAGTGAACTATTTTATATGTGGTTTCAGTTTATGCGGTTAAAAAGATTTCATTAGGGCATGCAAACCCACCTGCACTATATACACCTCCTCTCACGAGTTACACCAGGCCTACTCACCTGCACTGTCTAAACCTCCTCTTGTGAGTTACACCAGATCTACTCACCTGCACTATCTCCACCTCCTCTTGCAGGTTACACCAGATCTACTCACCTGCACTATCTACACCTCCTCTCGCAGGTTACACCAGATCTACTCACCTTCACTATTTACACCTTTCGCGGATTACACCTGATCTACTCACCTGCTCAATACACATCCTCTCACGAGTTACACCAGATCTACTCACCTGCTCTATCTACACCTCCTCTTGTGAGTTACACCAAATCTACTCACCTGCACTATCTACACCTCCTCTCGCGAGTTACACCAGATCCACTCACCTGCACTAAAAACACCTCCTCTTGTGAGCTGCACCAGATCCACTCACCTGCACTATATACACCTCCTCTTGTGAGCTGCACCAGATCCACTCACCTGCACTATATACACCTCCTCTTGTGAGCTGCACCAGATCCACTCACCTGCACTATATACACCTCCTCTTGTGAGCTGCACCAGATCCACTCACCTGCACTATATACACCTCCTCTTGTGAGCTGCACCAGATCCACTCACCTGCACTATATACACCTCCTCTTGTGAGCTGCACCAGATCCACTCACCTGCACTATATACACCTCCTCTTGTGAGCTGCACCAGATCCACTCACCTGCACTATATACACCTCCTCTTGTGAGCTGCACCAGATCCACTCACCTGCACTATATACACCTCCTCTTGTGAGCTGCACCAGATCCACTCACCTGCACTATATACACCTCCTCTTGTGAGCTGCACCAGATCCACTCACCTGCACTATATACACCTCCTCTTGTGAGTTACACCAGATCCACTCACCTGCACTATATACACCTCCTCTTGTGAGTTACACCAGATCCACTCACCTGCACTATATACACCTCCTCTTGTGAGTTACACCAGATCCACTCACCTGCACTATATACACCTCCTCTTGTGAGTTACACCAGATCCACTCACCTGCACTATATACACCTCCTCTTGTGAGTTACACCAGATCCACTCACCTGCACTATATACACCTCCTCTTGTGAGTTACACCAGATCCACTCACCTGCACTATATACACCTCCTCTTGTGAGCTGCACCAGATCCACTCACCTGCACTATATACACCTCCTCTTGTGAGCTGCACCAGATCCACTCACCTGCACTATATACACCTCCTCTTGTGAGCTGCACCAGATCCACTCACCTGCACTATATACACCTCCTCTCGCGAGTTGCACCAGATCTCAAACTTCTTGTTGTCACCCTTTGCATTCTCTGTGATGCCCACAGCACTCATCTGAAGGCAAGAGGAGTGAAGAAGAAGGTTGGATGAGGAAAGAGCGAGGGGCTACAATTCACCTGGAGGGGTGCCTTTGCACTGGGCCAGCGTATGTTGAGGGCAGCACAGGATTATTTAAACTAGGGACTTCGAGGACAGGGAGGCTCAAGAATGTTTTGAATGGGGAAATGCAGACTCCCCTTATGGAAGCTGACAGCCCTACACACACTATTGATGATGTCTTTTCAAAGCAAAAGCGTAGTGAGGGGCTTGGAGCAGCAGGCAGCTGTGAAACAGGAATGAAAGTGCAGCTGTAATAGCCTGGAAAGTTCTTCTTTAAATTCTGGAGGGTTGAAAAGTGTTGAAATGGCCCTTTAATAATAACATTGTTTCAATGTATAATATAATGCCTATATACAGTTGAATCAATGTTGATGCAATTCTACATTCTTTCAGTGACATCAATGTTGATTGCAATCTTCAGCCTGACAATATCACAATGTTGTTTCAATCATTTTTGCCATCTGGGTTACGATTTAGATAGAATACAGAATTGGGCAGAAATGTGGCAAATGAAATTCAATGCAGCTAAAGGTAAAGTTCCAAATGTATGTAATAAAAACATTAGACAGGATTACTTTATGGGAGTTTAAAACTGGAATGTGCTGCACATGAAAAAGATTTGGGAGTGATTGTTTCCCAAACCCTTAGAGGTTTGAGCCGCTGTGCCTTAACAGTTATAAAGGTCAACAGGATGCTGGGATATTTTGCCAGGAGTATTGAGTATATTTTCATTTCAGAGCACAAGAATTTACATGTTCTGTGCAATACTTAGATGAAATTTGTTGCCTTTTGCTCAAAAGCAACCTCAGTGCTTTCCATTTTCAACCCATATTTTAAAATATTGGAAGGACAGTACATTTATGAAGTCAGCATTGGGTGGGGGGAAAGCCTCTCTCAACTTATTTGTGAAACCAGATCTGTCGAGGACACGACCATGTAGGATAGCCAGAGAGAGAGCTGACGAGCCACACAGATTCACACTTGTCAGCTGACCCCCCTTAGCTTTGCATCATAGAGTGTGTTTGATGGCAGCTGCACTGCAGACTCACACTGAGAGACTGTTTGAAGCTGTAGGAAGGGGCCTTCTCGTACCCCTCCCCATTCTCCTCCCTGCGCTTGCAGAACAGCAGGGCTTTCTGGTGCAGGAACAGGTGCCGCTGCATGGGCTTGAACCGAGCCAGATCCTTCACCTTAGCATGACCCTTCTTGTGCTCCGTCCAGACGCTGAAGGACCCCTGCATCAGCAGCCTTCCCAGGTCTCCGAGGTTACCCTACAGGAGGAGGACAGGGCACCAAGGTTTCTTTAGGTTGGTTCTAACACACCAAAAGAGCACTTAGTATCACTACTAGGGAAAGAGAGACAAACTGTCTTTTCAGTTCAGAGAGTAAGTAAACCTTCAGTTATGAACTCACATACAACCCAAAATCAGAAAAAGTTGAGTGTTTATGTTAAATTAGAATAAGCCCTCTGCAGTCACCTCCAACTGCAGAAAGTATATCAGCAAAACTCCCTAGCGAAAGCACCCCAAAAAGAAGGCCAAGCTACAGTGTTGCCCCAAGGTACGTGGTATTCATTATCGCTGCAGACTTCTATAACAATGTTTATATCGGATACTGTACTTCGGTGGGGTTCATGCTGCTCTGTTGCACGATGTCATGTTTGCCCTAACTATTCTACAACACTGGGAGTGTTCGTTATGAAGGCCAGCATGAGCAAGCTTATTAGTCTTAAAATGTGGCTTGTTTCGAAACATTGCCCTGTGTGTTTGCGGAAGGAATCTTTGCGTAATTGGTGTCATTTGTCAAACCGTAAATTTAGAGCAGCACATGCTAATCCAGATGCAGCCACGAGTACTTCTCAATTCCAGTTCTTGCTTGGCAAGCACTCATTGTTGGTAGCTAAATAATTTCTCAACGGCAACAATAGCGATCTGCTCGCCTATTGCAAATCGCCACTATTCGAAAGCTGTCTTTTCCGGGTGTCGATAGCTTTTAAATGCTTTGGATGCTTTTAAAACGCAGTAACTGCGGTATTGTCCTAAATCGGCAGCGTGTCAATTGAACCTGTATGTCTTGCAAACAAGTGTGTGTGTGGGAGTGCAAACAATTCATGTAAGTCGCGGCAGTGCTCGCGCCCCAGAGCAGTAATGTGGCATTTTGTGAAACTGTGACATGTGCGCTGATTGGATAGCGCTTGAGAGTCCTGGCAGGTCTTTCAAGCGCCAGCCAAATACACACACACACACACACACACATGTGTAAGTGTATATATATATATATATATATATATATATATATATATATATATACACAAAAAAAAAATATATATATATCATATATATATATATATATATATATATATATATATCATACTATAATTTGAGGAATGTTTGTCTGTCTATTTGTCTGTCTGTCTGTCTGTTTGTTCCCCTACTCCTCCGAGGTCCTCTGACGAATCTTTACCAAACTTGGCGAGTCTATGTAGGTTGTCCCTGGAATTGTCCTTGAAGGGTTAGTTTTTTGAAAAGTCAAGGTCACTGGGGTCAAAGGTCAATTTTTCGCACGCCATGGGTAATTCACTAGTATATAAAAAATGAGGCAATGAAAACGCAACACTCCAAATTTTGGTTTATTTTTGCTCAGGACCTGATTAGTCCAATTTGAGTTCTTAAGTGACCATTGGGGTCACAATGTGTAGCTCGTTACACATGAATGATCATCATGTAACTCAACAGTGTGAGTTGGACTCTCATCAATCCGTATTGAGTACAACATATGGGATGAGGAGTTGTGTGAGTACTGGGGTTGAAATGAAGGAGAGGTTGTCTTTCCTATATAAAGACATGATAAAAGCCACACAAAAAACATTTTAAAGTGTCATAATACCACATCTGTCAACTGAACAACAGAACAGGGCCCTGGGTATGCTAGAGGCAAGAGTAAGTGGCTCACCGTTTTGGGTGTAGTACATCCAGCATCAGTACGTTTTGGGTGTGGTAACACCAACTGGGACGAGCTCTTTCACCAAGAGTACCAAGGCAGCAACTCTAAAAAACACTACAGGCAGAGCGTCGGCAACTTCCCCAAGACAACCTAAGACGCTTAGTCAGGTCCATGAGGAGACGCTGTACTGCCTGTGTGGATGTTCGTGGGGGTCACACCCAATACTGACTGTTCTTTTGAGTTAATTTTTAATTGATTTTTCATTTTCAACTGATGCTCATTATGTTTAATGCATCTGTTCATTATTGTCCAAATCGCCCCATTAACACATTTAATTCATCAAAGTCAATGCACCCAACATATTTGAATTGTTAAAAAAAGAAAATAAATTTGAGTCACAAAATTTTTTGAATCCAAACTGGTGTTGCATTTTCATTGCTTCTGAGTATATTTATATTAATTTATGGAGAAACCCCAAACAAAAACGTGAAAAATACTGTATCATATTAATGCTCCAATGCGCCCAACCAAAAAACCAATGCGCCCAACCAAAATTTACTGATTCATGCAACAAGACAATAACCCAAAACACACCTCAGGATCCACACAGAACTGGTTCTGTGGCAACAAAATCAATGTCCTGCAGTGGCCATATCAGTCGACAGACCGCAATCAAATTGAAAACCTGTGGGCTGAGTCGAAGAAGCCAGTTGATGAACACAAACCCAAGAATGTGAAGGATCTTAACATGACATAAATGGCGAGAACAGGCCGTTCAGCTCAACTAGGCTCGCCAGTTTCTTTATACTATTGTGAATATAAATCCCTTCAGATACTCAATGACTCAATGGTATCAAGCTTTAAGTCATGTCAAGCCTGCTCTTGAAAACCCCCAAGGTCTCTGCCTCAACAATATGGTCAGGTAAGCTATTCCACATTGAAATTACTCTTTGGGTAAAAAAATATTTCCGAATATCAGTGCTAAATTTACCTTTGGTCAACTTCCATTTGTGACCCCGAGTTCTACTCACAACACTTTGTTGAAGGAATCCTACATGATTCACTGGATATTTTGGCTGAAAATCTGGTTGTCTCCAGATTGTGAATCAATGCCAATCAACATTCTGCAGTGGCCATATCAGTCACCAGACCTCAATCCCAATGGAAACCTGTGGGCTGAGTTGAAGAGAGCAGTTGATGAACGCAGACGCTCCTCCCTTTTTCTGCGCATTATTCGGCCAATACTGTCGCCATGGCAATCAAAATCAATAGCTGTCATACGTTAATTATAACACACGTCCAAACCAAATATGACAGTAATCGGTAAAAAAGTACAGCAGTACAGCCTGTACGGCATCTACAGGGAAAACTTTACCTTTTGCCACAAATTTGCATATTATTGGCCAAAACTGTAGCCAGGGCAACCAAAATCAATAGGTGTCATAAGTGCCCATGACACATGCTCATACCAAATATAAAAGTATAATAGAAGTGAATGACACAGGATATGCCTGAGAATGGTTCTTGAACTTGTTTATAATACACATTAAAGCGATGTCAAGTCATAAACCAAATTCATCTCATGAATGACTATCTATTCATTTATTCATTGATTTCCAAAACAAACAATACAATGTGACCACATTACTGTAGGGAAGAGTGATCAGGGTCCTTGAAGGGCTTCCAGGGAGGTCCTGAGCGAAATAAGGAATTTAAATTAAAAGAAATGGTGATGGGACAAAGAAACGTAGACATCGTTTCAGAGTTCAGCTTTATCGAACAACTGACATTCGATTCCCAATTCAGGAGTTCCTTCATTGCATAATGGTATGGTGTACAACCCCAGTTCCGAAATAGGTGAGACAAAGTGTAAATTGTGAATAAAATCAAAATGCAATGACTTTCAGATCATGAGCAAATATGTTATTTACAATAGAACATAGATAAGATTTAAAATGTTGAAACTGAGACACTTCACATTTTTTTCCACACAATGAGCTTATTTCGTATTTTCTGGCTGCAACAGATCTCAAAAAAGTTAGGACACAGGCAAAAAAAAAAGGGGGGGTTGAAAAAGCAATTAATATGTAAGAGAATCCCCGGAAAGAGCATTTAGCGAGTAATTAAGTTAACTGGCATCAGTTGTGTAACATGATTGGCTACTAAAGGGACGTCTTAGAGAGGCTGAGTCTCTCAGAAGTAAAATGGCCAGAGGCTTCAAAAATTTGTGGAATACTTGAAAAACAATTTTCCTCTACGTCAAATAGCACAGGCTTTGAAGGTCTCACTATAAACAGTGCATAACATCATCAAAAGATTTCGAGAAACTGGAAAAATCTCGTAAGAAACAAGGCCGAAGACCTTCACTGGATGCCAGTGATCTTTGGGCCCTCAGATGCCACTGCATCACTCACCGGCATGATTCTGTCATTGACATTACTAAATGGGCCCAGGAATACTTCAAGAAACCACTGTCTGTAAACACAGTCCACCGTGCCAACCACAGATGCCACCTAAAACTCTATCATGCAAAAAGGAAGCCATTGCTGAGCATGATCCAGAAGCGCCGCTGTGTTCTGTGGGCCTTTGCTAATTTAAAATGGGCTGTAGCAAAGTGGCAAAGTGTCCTGTGGTCACACGAGTCCAAATTTGACATTCTTGTTAGAAATCATGGACGTCGTGTCCTCTGGGCTAAAGAGGAGAAAGACCACCCCTCCTGTTATCAGTGTTCAGTTCAAAAGCCAGCATCTCTGATGGTATGGGGATGCATTAGTGCATATGGTGTGGGACACTTGCATGTTTTAAAAAGCGCCATGAATGCTGAAAGGTATATAAAGGTTTTAGAGCAACATATGCTCCCCTCCAGATGACATCTATTCCAGGGAAGGCCTTTTGTTTTATTAATTATTAATTATTATTTTGGATCCCCGCTTCTGGCGTCTCACTCCCCTTTTGTCTCCTCCAGTTCCCTTGGTTTCCAAGTCCAGTTCCGTGTTTTCCGAGTGTTCCTAGTGTTTCCTTTCCAATCCTTAACAAAAACCACATACAGCAGCTATTACAACAGCATGGCTTCACAGATGAAGAGTCCGTGTGCAGAAATGGCCTGCCTGCAGTCCTGATCTTTCACCAATTGAGAACATTTGGCACATAATTAAACGAAAAGTCCGTCAAAGGAGACCCAAAACTCTCCAGCAGCTGGAAGCCTGTATTAAACAAGAGTGGGACCAAATTCCAATGGCTAAATTCCAGAAACTTGTCTCCTCGATGCCCTGACGCCTCCACTCTGTGTTAAAAAGAAGAAGGGATGCTACACCATGGTAAACAGGCCCTTGTCCCAACTTTTTGTCCCATTAAACGCATTCTTGGAGCCTAGTTCGGAAATCTACAATTTAGTTTCCATTTGAACTTCATCAGAATCTGAGCCCTTGCTTGGTACTCGCGTCCATTTACGGACTTTCTGTGCGATATGCAATATGTTTGCACTGAAAACAGTGCACCAGCTGCATGTAAAATGATGACCCCGAGAAGGACTGGACTTAAGTAATTAGCTAGCAAGCCAGATAGCGTGGCTAGCTGAGGTATCGCCGTTTGTTTTTCCTCAGGTGTTCTATTGCTGGACATCGCACACGGAGACAAAAATAGCATTTCATTTTAGGCAGCATTAGCCTCGCTGCATCTACTTACTTTCTTCTCCCATTGTATTCATTATTTGATGACCACATTTTCAGCGAAGTCAGTTTCATCGAAGGATATTTTTCAAAGTAAAAGCAGAAAATATGCAGTCAATTGACTAGCAATCAATAAATACAATCAATTATCTCATGTTGGTCCCTTTATATTTGCATAAATCTTAACATATTGAAATCTTAAGAATGTTACTTTCCAGGACAGAGATTTATGTCTTTGCTCATTTTTATTATTCTTACTCATCAGTAATGATGATGATGTGTCAATCGTGCTTTATGATTGCCACAGCAATCGTAACACCACGGAGATTAAAGGGAGGCTCATTGCTCGTGGGCTCCTGGGTGCAGTTGTACATTCCGGTATTTCCGCCCCTGATCATCATGCACTTGAATATCAACTATTGTTTAAATTTCATCCACTTGCTGTAACCTTAATACAAACCATCTCGGTGCGCTCACGAAACCCGCTCAGATCGAGTAGCCTGGACATTGAGACCAAGTGAGAGGATATACAGCTATGTTAGCAAGCCAGTCCGTAATTCTGTGTATTAGGCATATTACTGAGCGGCAATGCGACTGCAGCCAAGATAAACAGTTCAAAATGGACCACTGACTATGAGTTGGACAAAGGCGCAAACGGAGCATTTTATCGGACTCGACTGTGATAGATTTAAGGTTACGCGTTTCTTTGATTTTCGCCACTGAGCCAAAGCAGGGCGGGACATTTTTGCTTTTGCCTGCGATCCATTTATGCTTTTAAGGCTTCCGCACGCGAGCAATCGTGGCCAGTTGGAAGCGCCGGGAACCATTCGAAACTCGCGCAAACAATCATAGAAAGTCAGAGTGATTGGGGAAAAATTTTTATTCCATGATCCACTAACGCGAGCACTTCTAATTGATTTTTTTTAAAGTCTGATATTCTGAATATTTGGCTTCATCCTCAGAATTGCAAGAATTAGATGAAATTATGTTAGTATGTCGAATTAAAACCATCAGGCCTACTCTGTTATCATCTCATAACAAATTTAAGCATGTGACTCACAGGAACACTTCTGATATACAGAAATCACAGAGGTGGCATTACAAAGCTCAGATCATAATTTAAAGCGGCAGTGTGCTTTTGATTCACTAAGAATGGTAAATACATGTACATGTTGCTGCAGAAACCTCGGCTCTGCTCTGAACAAGGCAATAAATACACATTGCTTCAAAGTTACTCATTTATTAACAAAATAATGCGGGGAAACCCCATTTGAACTATAGTGAATTCCCCGTGCGATTTGTGTGCGCCGGAGCTGGAATCGCTACATGATCCGATCGGAAAAACACGCATGCGGCTCCGCTCCAGGAGCCGGGTGAAAATCGCGCGTATCGAAACACTTCATATAAAGACAATGATATGCGGTTTATGATGTTTTGACGACTTCAGTCGTAAAAATGGAGACATAGCTTAGCAGAAATTTCCACTCGTAATTGCTCGTAACTGGTCGGAAGGGGAGAATCGGGACAATCGGAGACCTTTAAAGTATAAGTGGATCGGTTGGTCGGGAGTGAGTGACAAATAATGACAAATTAATTGCTCAGTGGCTATCTGCCAACGAGACCGGTAAAGTGTCAGTTTCTTCCGCCAATTGCAAAATTTACGCGCATTTGGCGTGTGGTTGGGTGTTGTGGTATATCCTACAGTCCTGTAGAGGTCGCTATGTTATGGAAATGAGCTGTATGATACAAGAGTGAGTTGTGAATGATGGTTTTGAAGAAGAGTTAAGTAAAGAATACAAATGTGCACTTCGTCTGTCCCATGATTACATTTTACTACAAAATACAACGTGTTATTTCAGGCCATGCCCATATCAAATATGAAAGTAATCGGTCAAAAATTGCAGCCCGTACAGCATCCACACGGAAATCTCTCTATTTTGCCACTAATTTGCATATTATTTGGGCAATACTGTCACCATGGCAACCAAAATCAATAGGCGTCATAAGTGAAGTATAATACATGCCCATACCAAATATGTAAAGTAATCAGTCTTTACTGATGTAAATTTATGATTATATGTAATCAAAATTACAGCCTGTAGAACGTCCACAAGACAGTGTCTACGCACGTGCCTGCGGTGGTGCAGACGACACACGAGAATCCATTGTAGCCGCCCAACTTCATCTGGGAGCCACAGAAATATCTACCAGGTTAATGAAAGTATGTGCTGTCTTTCAAATTGTGGATGTTCAGGTTCTTTTAAAGCTAGCAGATCCTCCCTGAATGTCGCCCCTCATCCAGTGCGAGATGCTGGGTGAGTTACTCGCCAGTTACTTCTCTCTCGGGTTAGTTGTTGCAAATGTTCCATCATCGTCCCTCGGAGGTTGATGATCTTGAAAAGGAATCCTCTCCTCGACAGGAGTTGCCTCCCCCACAGTCTCATTAATTCACGTTTCGTCATCATACTTCACTCTGGATACATGCTGGATACAAGGTCTGAAACTGGATTTGTCGCTCTTTCAGGATTGTCCATACCTCTGCATATTGCCTTTGCAAAGCCGGCCTGAGGCATTAGCGAGTTCAGCAGCTGCTTAGGGCCCTTGTGGCCACAAGGGGGCCCCAAGAACGATTGAAATGCCCAAGAATTTATTTACTTTTTTTTAAACATCATGTCAACTGCTAATCATAAAAAAATTGTATGCGGTGGTCAGATATATTGTACTTTTGATTATAATTAAATCTTGCTGCTGCTGTTGGAGCTGAGGTCATGACGTCACCGTCAAGTTCATCATGTTCATGCCACATGCCATGCACGATTTCAACAGATGTCATCTGCAACAAAATTCCTGGGCTCCGTCCCATTTGCAAGGAGGATTCCTATCACCTTGGTGCCTAGTCAGGACCCCTCCTTATTAGGAAGAAAAATTAACGTTGGCTTTCTGTCAGTCCAGTTCATAGAGCTTCAGTGCCTAGCGCAATTTTATGACGAAACAATACGCAAATTTGATCAAATACCGACCGTTACCATCCCACATCTGTGATCCATGTGATGAATCCCCAGCTTGTTGCAAGGCATTTTGGGATTTCCTTCACTGCGAAGGAACCACTTTAAGTTTCCTTAAAATTTCGCTGAAACAAGGTACCCAATCAGAAAGTTTTCCTGTGCTTCCTACTGAGATGAGACAGTCCTAAGCAGCCATATTTCCAAAAAATGCCATCTACCATGGACGCTGCCTCACAAATGAGAGAGCCGTGGACTGTAGTTTGTAGGAGTAGCTAATTGGAGTAAGTTTATGACTGTCGTAAAAACAGCTACTGCCTTTTGAAAAAGCTAAATAGTAAAAATGTTGCAAAAAAGGACAAATTTCCAGAGCAGAGAAGAAAAAAGAAAATGGAAGATGTGAAAAAAAAACAGCAAAACAAAGCTATATTTTTCTTTCTGTGTGACCACAGTATCCACATTACCCAAACTCACACGCGCAGCCCTTTAGTCTATCAGCTAGGTTTGGAAACTGTGGTGTCAACCACCTTAATGGCGCATCTGTATTACAAGAAGATGATAGTAAGGCATTTGGCATCCTCAATTACTGGAGCACTCCGCTTATTTGGCAGTATACCAGGTAAGGGTGAGTTTTGAGCTGATGTTACGATCCTGGCCGTATTTTGGGTTTATTTTATTTATTTATTTATTTTCCATTTGCCAATTTACTGTAACAAAATGGAGTTCTTGTCTCAATGCTTGCAGTCTGCTAATTGACAGGTAAGGATCCAGCGCAGATTGGCTGAACTGCAGAGGTGTGGTTGTCGCGGATTGGCTGTCTCTGGGGAGCTTGGCTATATAACCACTGGATCCGCAGGTAACCGGGAGACTCAACGCAGGCGGCTTGGCATTAGGGCTCACTTTTTAGGTTAACACCATGTTTGTCATGTAAACATGTTAAAATCAAACGTCACACGTGAAGAATCTATTCCCACCACATCATCTTCAAACAGCAGAGATACAACCCTGAGGCCACTAATCTGGAAACCCTCTGAGCCTCAGCTACGCCTTGATATCCTGTTCATAAAAATCAGGAACAAAATGGGCAACAAGGCGCACCCTTGGCAGAGTCCAACGCCACCTGGAAACAAGTTTAACTCAGTGCCGAGAATGTAGACACAATTCCAGCTTTTGGTTGTACAGGGATTGGATAGCTTGAACTAATAGCCCCAGAACCTCGTACTCCCACTGGACCACCCACAGGATACCTCGTGGGACACGGTCATGAGCCTTTAACTAGTCCACAAAACAGATGTAGACTGGATGGGCAAAGTCCCACCACCACTTAAGTATTCGTGCAAGGGTTAAAAGTTAGTCTACTGTTCCACAGCCTGAATGGAAACTTCATTGCTCATCTTGGATCTGAGGTTCGATAATCAGGTGAATTCTCCTCTCCAGCACCCTGGCATAAGCATTCCTTGGGAGGCTAAGCAGGCAGTGTGATCCCCTTATAGCTGGAGCAGAGCTTCCAGTCTTCCAGTCTGCCAGTCCAAGGGCACACTACCTGACATCCATGCAATGTTAAACAGGCATGTCGACCTTAACAGCTGCACAACACCCACATCCTTCAGCATCTCAGAACAAATCTCATCCATTCCCAGTGACCTGCCACTGTGGAGCCTTTTGACCATCTCAGTGACTTCCATTAGCAAAATGGGCAGACTCACTCGAGCCGCCCATCCCTGCCTCCTCGACAAAGAGCATATATGCCAGACTCGGGAGTTGCTCAAAAGACTCCTTCCATCACTGAACAAGATTTCCAGTTGTCGTCAGAAGTTCCCCACCCCTGCTGAAAACAGCATGGGCAAAGCCCTGCCTCCCCTTCCTAGGTTGCCTGATGGTTTGCCAGAAGCTCTTTGAGGCCGCCTTCTCCAAAGTCTCTACAAACTCCTCCCAAACCTGAGTTTTTGTCCGTCGCGGCTGCAGTCCCTCTAGCCTCCTGATACGAGTCTGCAGAGTCAGGAATCCCCTAGGCCAACCAAGCCCGCAAGGCCACCTACTTCAAATTGAAAGCTTCCCTCACCCCTGGGTCTCACGATTTGCTCCGAGAACCCTCAGGCTACAGCTCAAGGCAGCCTCTTCCAAAATGGAAACTTTGAACGGATACTCTCAGACTCCAAGTCCCCACCCTCCCTCGGGATATGAGAAAAGCTCTTCTGGAGGTCTGAATTGACTATTGTCCAGACAGAGTCCTCTATTAAATTTTCCCAGTAAATCCTCACTACACGTTTAATTTTACAAAGTCTGTCCGTCAGTCCTCCCGGTCATCTGATCCATCTCATCACTAGGTCCTGATCAGTTGACAGTTCTGCCCCTCTCTTCACCCGAGTGCCCAAGAGAAAAGACCACAGATCTGATGGCACAATTACAAAATTGATCATCGACTCTTAGCTAGGGGTAGAGTGGAGAGATTCCATGGCTCAAGAGCCAGTTTCCATAACCAGAGCCCAGAACGCCAGGGTCCCCACCCTCGTCTACCACTCCATCATACTGCACCCGAACCCCACTCCTCTATTAGTGAGTCCATGAAGAGGTGGCTCCCCGTAGCCTTTTTGGGACAAGACCGGCCAAATCCCGGAAAAAACCCGGCTACCAATCACTCATTTACAAACTCCCCTACCCTGGCCTGGCTCAAGGAGAGGGCCCCTCCAATGTGACCCTCCTAACAGCAAGAAGGTTGTAGGTTCAAATCCAACTTGGGACCTTTTGGTTTTGAGTCTGCATGTTCTCCCCGTGTTTGCGTGGGCTCTCAACCAAAGGATGGGTTAAATATTGAGGACAAATCACCCCACGGTGTTCAATAAAGTCTATCTATCTATCTATCTATCTATCTATCTATCTATCTATCTATCTGGGTCTAGTTAATCACATATTGTCTGGCCCCTCACCTGGGACCAATGTGCCATGGGAAGTTCTGTCAGGACCTGATACTCCAGGCAAGACCCTAAAGACATGCAAACTACTCCACCACAATAAGGTAGCAATTCTCAGAGGAGTTCAGATCATTCTACTAATTTTTATTTGAAGACAAAGAGCCTCCCTGCACCTAACTAACTGTGCCACCCCAGACAGCAACAATTGCAAGCAAACATTTGTGAGAACACTGAGTTTTTTTACATGAATGTGGATGAATTTTGGCTGGCTCTTCTTTGCAGATGTGTTTTAATTCAGCTACACTGGAAGGCTTTTGACTATGAACTAAATGTCTAAATGTCATGCCACAGGATCTCAATCAGATTCAAGTCAGACTTTGACCAGGACCCTCCAAAACCTTCATTTCAATTCTTTTGAGCCATCCACACATGGAGTTGCTTGTGTGCTTCAGATCATTGTTCTGCTGCACTCAACTACACTTGAGATTTATGCTATGGAGTGATGGATTGACATTCTCCTTCAGGAATATTTGGTAGATGGCAGAATTCATGGTTCCATCAAATATGGCATGTCACCCCAGTGCTGAAGCAGCTAAGCAGCCCCTGACCAACTCACTGCCACCTCTGAGTTTGACTGTTGTTATAATTTTTCTAGTGTGGAATGCTGTATTAGCTTTACATCAGATGCAACGTGACTCTGTTCTCCAGGAAGTTCAACTTTCGTCTCATCAGAAGAAACTATTCCAAAAGTCTTGGAGTCATCAAAATGTTTTATGGCAAATGTGAGAGAAGCCTTTGTGTCCTTTTTGGTCAACAGTGGTCTTCACCGAGCAGCTCTCCTATGGACGGCATTTTTGCCGATTATCTTCTTATTGTGGAATCGTGCAAACTGACCTTAACTGAGGCAAGAGAGGCCTGAAGTTCTTTAGATGTTAATCTGGGTTCTTTCGTCACGTCCTGGAATAGCTGTGGATACGCTCTTGGAGAAATTTTGGTCGGCTAGCCACCCAAGGGAAGGTTCACCACGGTATCAAATATTCTGCATTGGTAGATAATGGCTCTTGCCATATTTTGTTCGAGTCCCAGAGCTTTAGAAATGGATTTGTAACCCTTTCAAGACAAGATAAATGTCAGCAACTCTGTTCCACATCTGTATTTGCAATTGTTATTGAGCAGAACCATGTGCTTCTTTTTTCTGACTTCACACTGCCAGAAAGGTGCTATTTAAGGGATGTTTCGATACAGCAGGGCTGGCAGTAATCTTGCCTGGGTGTGTCAAGTGAACTTGAACCCAATTATCAATTATATTATTTTAATTAGTTGGTTTAGCAATGAAGGGGCAATTACTTTTTCACATATGGCCAGGTAAGGTTTGATATATTTTTTCTTCTTTCAATAAATTAAATCACTCAAAAACTGCATTTTGGGTTTACTCGTGTTATCTTTGTCTCATATTAAAATTAGTTTGAAAATATGAAACATTTATGTGTGACAAAAATAGAAGAAATTGGGAACGTGGCAAATACTTTTAAGCTGCTCTGTGCAATGAAAACCCCACACTGTGAATGAAGGGAAGGAACATCTAACTCACCTCATACCCAGTGATGGCAATCAGGTGCATAGAGTCATTGACGGCCTTCAGGATGCCGAGGATGGAGGACAGCGCCTCCTGTAGGTCATCTGCTCCCTCACATGCCCTGCTATACTTCAGCAGCTCCTACACAGGAAAACAGATTCACAAAAAAATAAACGCATGTAATCTATATATTCTCAGAACAAAAATCTTCAGCAGAAATCAGAATAATGAAAAAAAACAGCAATATAATCATCGGATCTGAGGAGCTAAAATGCAGCAAAGACTCATGAGTCATTTAGCTCACCTTCAGTAACAGCTGGTACTTTGTAATCCTCTGTACAGGCTTCAGAAGATAAGAGTCCAGGCCCAGTTTATGCTCCAATTTTTTCTGGCACTCCTGTATGAGTCATACAGTTACTGAGAAATAAAATATACAGTTTAACTTCTTTTAATATCAGTGTGTGTAAGTATCACTGAGGGAGGTACAAACGTGAGGAAATGGACGGGGTCTCCTGTGGGCTTTGAGAACAGGGTTTCCGCTACATGTAATGGGTCGTGGCGCACCGCCACGCCCATGTAAAATGACTTCACATGAACTCCAAAATCCTAAGGACAATCAGGTGTCGCCAGTTAAGTTAAGTTACAATGAGCACTGATAATTCTTCACCTGCTGTCAATCATTTTGCTTGATGAACACATTTTCCAATGAATAAAAATTAGCCATCGGCAGTAAAACGCACTGCTTTCTTCTTCATGCCATCTGTGCAACGATTAGAGAAAAAAAATTTTGTTCACTTTGCAAAACGATAAACTGCTCTACCTAATTGTATCTTCATGATAATTAATATAATTATTTAATTCCAAGTCTGGAGTCTGGAATCATAATCGGTTTTCGTATATGTGAAATCCACTGTGACACGTGAAACTGATAAACCTCCGTGCACATAGACTTCAATTATTACACCGCCTTTACGCTGATTAATGAAAACTGACCACACCAAATAATGCTGAGTTGTGACCTGACGCTGTAGCAGTGGTGGTCAGTGGACGGAAAACTGAGGGGGCAGAAAAAATCCCTTGAAACGGATGAGATTAGTGACCTGATTTCAATCATTGTTCTTGGTTAGTTTCCCTTATAATTAAATGTTTAGGCGAGTGAATAATAAATTCTATAAAATGTTTAATTCACATGCCTTAATAGGCAACTCTTCAAAAAAAAACCATTGTGGATTTTCCATGTTAAATTTTGTCACATCCGAAGTAAGTCGTCAAACCTGTGCGTAATGATTGTTTAATTGAAAAGGATTGAAATGCGCTCTTTTTGCGTTCAACTGATGCTTGTCTTAACAAAGACAATTAGCTACACCTGAGAGGGGAGAGTGTCTTCAACCAGAGAAATTGACTGAAAACAATAGAGCAGTGTAAAAACATGTTGATCGCCCTCCTCGTTCTCTGTCCACCACCCGCCACTGCACTGAAGCCCTCCGCCACAGTTTCAAAAGTCCAGGAAACCCTGGAGGTGATAGAAGGGGAGACCAAAAGGATTGTTAGGTCATACCAGCGGTGACCTGAAGAATTACGAGGTCATAAGAGGAGGTTGGTCAAAAGTTAGGTTAGGGCGGTGTCTAGATTTTATCACTGCAAAGGAAGGTGTCTCAACCTTCATGAACAGTTGTGTTAAAGAAATAGCAGTGCGTTAAAAAATTGGGATAAAGTGCAAATATTAATTTTTTTAATAGCCTTCAGCTGCATATTTCAAATGTAGCGGAAACATGACACATTTAATGGTTAATCAAAGCATTAAAAAATTTGATGAAGTCTGTTATTCTTTCACAGGAATCAAAGAAGAGGAATAATAATTCTTTCAAAAAATAGCAGTGTTGATCATCAAACACTACATTTTTGTAAAACACTTTAATTACTGAAGTAATATTTAGTTGCATAACCGTTGCTTTTGATAAGTGCTGCGCATCTGCATAGCATCAAGTCGACCGACTTCTGGCACCTAAAAACAGGTATTTCAGCCCAGCATGAACAAATTAAATTTACAGTTCCTGTGAATTTTTGGGTTTTTCTTCAGAAACAGCATTTTTAATGTCACCCCACAAGTATTCAATGGGGTTGAGGTTGGGGGGTTGAGCTGGTCACTCAATCCTCAATCCTGTTTGTCAGCTCGCTTACTTGAGTGTTTGGGGTCATTGTCTATTTCAGGGGCATTTCCTCTCCGGCGTACGGCAACATCATCTCTTCAAGTGTTCTGATGTTCTCATACTGATCCGTTATCCTTGGCACACGATAAACAGGCCCAACACCATGGTAGGAAAAACATCACCGTACCATGATTTTTGCAGCACCATGCTTCACTGTCTTCATAGTGTACTGTGGCTTGAATTCAGTACCGGGGGGTTGTGTGACATACTGTCAATGCAAAAAGAACAATTATACTCTCAGCACAAAATGTCACGCCATTTCTCTTTGGGCCAAAGATGTGTTCCTTGGCAAATTTTAACCGATTCTGCATGTGCCATATTTTCAACAATGAAAATTTTTTCTTGGGGGCTTCCTGCTGATGGCTTAGTTTCTATCAAATGTCTTCTGACCATAACAGAACTTCTAGGTAATTATATATCATCTTTGCTTTTTCTGGAGGCGATGATTGACTGACTCTCTGCCATTTTGACTATTCAATCTGTTGTAACATCAGTTGCTCATTTCTTTCCGCTTGATTCAGGTTTCTGTTGCCATTTTAAAGCATTTGAGATCATTTTAGCCGAGCATCCTGTGATTCGCAGCTCTTCTTTATACCTTTTCCCCTCTCCAATCAACTGGCTTTGTTTTTCTTCTTTTAATGTTCTTGCTTTAACTTGTTGAGTTGTTTCACACCAATTTCTTTGTGAGATCGAACAGATATTGTGTCACGGATGAAACTCTCATCCAGTCCCTTGGACATTACCCACTAGGCTCCTAAAAGAGTAATGATGGCTATTGGCCCTGAGCTGCTTTCTGTGGTGAACAGTTCTCTCTCTACTGGCTGTGTTACAGACTATTTAAGATTGCCTGTGTGACAGTTGATGGGTCCTGTCACTGAAAGTGTCTCCTAATGAGTACATGCCCTGGCTATCTTACCAACGAGCTTGGCTCTTTGGCGATGTGGTCAGCGCGCATGACTCTTACCCGGGAGTCTGGAGGTTCAAGTCCCCGCCCGGGCCCTCCTTTGGCCTGCTATACCTGCATTCAATCTCTTCTTAAAAAACCAAATCTTGATCAAGCAATTCTCAATAACTTCCAACCAATTTCGAAACTGCCTTTTATCTTGAAAGTTTTGGAACAAGTGGTAGCAAAGCAACCTTTAGAAGTGGTGAAAAACAATATTTTTGAGAAATTTCAGTCCGGCTTTAGACAGCGACAGCGCAGAAACGGCTCTCAGGGTCCCAAACGTTCTCTTGATGAACGCTGCCTCTGGTGATGGCGCATTACTGGCGCTGCTGGATATCAGTGCTGCCTTCAAAACAGTTGATCATGTTACCATGATTGACAGGCTGAGAAATTAGGTTGGGCTCTCTGCGACTGTATTGAAATGGTTTTACTCATATCTGTCAACAAAATATTCATTGTTTCCCTTGCTGATTATGTATTATTGTCTGGGCTTGGGCCTATATTATATAACTATATTATTATTCTGCTAATTCCACAACTTTGCCTTGCAGAACCTCAAACCCAGCCATACCTATGTCATTTGTCCCAACATGGACCATGACAACTGGATCCCTCCCCGCTCTGGCCAGGAGCTTGTCCACACGCTCCAGGAGGTCTCCTACCTGGGCACCAGGCAGGCAACACACCGTACGAGACTCCTTGTCGCGCGAACAGACTAAACTGTCTATTTCTCTAATAATTGAGTCCCCCACTATCTCTAACTGCCTTTTCTGAGGGGAAGAGGCCAACAGGATGCCCTGATGCTCATCAATCCCCTCACCCTCAGGGTCAGGGGCCAAGTCGAGTTCCTGCAAGGGCTGGAATCGGTTGGACACCTCAACCACTGGAGAAGCTGTCGCTGCATGGCGTGCATGCCCTTTTCTGCGCTGTCGACCTCCAGTCACCCAGCTTTCTCTCCCTGCCTGCTGTCAGAGGTTTCAGAGTAAGGTCCATGCATAAAACACTTTCCCATCCAGAGATAGACAGGAGGTGCAAATCACTGCAAGCAGGAAAGGCCTATCGTAAAGTGCAACCTCCTGGAATTATTTTAATGTTGACCTCAGTATCAAGGGCTTTTAGCAGTGTGTATAATAGGCAAATACATGAAACCGGAGTAAATGTCATGCTTTTAATCCTGTTCTCCTCAGATTTGGCGTGTGTGCAATGTCCAGTTAGCCAAAACAAGGGCTGCCGCAAAATGCATTCCTCAGGATTTTTTTTTCTAGTTGAACTTGCCATCAAGTGCTTTTAATCGTGTACACGGGGCCCCAAAACATGTAAGTTCCACGTATTTGGAACTTTCCTAATTAGATTCAGGTCTGTGGAGGAAATAAGGCAAAACTAGCCACCCACCCCCCATAATTTAGTTAGTATTATTATTTTTATTATTATTAACCTTTATTGCAGGGAAGTCCCACTGAGACCGAGATCACCGTTGCAGGGAAGCCCTGATGACAACCAAACAATTACAATGGGAATTTAGCAACAAAGAAAACAGTTAAAACTACACAAAATCCAAATACAGCAAGTGCAGATCAACGGCAAAACAATTTTTTTCTAAATAATATTAAAAAAAGGATAATAAAAAAAAATATATATGGACATGGGACAGAGAAAAGCGACATACATTAGAACTAAAAGCAAGTACATCTGGCCTCTTTTGGCATCAAATCCAAAACTGATTTCCTGTAAGACTCGAACGGGATCAGGCAATCTTTCTTCAGCATATCCTGACCATTATTCCACATACAAGGTGAAACAGCCCAGATTTGTTCTAGTCTTGGACGCATCTAAAATAATCCACTGTTGTGATCGGATATGCAGACTTGTGATTTTCATGTACAAAAGCCTAGTAAGATGCGAAGCAAGTTTGTCTAGCAATGGTATATAAATGAATAAAATACAATGTAGCTTCCTTCTATCGTGAAGGGAAAACCACCCTAAGGAAAGACATAAAGCAGCAGTTCCCACCCCAGTCCTCAGGCCCCCCCCCCATCCCCCCCCCACCCCAGTCCTCAGGACCCCCCCCCCCATCCCCCCCCCCACCCCAGTCCTCAGGACCCCCCCCCCATCCCCCCCCCACCCCAGTCCTCAGGCCCCCCCCCCCAGTCCTCAGGATACGTGAAGTGAAGTTACGGTGTTTTGCCTTTGCACGGCAGCATAGTCAAATATGGTAAGATTGTCACCTGGTCAATCCTCTTCCTACTGTCTAATGAAAAACAGGACCTGTTTCTGTAAAGAAACCCAATTTTCATTTTCAAGTTGGCCACATGAGTCTTAAAAGAGAAGTCATGATCCAGCCAGATACCTAAATATTTGTAGGACTGAACCTGCTCAATTTCAGCACCAGACATTGAGAAAGTGGTGGCATTTGGCATAATTGTTTTTCGTGCTGAAAAGGTCACGAACTTAGTTTATCAGATACACAGTGTCTTGCAATACATTTATTTGTATGAGTTTGTCATGTCTGGATAAAGCATAGTTCACAGCTGCAGTTCAGATTTTTGCTTCATTCATTCACGCATTCTTTCATTGTTTCATTTAATTTTCCTCAGATGGAAGACACATTTTGATCTCACAAATAAAGGATATCTGATGGCGAGGACATGTCATTTTGTGTCTATTTACTTGTACGCTGTCAGCCACATCACAGTTTCAGGAAGTCTTATATCCGGGGTATGTATAATGATTTCATCCTCATTACTCATACACTTACCCAGCATATACTTTTCAGCTGACATGATGGTAATGCAATTTACCTCTGTGAAAAGCAATGTGAAACAGAGTCGCTCATTTCATTTGAACTGCATATTCACCCAAATAGCTGGGATGTATTTCCACAGAATGTGATATTGTGGAATCGGAAAGCTAGCTCGGAACAAAACTGTTCATTGTTATTTGTCTGGCACGTCTTTAGGACAGTATGTTGCGAAGCAATAAAATGAGTTATTTATAGTCTGTAAAATAAATATTTCCAGTGCAAGCAAATATTTTCTTTACTCGTGATTAAACTGAGACTGCTTTTCAGTTTGATTGGCAGCAAAATAAAAATGAACTTCTTCACATTTCGATGAGAATGACGTGGACACGCACCCCCACTAAACGGTGCATTTCATGGCAAAACGCCTGTTACCGACTAGGAAAAAAGGCCCTTTTCATTTCTGTTTTTGTAACGATTTTAATTTTTCTTATTTAAAATAGAAAATGAAAATCAAATCATTTTATAATTTTGAATATTCCTTTTAGGCCATGAAAAACAATTTCAATTTTCGATTTTGTATTTTAAAAAGAAAAATCAAATAATTACTTTTTCATTTTTTAATGTCTGATTCAGAATGGAAAATGGAATCGCCAACAGATACATGAACCTGAGAAGCGCCCTGTCTGTCACTGCCAGGCAGCCAGCTAAACTATGGCAGAGCAGCACACAACAGACTGTCCTTTGCAGCGATAGGACCAAGACGTTGTTGAGTGAGAGACAGGTTACCCAGGAGAATGTGAAAGAGTGGTCTGCATTGCAGAGTAGGGGTCGTAGATGGGGTTACCTGGAAGAAGGCACAATCAGAACACTGTCTCCAGAGGCTCTCTGAGCGTGGTTTGTTCTGACAGTATTTTTCATAGATCTGCAGATCAGTCATCTGCAATGGAGAGAGGAGCACACAGAAACACACACGAATATCACGATGCAGGGATATCATTTTGACACAAAGATTTAAACAGGATGATGAGCACAATACCTCTTGCAGTGTGCATTACTCAGTATCACACCGACATGCAGAGCCAGCCCAAGGCATAAGCCAACTAAGCGACTGCTTAGGGCCCCGCGACCACTAGGGGGCCCCCAAGACCAATTAACAAAAATATTGTTTAATTAATTTATCAATTAATTAATTTATTTATTTTTTGCACATCTGAGCAATGATTCTTTTATGATCAAATGTATTTTATCGCACAAAAGCAAAATTTCATGTTAACAAAGTACATGTACTGTAGGCCTAGTGATTCCTACTGCCAAAATGTTTCCTAAATGCCAAAGTTCCCGCGCACCGGTAATTTGTGCATCCGGCCGTCCAGCGCGCACTGCGCATCCAAGGAGCAGCTGGGTGAAAGCTAAACAATGTCAGAAAAATACATCCTTCAGGAGCAGAGAAAAGAAAGAGGAAGAGGAGAAAAAATGCCATGATAATGAAATGTTTGCATGTCTGGGGAATGTAAATTTCCTTAAGTTAGGAAAGTCCCTAAATATCCTTAACATTTTGATGCAACTGGTTGCATGTAGCCGTTAATAACAAATTAGCTAGCTAGTTAAAAACTAGAGATATTTCTCTTAACTGGCTGGCAGAGGTGTATAGTAACGAAGTACATGTTACAGTACTTCGTTACAGTACTTAAGTCGTTTTTTATTTTGAGGATTTGTTCTTTACTTGAGTTTTTGGTTTTTTTACCGGGACTTTAACTTCTACTCTACTACTTTTAAAAGATAAAAAGTATACTTTTACTTTGAAGTATACAGTTACTTTGACACAGCCCACTTTGATAATTGTTACAAAGTAAAATATGAATGTAATTCATCATTTAAGGATTATCCGGATTTGGCGTGTTTGAGAAGAACAACGGTGATCAGCAGGTTATCTTAAGCGCTTTGTTTAGATGTGTCTGCCAGCGGACATGGAGCTGCAAATTTATGCACGCAGTTACAATATTCTATCACTAGATAGCACATCCGGATCAGCTATTGAATATTCACAAGCAAGCCGAGCTTATATAATACTCTGTTTTTGTACATTTGTAGTTATTTTTATATATCTAAGTGATTTTATTTGTTGTTGTACATTATTTTTGTTTTCGCACGACAAATTATTTTTGCTCATTGCTGTCGCAGTTTTTTAAACCCAAAAATAATAAACCAGGAGACACTTTACAGTAAAGTACATTGTCTGCTGGTTTATTTCTGTTACTTTTAACAGGCCTAGATGATATTCAGTCTCCCACTTAGTGCTACATCACTTGTAATGTTGTGTAAATCAGCCCCAGTCCGCTCTTGAAGCTGAATGTGCTCCTTTTTTGAGATTAAAAACCATACATGGGTAAAGACAATATAAATATAATATACAACATAAATGTCAGGCTGACAATGGGATGATGTAAACAACACTGCCAGAGCTGCATAGTTGCAGCTATGTAACACTGCTGCAATGAGTTTATAATATGTGTATTAATGATCAATAATCAATATTATTGGCAGAAATAGAGGGTCCCAAAATCAAATTTTGCTTAAAGCCCCATGGAGGCTTGGGCCGGCTCTGCCTACATGAGTCTCAAATCAATCATCTTCATTCAACTTGAATGATTCAAGAATGATTTAATTAAATAATCATTCAGATTGTAACAGGATGAGCCATTGGAAAGCCTCAGTGGCTCTCATCATCACAATTCACTTTTGCTGAAGGAGAAATCTGCCTCAGTCACAACCAGAAATTACCAACATTTGACACAAAGCTGCCATATTATATCAGGGGTCAGGGGTTCAGCTCAGCTGGAGAGGAGGCCAGCAGCATGACTGAAGTATCTCTTCAGTACCTTCAACTTATAAAGTTCTGGCAAGCATTTCACATCCCATCATGCAGCACCATCACCGATGTCATAAAGTTCTGAGAGTGGTTTCCTCACCCTCTGCAGGAAGCAGCGGCCGACGAGCTCAGGGCAGTCGGTGAAGGCCTCCAGCTCTCTGAGGAAGGTCCTGGGGGAGATGGAGATGTGGTCAGTGTATGACAGGTGAGGTTGAGACAGAGATGCACTTCCTCCTTCAGTGTGAAAAATATGAGGGCATTAGACACAAATACTTCAAAATTCCACTCCAAAATTCAAAACTTCCAAAAAATACCCAACAATATAAAAATTCCTATAGTGCTTGGAGGAGGAGAGACAGCAGCAATCGCTGCGCAGTATGAGTCAGCCTGTCACAGCCTGAGGGACAGGGCGACCATCAGCACACCCTAAAACACTGCACCCGCACAAAATCTGGTTTTTATTCATTTATTTTTTTTATTTATTTATTTTTTGCATTTCTTCTTTAAATATTATAATATTATACTTTTATTTTCCCAGTTTTTTTTCCCTTTCATCTCATTTATTAATGTATTCTTTAATATGTCATGTTTGCATTGCATTTCTTTATACTTTACATATACACACTGCATATCTGTTGTATGTGTGTGTGTATATGTATGTATAAGTGTGTATATATATATATATATCTTTCTCTGTTCAAAAAAAAAAAAAAGTTCATGCTTTGGCAATATGTATGCATAATGTACGTCATGCCAATAAAGCTCACTTGAATTGAATTGAATTGGAGAGCAGGAGAGAGAGAGTGAAGGAGACGGAGAGCAGGAGAGAGTGAAGGAGATGGAGAGCAGAAGAGAGTGAAGGAGATGGAGAGCAGGAGAGAGAGAGTGAAGGAGACGGAGAGCAGAAGAGAGAGAGTGAAGGAGATGGAGAGCAGGAGAGAGTGAAGGAGACGGAGAGCAGGAGAGAGTGAAGGAGACGGAGAGCAGGAGAGAGAGAGTGAAGGAGACGGAGAGCAGGAGAGAGTGAAGGAGACGGAGAGCAGGAGAGAGAGAGTGAAGGAGATGGAGAGCAGGAGAGAGTGAAGGAGACAGAGAGCAGGAGAGAGTGAAGGAGATGGAGAGCAGGAGAGAGTGAAGGAGACAGAGAGCAGGAGAGAGTGAAGGAGACGGAGAGCAGGAGAGAGTGAAGGAGATGGAGAGCAGGAGAGAGTGAAGGAGACGGAGAGCAGGAGAGAGTGAAGGAGATGGAGAGCAGGAGAGAGTGAAGGAGACGGAGAGCAGGAGAGAGTGAAGGAGACGGAGAGCAGGAGAGAGTGAAGGAGATGGAGAGCAGGAGAGAGTGAAGGAGACGGAGAGCAGGAGAGAGAGAGTGAAGGAGACGGAGAGCAGGAGAGAGTGAAGGAGACGGAGAGCAGGAGAGAGAGAGTGAAGGAGACGGAGAGCAGGAGAGAGTGAAGGAGACGGAGAGCAGGAGAGAGTGAAGGAGGGGGAGGGCAGGAGAGAGAGAGTGAAGGAGACGGAGAGCAGGAGAGAGTGAAGGAGACGGAGAGCAGGAGAGAGAGAGTGAAGGAGACGGAGAGCAGGAGAGAGTGAAGGAGACGGAGAGCAGGAGAGAGTGAAGGAGACGGAGAGCAGGGGAGAGTGAAGGAGAGGGAGAGCAGGAGAGAGAGAGGGAAGGGGAGGGAGAGCAGGAGAGAGTGAAGGAGACGGAGAGCAGGAGAGAGAGAGTGAAGGAGATGGAGAGCAGGAGAGAGTGAAGGAGACAGAGAGCAGGAGAGAGTGAAGGAGACGGAGAGCAGGAGAGAGTGAAGGAGATGGAGAGCAGGAGAGAGTGAAGGAGACAGAGAGCAGGAGAGAATGAAGGAGATGGAGAGCAGGAGAGAGTGAAGGAGACGGAGAGCAGGAGAGAGTGAAGGAGACGGAGAGCAGGAGAGAGTGAAGGAGACGGAGAGCAGGAGAGAGTGAAGGAGATGGAGAGCAGGAGAGAGTGAAGGAGATGGAGAGCAGGAGAGAGTGAAGGAGATGGAGAGCAGGAGAGAGTGAAGGAGACGGAGAGCAGAAGAGAGAGAGTGAAGGAAATTGTGCCCTTTGCAAACTCCTGGCCCCGGGGCTCAGACCCCCCATAATCCCCATAAACCCCCTGCCTCTATTTATGGCGAACGACTCACTACACTCATTATTCAGCTTAACAACAGCCTTCAAATTGGTAAATAAGTAGCCAGTGGTTTAAACATTATTCCATAGCTTGTTCAATAAAGCATCATGCCAATTAGAATCAAAACATCTTTCAGCATCAAGGCTGCATAGATAAATAGGGGAACCGCGAGCATTAAAATTTGCACCCACATGGTTGAGTAAAGCGATTCCAAAAAGAGTACCACTATGTTCTCTGAAGCCGAACTGCATATCACAGTTCTCGTCGGCTGGCTCCATAACTAATTCAACAATTTTAGAAAACATCGAACTAAGGTTGATGGGTCTGTAATTACCCGGAACATTCGGATTCAGGTTGGGCTTTTTCAATATTGGAACTATCATACCAAGAGTAAATGCGCTTGGAACAACACTGTAAGACAAAATTAAGGAATACAGGGATGCCCAACGTTCACATAAAACTTCACTAGCACCATAGATAAGATACTCTGAAGTAATAGTATCAGCGCCGGGTGCGCACCCTTTAGGCAAAGACTGAATCAGGCTGAAAATATCAGCTGCTGTTAATTCAGTACAAGTGATATTATGACAATTGGCACTGTAGGACTCTCTTACAGTATCAGCTATAAATTGATGATGCCCAGTAAGACCACCAGATTCTTGCATAATAGAACTGAGGTGTTTAGCAAAATTATTTTCCCCTAAAGGGGAACTTACATTAGTTCGCTGTTTATGTTTAATGTAGTTCAAGAAACCCTTGAAGGCACTATTCAAATCATCATTGGTTAACATCTGTATATTCTGTCTGCATAATCTGCGTAATTGTAGTTTTGGATCATTCATGGTTACGGGAACATGAACCTTGTATCAGCCGGGGGGAACAGATTAATCCTATCGTCCACTGGGGTCCCAAGTGTAGCACTCATTGTAGAAATAATGATAATGGTTCTTTCCGAAGTGAAGCGATGGGGCAGGCTGACGCCGAGAGCGAGTGTGATGAAGTTTTCGCTCCGTGCCCTCCTAGACTAGAAAAAGGGGCAGAGGCGGGGTTGGAATGGGATCCTCAATTCGACTGGCGACAGTGATTTGGACTTCAGCGATTCGGAATCAGTCACGGATTCATTAGATTCTGAGCAGGGTAAAGAATTTGGGGCCACCCTGAACTTTGACTTGCCTCCGAATGTTCCCAGGGATTACGCCGATCTGGCTGAGGCGTTTAGTAAACAACGAGCCTCTACGTTACCCTTGCATCGTCCGTACGACTGTGAAATTAATCTTTATCCTGGGACAACTCCGCCTAGGGGTTTGCTATATTCGCTGTCAGGACCTGAGCGTAGGGCTATGCGAGAGTATATTCAGGAGGCTCTCACCAAAGTTTTATTTAGCCATCCACGTCCCCTGCCGGAGCGGGATTCTTTTTCGTTGAGAAAAAGGATGGCGGTCTGAGACCCTGTATTGATTACATATTAAACCTAAAAATGCTTTTTTCTGCTTTCGTTTCGTGTGCAGGGTTCCTTGGAAACTTCTGTAGCTGTCCCTTAGAGGGGGGGTCCTGTCATAATTTGGGAGCTTTGAGAGCTGTTTGTGGCTCTCGTCCGGGACGGAATAGTTTTGCTCCCTATCAGATTCCTGGGCCAGCTGGCATTGATTGGGGGCGTAGTCCGGACTCTATTTAAGCTCCTGTTTCGCCTCGCTCTTGTTACTAGAGTGTCAGTTCTTGATTACAGGGGTTTGAATAAAATCACCATTAAAAACAGATACCCCCTTCCGTTAATGAATTCTGTGTTTGAATGTCTGCATGAGGCATCATTTTTTACGAAGCTAGATCTTCGTAATGCTTATAATTTGACTCGCATTCGGGAGGGGGACGAATGGAAAACGGCTTTTAATACTCATGACGGGTACTACGAATATCGGGTCTTATCGTTCGGGCTAGTTAACGCCCCCTCGGTGATTCAGGCATTCGTTAATGACGTGCTCCGAGAGATATTGGAGAAATTCGTCTTCGTTTATCTTGACGATATTTTGATTTTTTTCTTCAACACTGTCGGAGTACAAACAACACGTCAGACGTGTACTGGAAGCTATGCTCAATGCCAAACTTTTTGTTAAAGCCAAAAAACGTGTTTTCCACGCCCAAACTGTCTCATTCTTGGGTTTACTTGTTTCTAAGGGGTCGGTGCGGATGGACGCGGACAAGGTGGCTGCGGTCAGGAATTAGCCTGCACCGCAGAGTGTGAAAGAGGTTCAATGCTTTCTGGGCTTTGCGAATTTTTATAGGAGATTTATTCATAATTTTAGCGTGGTTGCTGTCCCCATTATTGCGCTCACTAGAAAGAATACCTCCTCTGCGTTTTTTTGGTCTCCTGCAGCTGATGCTGCCTTTCAGGAATTAAAAAAACGTTTTAGCTCGGCGCCCATTTTGATTTTGCCCGACCCCTCCCTCCAATTTGTTGTGGAGGTAGATGCTTCGGAGGTGGGTGTGGGTGCTATTCTGTCCCAGCGCCCTCGTTGGTATAATAAGCTTCACCTTTGCCCGTACTTCTCCCGGTCTTTGTCCGTCGGGGAACGCAATTACAGTATTGGTGAGCGGGAGTTATTCGCGGTAAAGCTGGCCCTCGAAGAGTGGCGCTACTGGTTGGAGGGAGCTCAGCACCCTTTTGTGGTATGAACCGACCATAAAAACCTCCAATATATCCGGCAAACCAAGCGGTGTAATTACCGGCAGGCGCGATGGTCATTGTTTTTAGCTGCTTTGATTTCACGCTCACCTATCGGCCGGACTCTAAAAATATTAAACCTGATGCCCTGTCACGTATGTATGATCGCGATCCCACCCCGGAGCCGGTTATTCCTACTACACAGATCGTGGCACCCATTCAGTGGGAGGTTGAGGCGGTGGTTCAGGAGGCATTGAGGTCTGATCCCAGTCCTGGGGGGGAGCCTCCTGGCTGTTTATTTGTCCTGCATAGAGTTAGGCCACAGGTCCTCCAGTGGGGACACTCTTCCCGCTTGGCGGGGCACCCGGGGGCCCATCGGACCAAGCAGTTCCTGGCCCAACGTTTTTGGTGGCCGGAGATGATGAGGGACATTTGGGAGTTTGTTGCTGCCTGTGGCGTCTGTTCCAGGAATAAGACTTCCCATCTCCCTCCCGCTGGTTTTCTGCGACCTTTGCCCGTTCCTAGGCACCCTTGGTCGCATATGGCGTTAGATTTTGTTACGGGGCTGCCTGTATCTGACGGCAACACGGTCATTTTGGTCGTGGTTGACCATTTTTCTAAAGCGCCTCATTTTGTCGCGCTACCCAAGCTGCCTTCAGCACGGGAGACAGCGCATCTTGTGGTCAACAATGTGTTCCGGTTGTATGGGCTTCCGCAAGATGTCGTGTCTGACCGAGGCCCTCAGTTTACAGCCAGATTTTGGCAGGCATTTTGTAAGCAGTTGGAGGCCACTGTGAGTCTCTCTTCAGGGTTTCATCCGGAGACCAACGGGCAGACAGAATGGACTAATCAGTCTCTTGAAAACCCTCTCCGATGTTTGGTGGTGGATAATCCCTCATCGTGGAGTCGATTTTTAGCTTGGGCAAAATATTCTCATAACTCGTTGTGTAATTCTTCCACGGGGCTTTCCCTGATTGAGGCCCAAGTGGGTTATCAACCTCCACTATTTCAAGAGACCGAGAACGATTCCGAGATTCCCAGTTCATTCGGCGCTGTCAGTCGGTTTAGATTAAGGTCCGTTCTTCACTGTTGCGCTCTGGGCGCAAACAAAAAATCCTTTGCTGATAGAAGGTGTCGTTTGGCCCCGTCTTATCGGGTTGGGCAGTGAGTTTGGCTGTCCACCCGGGACCACCCTTTGAAGGTGGAATCCTGAAAACTGGCGCCCCGCTATATCGGCCCATTCACGATTGTGCGGAAGATCAATCCGGTTACGGTCCAGTTGAAGCTCCCAAGATCTTTACGCATACATCCATCATTCCACGTCTCGCGGATTAAGCCGGGTTAGCGCTAGCGTCCTGGCTTCTGTTGACGCCCCCGCCGCCACCGCGAATGGATGAGGGGGGGCCGGTTTATACCGTGCGCTGCATTCTGGCCGAGAGGCGCGTAGGTCGTGGGGTCCAGTTCCTTGTAGATTGGGAAGGATATGGGCCCGAGGAGCGGTGCTGGGTCCCTTTGCGGGATATACTGGATCCCGCGCTTATCTCGGAGTTTCGTGTGCAGGGTTCCTTGGAAACTTCTGTAGCTGTCCCTTAGAGGGGGGGTCCTGTCATAATTTGGGAGCTTTGAGAGCTGTTTGTGGCTCTCGTCCGGGACGGAATAGTTTTGCTCCCTATCAGATTCCTGGGCCAGCTGGCATTGATTGGGGGCGTAGTCCGGACTCTATTTAAGCTCCTGTTTCGCCTCGCTCTTGTTACTAGAGTGTCAGTTCATCTATGGCGCTTTAGCCGGTAAGGTCTCTTGTGAGATTATTGTTTGAGGAATTAGCTGCATAATAGGATCAGTGCTGGTGAGTAAGGGAATCTTTATTTATTTCCCTTTTCTTTTGTTTTTCTCGAGCTCGCCACGGATGGCGTCTGGTCTGTAGGTAGCGCGAGCCTCGTTATTTTTATCTGTTTAGTTTCTCTCCACGCTGTGAGACTTGCCTTCTTTTAATATTTCACCACTGCTCTTGACTTCCACCGTCAGCAGCTATCACAATATCAATATATCTTTACAATTTCAGCACTTATGTTGCTCGTTATACAGCAAAGATTTGCGTGAATTAGTTTGCGAGGCTGCAAGAATCTGTTCTGTATTCTGAATGTTGTCACAGCTAAAGGACACTGTAAGGCAAGTTGCACAGCTGTGTGAAAATCCCAAGGACGGTGAAAATAAATGCTGCAAAGTCAGCGAAAGTTTTGGATTTACAATGCCATATCAATTATAGAAATGTAGGCAATGGGAATTCACCTTTTCATTACCATTTCTAATTATGGGTCATGTATTGTACTTGGTTGCTCAGTCGATGAATTGCTTGATTGTTACTCTGGCCAGCTTAAATAAAAATTGGACCAAGGGTCCCGTAGCTTACGGGCAAGCAGTCTTACAGCGATGACACAAGTTACAAATATTTCATGTAAAGTGTGACAGTTGATACAATGATAATCAATGTCAAGGTCACTAAATAAAAGTTCACAAAGATATAATAAGACCTTGTATTATACAATCGTAAGCTATTAAGCAGTTTTGGTGATACAAGTCATTAAAATTTGTCAATATGTATTCAATGTCAATTGTGAACTTTAAAGGTCACAGAATGTCAAGTTGTGGTCAGCAAATGGACTTCATGTATGACTTTCTAAATGTCTCTACACAAACCTTGGCACAATCTGTGACCATTTTGGCAAGACTAGTCATTGTAATTGTATTATGTCAAGTTTGACCTTCAGATGTCATCAACAGTAAAGCTAAATATCACTAAATGAGAGTTCATATGTGACTTCCTATGTCAGTAACACCAACCTTGATAAAAGTCATTGAATTTTCTCTAGGTCAAGTTAGACCTTCGTAGGTCAATATGAAGGTCACCAAATGAAAGTTCATACGTGACTTGCTATACCTCTCCAATACAAACCTACACTCAATCTGTAAAGATTTAGCTGATATAAGTAATTGAAATATCACTGTACAGTTTGGCCATTCAAGGTCACAGAAGTTCAAAGTCACCTAATGAAACTTCATACATGACTTTCTATATGGCCACAATACAAACCTAGGCTCTATCTGTAATAGTTTTGGTGGGAGAAGTCATTGAAATTTCACTATGTGAAGTTTGACCTTCAAAAGTTCATCGAAGGTCAAGTTCAAGGCCACTAAATGAAAGTTCATGTATGACTTCCTATACATCTCCAATACAAACCAAAACTACCTGAAACCATTTTGCTGATACAAGTCATTGAAATTTCACTGTGAAGTTTGGGCATTCAAGGTCACTGAAGGTCAAGTTCAATGTAACTAAATGAAACTTCATACATGACTTCCTATATGCCCACAATACAAACCTAAGCTCTATCTGAAATAGTTTTGGTGATGGAAGTCATTGAAATTTCACTAAGTTTGACCTTCGAAGGTTGCCAAAGGTCAAATTCAAGGCCACCAAATGAAAGTTCATACAAGACTTCTTATAAGTGTTCAATGCACATATGTTCCCAATCTTAAATATTTTCAAGCCTAGAAACCTTTAAAAATTGTAACATTTTGCTTGACCTCAAGTTTGATCTTTCAAGGTCATCTGAGGTCAAGTTTAACACAGCCAAAATATAGGTCATATATGACTGCCTATATGTGAGTAATACAAACTTAATCTCTATCTGCAACCATTTGGCCTCCACAGGTCATCTTGAATATTCAAAAAGTACAGCGCCCCCAATAGACCCACTTCCATCGATTCAATCAAAATGGCGCTTGCACTGTACATTGACGGTACCAAGGTAAGTTGATTGCCTGATTTAGAAAAAAAATTATCATGCAGTTTTTGAGAAATAATTTTTTATAATTTCTCAGTCCTATCTATAACATTGGACCCAAAACTTCAAGAGCCCATAAAATGGACAAAAATGATTCAATCAAAAATCCAAGAAAGACGTCTTGAGATATGGTCTAGTAGTATGTTGTTGCAAATTTAAACGAAAATGTAAATAAAAAGAAAAGAAAAAGATAAAAAATGTTTGGGATGACAGACGACGGACGCTACACCACGACAATAGAATATCGGCCCATAGGACCGGTAAGCTAAAAACAGCTTGCAGGCAGTGATGCGTAAGGGGTAAGCTTACTGAAGGCCTTGAGATTCCAGTGCATGTATCACAATTACAAGTTGTACAAAGGAAGTCAAAAAACAAATAAACCCTTGCACAACCTCATGTTTCTGCCAGTCAGAACAGCCCAATGAAAGTAACCATATGCGTTTTTTTTTTTTTACTTTTGGTAGACAGGAGGATCTCACTTCTTGTGAAACTGGTAAATCTCAGGCATATTTCCAAACAGGATGTCCTTCTTGTTCTGCAGTACACTCGGGATGAGGTGTGTCATGGCTGGATTGTCCATCTCCGCTGAGTAACCCTGGAAAACATGCCAAGCAGGTAAGAAATTAATCGAGATTTTAAAGCCATTATGAAGGACTTCTCTGCATTTCCTCTAAGAACAGTCATCCACAGTGAGTAAGGGCCGATTCCAATCTCACATTAAATCCGATCGATATCAGGTCCAATTGAGGTCAGCAGCATTGCATGGCGAGCACACAATACACTTTTTTTTAACTCAGGTGATGCATGGGAGGGAAATATGGACATGGGCTGCCCTTGAGATCCCTGTTAGCCACCCTTCCACCTCCCTCCACACGGGTATGACCTACAGCAGCAGGTGAAGACGCAACGCCCAGATACTGTGTGATCTAGAGGAGAATCATGTATTGTCTAAATTTCCCAATGAGAGCAGCAGGGCGGGAATATAAGCTTGCTCTAACATGATTTTACAGCAAACATGCTCTAACAAGAATGTAAGCATGTTTTAACATGAATATAAGCATGCTCTAACAAGAATATAAGCACGCTCTAACAAGAATATAAGCATCCTCTAACAGCATCAAAAAAAGATTTGCCTAGATAACATGAGAGGACTTTAAGGATTTGACAATTCATCAAGCAAACTATCACCTTAAATTTTATTGTGTACTTGTTCTCATTTTAAAGCAGTGTTTCTCAAATTATGAACTGCAGACCGGCACTGGGCCTTTGAGGTGTGCTTGGAGTGTTGCAAGCGCATTTTATAAAATAAATTTGCAGCAAATCTATGTGTATTATTATAGATCATTTAAAGTTCAATCTTCGGAGCCCTGATTTTGCCCATGTTAACAACAATGTAACCCAGCGGGTGGCACTAGTGACAGGATACATTCTGCGGTATGGGAATCACACACTCTGACTGACCTATTGTCTCCGCGTCCATTAGCCGGAAAATTTCAGAATTTTGCTCCCTTTGGCACTAACCATAGCCTCCTCCAAGCAATGACATCCAGACATTTATTTCAGTAAAACAACAATAGCCACCAGTTATGATCCAGGAGAACCTTGTGCATCACAAGCATAGCCCTCTAAAACGAAGGTACGGCCCTGGGTACATACAATTTCTCTTCATGTGGTGACTGCCCTCCACGACTAAACTTTATGTGCCATCTGTAAGGTCGAGAAACGGTTTTAGCTTACCTTATTTGTTTGCCAAAGATGGACGAAGCAATCATGACGTAACCCATTGGTTTCAGCTTACCATTTAGGAAGCCTCGATTTTGGCAATTTAAATAGCGCCATTTTGTCATTTTTAAATTGGATGTGACTGTTCGGATTTGCATTTATGCTCATGTCATGTTTAAGTTCTGTGCCTGGCTCTGCCATGTTTAGGATTCTTGTGTTTAGTGACCACTGCCTGTCTGACCATTCTTAGGATTGTGTATTGTGTTTTTGGTAGTTTAGATTTCTTGTTTATTATTTTTCATGTTTCGATCATTTAGTTTTCCATGCCATGTTTTCATTTCCATGCTTTACACTTTGTCTCCCCCGTCTTGTCATGTGTGTATCTTTGCTCACGGTCCCTTGTCTTGCGTGCCACTCATTCGGGTGATTTATTGGTTTCTGGGTTTCAACCTTCTTTCATTATCTCGTGTTCTTCCTTCCACTCTCTTTTACTGTCTTACTAACACATACTAACAGCTTATTGTTTTTGCTAATTACTAACCACACTAATCTTGTATATTTTTACTAACTTTCTAACATGCTCTCGAGATTGTATAGCTGCACATACTAATTGACTAACAATCTCTCAGCAGTCGCTCAATTCTAATCTCCGCCTCCTTGCCCATCCCTAATTATCTCTGCTGCAAGTTTCTGTGGATTTCCACTTATACTTTGTGCTTTCCTTTTCTTATATCTTGGCACTTTAGTACTCCTTAACCGGAGCTGTTTTGTACTTAGGTTTGTCTTGTGATCCCTGTCTGCGTTTTGGCTACAGCCAAATTCATGTAATTAGTTTATTCCTCATGTGTCTCTCCCTGATCATTGTTACCATTGATTGCACCTGTTCACCCTGGTCATGTGTTAACCCTGGATGTGTATATAAGATGTCTGTTTGGTTCACTTTCTTGTCAGATCTTTCTCCCTAGTGCCACGTTTCTCACCTCGATTTCTCAGTGTTTATCTTTCTGACTGGATTGCCCAACTTTTGCCTTTGTGATTTTGGATTACTGTTGCATCTGTGTGTTTTGACCATTTTTCTGCCCGACTACAAGATCTGTTTGCTGCCCTGGTAACGATTCGGATTACGTCCTGTCTCTCTGATAGTACTATTCCTGTGTACCAGACCCATTTCTGTCCGACTACGATTACTGTGATTGCTGCCCTGGTTTTTGATACTATTTTTGCCCAACTGGATTTCGACTTTTGGATTGTGGACTTTGTACTGTTTTTCGCCCTGCGGGGGTCACTCCCCTTTACCAATAAAACAAGCTCTACTGCATTTCCTGGTTCCCGCATCTGGTTCCTGATCACAACTCAACAGTGACTCCTATTGGACGAGAGTGTGAATTGAATATCCAGGGAGGAGCGAGGGGTGAATCTACGTATGGATCCGACCGTATTGGACCAGGACCAGAAGAGCCACGCACCTAAACCATATTCTGGCTTTATCCTTTATACTAGTCCATGTGGGACCATAATTTACAAGAATGAACATCATGATACATCGACGGAGACTTGGGTGTACAGATGTTCTGCAGGTCCAAGGTGTGTCCTCACACCTGAAGCACGCAGAGCAGCTCCTCCACGTAAGCCCTCTCCGTCTCCAGCAACTCGTTCATCACATGCCTGCTCAAAAATAGAGATCTTTAACCCCACACCCAAAACTTCCAATCCCTACAACCACAAGCCACAAAACTCAATACTCCAAACGGCAAAACCAGCCACACAATACCCCTTAAACCTGACACTACAAACTGCATGACCACACACCAATACAACCAAAACCGCAAACCTCTTAACTTCACAATCCAAACCCCATAACCACATGTCCACACATCCAACACCCCAAATTCCTTATCCTCACACTCCAAACCTAATTATCACACACCATATGTCCAGTGCCCCAAATCCCTTAACCTCACACTCTAAACCCCAAAACCACACACTCAACTCCATAACCACACACAACCCCAAAACCCACACGCCCATACTCAGGGTTCCCGCTGGCGCTCGTCACTCATCATTGACAAATGTAATCATCAGCGAGGAGAAGCAAATTACTAGCTGTTGTCACAGAGGCAAATGTAATTGCTTTATGATGAATAATAATAAATTCAATGACAAGCAGTGGCATCACCTGCCCAGGGCATTCGAGGCTGTTGAGAGTTTTTGGAGCTTTTGTAATGGTAATTTAAATGAATGACTGAAAACAGGTCATGTTCAATCATTATTTTTAAGTGTTGGTTTGAGCTTCCCCTATCGCCAGTTCACCAGCTGCCACTGGTTGGACTGTCCAGCAGCCTGTAAACTGGATGAGTGCCACCACTGAGACTTGCAAGTTGTTGGAATCAGAATTAGTGGAAATCTGAAATGTATAACGCTTGAACCCCTAAGCATTTGAGATTTCCATTTATTTTGATTCCAACACATTTTTGTGCACACAACATTTCAGCTCACCCAAAGTTCAAGAGTTCAACAGAAAAGTTCCATTTTTTTGTCGGGCCTCTTCATGACACAGTTGATGCCATTAACCCCTTTGTGCAGAAGCCAAATTTGGCTATTTATGGGTTACCCACTTTAATGCTGTATAATTCAAGATTTAAGCTTCACAAAGAGGAAAATGTGGCTCAATTCAGGAAAGACACTTACAGCATTTAGAATTACATTGTATTTCAGTTTATTTTCATGATTTTGGTAGAGAAAATGAGCAGCAAACATAAAAAATCTTCATGAGAATTCACCATTGAAATTGCAAAAAAAATAATTCTGACGATTGAAAATCTGCTGGGGCTTAAAACTATACATTTATGGTATCATAAACTCCTTGAGCACAAGTAGAATTCATCTTCAAAATTACATTCTAGATTACCTACATGCTATTAGCCAAATTATACAGCTACCCAAGTGTCTCCCCAAAGTCTCAAAATGATTTGCTGTCAAATCATTAAAAAAATCATGTATTTAACACAATTAAAGCTTTAAGGCATGAAATTTAATATGAACGAATGATTTTCTGGTTGAGTTTAGTATGAATTTATCAATATCAGTGCAGTTGAATACCAATGGTCACCAGTAACCTCTCCAAATATGAACGTGCCTTTTCTCCATAATAAAGTTTAGAGTTTTGGCCATTTTTCTTCAAAGCCAGCACAAACACGCATTAAATAAACTGCTTATTAAACGGTCAGAACATTCACCCTGTAATGAAAGCTACCAGTCCCCTCTTCAAAGCTCACGAACCCATTTCAACACTTATAAGGAGCAAGTACACCTCACGAACACAGTAATATCTGAATTCTGAAATATACCTTATTTTAACTGAACAGACACTCCACTTTCAGGGAATATCAAATCCATTGCGTCTCCCGATTCAAAAGAAACGTGCAATGAACGTACCGGGGGTCCACACCAAAATGCACGGGCAGTTCGCGTTTTAAACAGGAAAAAAACCTCGACATTCGACTTTGTTGAGTACATATACATTCCGAAACAGAAAAAAAAAAACAAACAAAAATAGCAGCCTGACCTTTTTCGTGAATCCCTCCTCCAGAGACATTGACTGTATAAAATAGAGACCGATGTACCCAGTAGCAAATACCCTCCGGTCCTGTTTCATTCGAAATAATTCCAATAGAGCATATCGTTCTCATTTAAATCCTGTAATGTAACTGAACACTTCAAGGCCAGTTTTGCGAACCGATTTTCTATAAATCGCGTCTATTTTAGCCGCGTAATGTGCATAACGTAGACAGGATACAACAGCGCATGCTGATACGCATTGGTTTGTATGCTCTGTGTTTGTCCAATCAATGTGTTTCACTTACTCTAAAATGTTTAAACACTCGGGAATTGGATAAGAAACGAGCCAATCAATACATTGTAATCAGGGAAACTTCACGAGGTTATGAAGTGTAACTCTACAATTACGCAGAAGAGCTTGAGTGTATGGTTGAGTGATTGGCTATCAACGCCAGTACTCGGGTGGATATAAGGAAGCGCTGGATTTGGCAATGAAGGAATCTACGCGTAAATCCACGGTAGGGAACTACAATTTTTTTGTATGGGACAACTGTAATAGGCAATAGAATGTGAGAGAATCAATACCATGTCGATTTTTTTGCCTCAGAAAACTGATTTTTCTGAACTACTAATTGGAATACTGTTAGCTCACTGTGGCTAAACTGGTTGCTACAAAGGATAACGATTTTTTCTGTGTCAAGATATCGTTTTTTCAAACTGCTGAATCGACACTATGGGCAAGGATACTGACCAGTTTGCACATCAGGCTTAGCTGAGGAGTTTAATTCATGCAGCTCTCGAAAAACAGGGAGTGGAGTGAACTTCACCGTATTCAGAACCGCGTTCGAGGTCTGCTTGCTTGTGAACATTCAATAACTGATCCGGGGGTGCTATCTAGTGATCGAGTACAGTAACAGCGTACTTCCAATGTGCAGGTCTATAGACGCGGGCATCTACATCTGCAGAAAGGGGTTAAAGGGTGTGTCCCTTATTCATTTTTGGATGCCCGTAGTGGCTGTATTGATAAAACTATCCAGAACAAATCAAGAAATAAAAGGTTTAACTGGATTCCTTACACGTCTTTTGTTGGCGGCTTATGCTCCACACGGGGCGAAGGGTATAAGTAAGGTTACACCTCTTTTGAATAAATTTCATGCTAACAGCTCATAAGAGGTTTAATTTAGCCTTTATGGTGTGCACAGACCCATCATTAGTTGCTGGACTGGAATGGAGTCTAAATCATATAGACAATCAAATTTATCATATCAAGGAGAGGGCAGTTTGATTATTTGAGGTTTGACCTTTTCCTCATAGTAAGCACTTAGGGGTCTATTCTCCCATTCGCGCACAAGTCCTTTTACGCGATTCGAGTTAAGCGCTTTTGAGTTACGCGTATTCTCCCCTACTCGCTTCGATCACGCCCACAGCGCTTAACTTCAGAATGTAGTCGGCCTTATGAAAGAGGTGTGACTAATGCAAAAGAGAGGCAGACTCTGTACAAATCTCATTGATTATGGCCATCAGGAAAACAAGGATTTTCTGATTAACCATGAAAATGCATTTGTGGTCCATGAAAAATGCAAACCAGACTTAAAATTTGAATATCGTGGGCCTGCTGATAAAACCTCGTATCTCCAAACTGATAAGAAACGAAAACTCGTATGTCCACTATTCTTACATGCAGAATTAAACATTTTTACATTTTTTTATTTTTAATTACATTTATCAATTTATATTATTTTATTGATGCTTTTTAATTTTTTATATATATTCCTATGAAGTTATCATTTTGATGATACAAGGTTTTATCAGCAGGCCGACGATATACCACTGTAATAGTAGGCCTATGTAGGCTATGTCTGTGCCTGCCAATTACAAGAAGTAATTCAGGCATCTTTTATTTCTTACTCTAGCCACCATGGCATTAAAGCTATGCAAACAAACAAGCTGCCGCGATAATGAAATAATAATTTAGCGCTTCTCAATCGGTGTAATCTGATCATTGAAAATTTGCCCCTCCTACACCAGCCTGTTTGTTCCGTGGAAGACAGGAGAGAGGCGGCAGTGTGCTTTTGATTCACTGAAGATGATAAATACATGTCTGTCGCTGCAGAAACCTCGGCTCTGCTCTGAACAGGGCAATAAATACACATTGCTTCAAAGGTACTTGTTTGTTAACAAAATTAAGTGGGGAAACCTCTTTGAACTAGAGGGATATTCCTCGTGCGATTCGTGTGCGCTGGAGCTGGAATCGATCAGATCAGAAAAATACGCAAGCGGCTCCGCTCCAGGAGCCGGGGGAAAATCGCGTAGATGGAAACACTTCATATAAAGACAATGATAAGGGATTTTTGACGTACCGATGTCTGCACCGGCGCCTGACTTCAGCCGTATAAATGGAAACATAGCTTAATGCTGTGCCGACGTCTACGGTCTCTTAACATATTCTTATTAGTGGAAGGGGTTCTGATAGCAACTTGAGTACAATCAATGGCTCCCACAACACAGTGGAACCTGGTGACCCGGTAGAACCCCCTTAACTCTCCGTCTTTCAGCTGGTGTTACGGGGAATTTTAAAGAGACTGACGTGGTGCAGTATAGCGTCAACCGTGTCAGACACCTTGACACAGACGCCTGTGATATGCGCATGACATCACCAGCCACTCTCTGGAACGACCCAGATGCCAGGACCGACAGCGCAGTTGAGACCTTGATGACCACCGGTATGTTTGTAATCGTTTGTTATGCGTTTGTAATTGAACTAATTGGAGAACAGGCTGTTGCGTAATATCATATGATGATTTCGTTTGATCATTTATTATGGTTATGAGAAATGTAGTTTAGAAATAAGGATGAACAATCGAATATTGAATGTCTCAACCTTTACCATGTTAAATAAAATAAAATTAATGTTAAAATTCGGCCCATAACCGACATCAAACGCAATATTCCATTTTGCCTTATGTTGGCGCAGCCCTCATAAACGCTTAACAGAAAAAAGCATAAGCCAGGGGGAGAATATGCGTAAGTGTTATTTGCATAAGAAACGCCCGGAAACGCCTCGATTTTGGCCTTGCTCCGCCCCAAGCACGTAACTGCCTTCGGGGCGTGTAATGCACAGACTTAAAGCCACATGCTCACGGATTCACTTATTAAGACTTAATTTTGAGAATATTTTTAGAGAACTTTCCTATGTTCGTGGTGGCTAGATATAACGAATACGACCAATCGCACGATTTTAGAACCCCCAGGTCCAGCGATATAGATAAAATTAATGAGGGGGTTTCCCTTGTCGGCAAGTTGCTAAAAATAGACCCGGAAGGAAAAATAAGCGTCGCGCTGAGCCTGCTGGGAAAGTACACAACAAAATCCATTTGACTCAACTGATCTACTTACAAGTCCATGAGCAGGACGGCAAGCGCTTGGTTATCATGGCCCATGCGCTCGCATATTTTCTTCCATCGTTCACAAGCATCACCAATATTAACACTAGACGTCCATCTCTTTTTGTCAGCCGCGGCTTTTCTCCGTTTCCGCTATGACTCGCTCAGAACTCGCAGTTGCCCCAAATGATGTCCATCGTCTGCCTGTCTGGCCACCATGTTTGGTGAAGTGTGCGGAGTTTAGGGAATCCCCAAGATCATGTGTACCACGTCACGGAAATGTGTGTGTTTTCTTGGCGAGCAAAAAGAAGTAGGGTTACACACTTTGGCGGTCAAATACAAACATTTCCCGATGTAGTTAACTTTTTTCAAAGGCATCACTGCATTGCGGAGGGATTAATCTATAAGGTAAAGTATTTTAGAAGTTATTTTGTGATTTAGGCGATCGTTATCCTATCGAAGATGAGCATGTGGCTTTAAGTCGAGGGGAGAATACGCTTAGGCTGAAAAGCGCGAAGCTACGCGCTTTTTTCGACTTACGCGCATGGGAGAATAAACCCCTTGATGCTTTAAAGGCTTTTCTGAAGCAATATAGAGTCAATGAGTGACTAAGAAAAAAATAAAGACTAAGGTAAAGTGAGGAATATTTTTTTTACACTATCTTTCAAGGAAAAAAGTGAAAATTATTTTTCAAAACCCAGGGGAAACCCTGCAAACTCCCAGTACCCCAAACCGCTGAATATCACCCTCTAAACCCCAAAACCACACACCCGAAAGCCCCTTTAGCCCCACACTCTTGATGCCATAATCACACACCCTGCTTCATCAACAGTAAATATAATGCTGCTATGAAGACAAGAGCAATCAACACAAGTCCCTCTCAAGTAAATCGTAGCTCAAGAGGAAAAACATGACTCAGCAAGAAACAAACAGCTAGATCAACCAATATAATTAATTATTATGAAACATTAAGGCTTGAATACAAATATTTTGTAATATTGTGAAACTAGCATGAAAGATTAACCCCTTTGTGCAGATATGGCTGCCTGCGTCCGTCAATTTCGAAATGTTAATTCCTTACTAATTCTGGAATAGAATTTCCAAATGTTTTGCTTCACTGGAATAATTTTTCAGTCTCTGTGACACAAAAACTGAGTTATAAAGCGTAAATAGGCTCATGCATAACAGGAAATATTGGCATTATTTGTATTCTGCACAAAGGAGATAAATAGCTCATCAAATTCTTGTTCCTGGCTCTTATCTCTGACACTAAATCTCACCGTCTCAGGATGGTCAAGTTTTCCTCTTCTTCAGAGAGAGATGCCTGACGACTGCTGGGATTCTGCAGCTGAAGAGGAGGAGAGGGAATCCTCTTGAGCAACAGAGCAGAGTAACTCCCACACTGAGGAGAATTCACCTGCCATTTCAAAATTATGCTCTAATAACAATAAATATAACCCCAAGCAGTGATACATGGTGCCCAAGCAACATGAGGCAATTATGAATTTTAAAGACGTAAAGACATGAATTATATGACTTTTAAAACAACTTCCAGTTCATAGAACACAATTATTCACGGTTTTCCTTGCCCAGCAAGTTAAATGATGATCTAGTTGATGATGACTATCCTGTTTGAGGTATCTCCAATTTCCTACAGAATTTACTAGTCTGGAGAAGAGTCTGAAGGTCAGTATTGGATGCTTGTGATCTTCGGGCCCTCAGGCAGCACTGCATTAAAAACAGACCTGATTCTGCACTGTAATACACTGCATGGGCTCAGGAACACTTCCAGAAATCATTGTCTGTGAGCACAGTTCGCTGTTCAATCTACAAATTAAAGCTAAAGCTGTATCATGCAAAGAAGAAGTCATATGTGAACACGATTAAGAAATGCCGCTGTCTTCTCTGGGCCAAAGTTCATTTAAAATGGACTGAGGCAAAATGGAAAACTGTTCTGTGGTCAGATGAATCAAAAATTTGAAATTCTTTTTGGAAACCATGGACACCATGTCTTGTGGACTAAAGAGGAGAGGGACAATCCAGCTTGTTATCAGTGCTCAGTTAATGCAACCTGCATGTCTGATGGTAGCGGGTTGCATTATTGCCTTTGGCACGGGCAGCTTACACATCTGGACAGGCCTCATCAGTACTGAAAAGTAACGGCGTGTCTTTCTGGGAAGGCCTTGCATACTTCAGCAAGACAATCCTAAGCCACATACTGCATCCATCACAACAGGATGGCATCACAGTAGAAGAGTCTGAGTGCTGAACTGGACTACCTGCAGTCCAGACCATTCCCTAAAAGAAAACACTTGGCCCATCATAAAATAAAAAATCTGGCAGAGAAGACCCAGGACTGTTGAGGAGCCAGAATCCTGCATCTGCGGCTCATTCCGTGCACAGGGTGCATAAAAGGCAGCAGCACTCTTACCGAGCTCCGAGAGCAACTCGGGGGACATTTAAAAGAATCCAATTTGTAGGATCTGGTATTAAAGTTGCTGGTAGGACAAGATGAAAGGCTGGAGATATAAACTGGCAGTTTACGGAACAATGCGTTGGCAACAAACAGCACTGTGTCTTTTTCTCCTCTGGTGTACAGATGACAAAAATAGTGATTAATACAAAATGCGATGGTGAGTGTGAGAACCTGCATTTGTTACGACGTGTTATGCAGTGTGATATTTAATGCACTGTGATGTGAAATGCATTGTAAAGTGTAGTGCAGTGTGATATAAAATGCACTGTGATATGCAGATGCCAGTTTTTTCAGAGGGGGATAAAGCTGCATGCATATAAATCATATCACCATAGTCTAATAACAATAGAATGAGCTTTGAACAATTTTCTTTCTGGCCTCAAATGAAAGGCATTTTTTTTAGCAGAAAAGAAATCCGATTTTTGGCCAAACTTTTTTCAACAGATTATCAATATGCATATTAAATGCCATCTCATCATCAAGCCATATGCTTAGATATTTTTAAGAGGTTACTCCAACAATATATGAGTCTTCTCATGCTGATAATGTGGAATCAACAGCCTTATGCCACCCTGACACTGGCAAGATTTTTGTCCCCACAATGCCGCACAATGCGTCGTGGCAAGGCGTGCCATTTCAGTGGTACGCAGCGGAGCCTTGTTTGCGCCCTGTACATGCACTGTACATGCATAAATCATGCACTGTCTACGCAATGCATGCCCAAAAATGCGCAAACACTTTGTGTGAAGTTCCTGCCATGCTCGAATGGTTCTTGACGTGCGCAAACTATGCGTGAGCTGGGCGTGCCGTGATCACATGAACAACTCGTGACAACACCCAAACATGGCATGCATTGACACGTACTGTCAGCAGTGTTCATGCCAAGCTTATGTCGTGTTCACGCAAGTGGCACGCACATGGCTCGTAATGTTCGAAATTTATGAACATTTTAAAATTCTCTCTGCCACGTGGCATGCACCCCCGCACCCTTCACACACTCCTCACGCTCATTCCCGAAGACTTTAATCATTGCCACGGTGCATTGAGCCTGATAATGTGTTGACAGAAAAAATCGTTTGTCTGGATTGCGCAATATTGTGAGCTGTCTTTCTCCCTTCATATTTTGCATTCGATGAAGTCGCTCTGCAGATGATCTGGGTTTGACAAAAAAAAGGAGGGTAACCGGCAGGAGTAAAAGAGTGCGAGTGTGCGCACGTGTTTGTGTGTGTGTGTGTGTGTGTGTGAGTGAGTGAAATAATGTGATTAGAAGTCGTTGGAACGGAGAGAAAAGCGCTATTAAAAATGTCTGACGAGAATTTATTCCACTGTTCGTGGTGATTGTGCAGTGAAGTTTATTCATTATTTTCTGCAAAATATGAAGGAATGAAATTTTGTTCACCTCAAACCTAAATGAATTCAGTATTGTACTATTGTATTGTCGCAGGGAAAACCTGAAGTGATCTCAGATGATACGAATGCGCCGAGTGCGGACAGCCTCGATTTGAACTATCCTGAAGAATACTGGGAACAGGATGTCTAAGAATGTCTGAAATGCTGAATGCCTTAGACTCAATACAAGCCTGAAGACAGTTCTTTTATTTATTACCATAGGTGATGCCACGAGTTTATTTAGCTTGTTTAGAATTGAAATTCTCCATAATGGGCTCTAGTGGAAAGACTGGCCATTTCCCAGACATCAGTATTTTGTGTATGATATGATGTTTGCTTGACAAGGGAAAATTTACTTGCCCCATTGGCAAGATACTCAAAATTACCTCAAATCAAGGATAAATTTTTGTGTCTTACTAAGAAAAAGGTGTTTTAAGTCCAAAAATAAGTAAATTTACCTTTCTTGAAAATCACTTTTTGCAGTGTATTTGGGATGTATTTCAGAAAATCTACATTTTGTAGCTCGCTTCCCAATTTCAGAACACCATTTAAATGATTAAAATAACTTGTTGGGAATCGCTATCTACCTGATCAAAAGACAAGCAGTTTTGACGAGGCAAAACTGTTAGCTTTTACACGTAGTTTCTATCAGCTGCAGTAATTATTTATAGAAATATTCACCCAATTCTACCACTTGTATGAAACGTGTCCCCATTAGAATTGAATATTCCATCCTGTGGGCTCTGATTTCAAGAGAGTGCCAAGAAGGAAATGATAGCCATATCTTGCGCCACATCAAGGGGAACGGCTAGGGATGAAATCTTGCACCTGTTGAACTTCAAAGAGCGGAAAGCTGTGACATGATTCCAAAATAAATAAGCGAAGCTACGATTACCGTAATAGATGGACATGTATTTCTTTCAGGCGACATTTACTCAAATTCCCGATTTCTGATATACAAGTTTCTATTGCCAACACTCACACACCGAAACGAATGAAAACTACTTGAAGGGGTTTAGAAAGAGGTATTTAATCAAACAAATCACTGCAAGGCAGAGCATTTTGAAACACATTCCAGTGAATAAAATGCTCTTGAACTACTACGTTATCAATACAACAACTTTATTCAACTCAAATACAAAGTGATTAGCCATCGGCATGAGTGCTTAGGAGGATATAAAGGAGCGCTTTCGTCGAAGGAGGAATAGGGTGGTAGGGAATTATGCGTTTTTGATGTGATGTGATTACTATAAATGATAGCAGAATTACATAGTATCAATAACATGTCAAATGTTTGCTTTAGAAAACATATTTTTTAAACTACTAATTGGGATACTATTGGCTTACTGTAGCTGAAGTGGTTGCTACAGAGAACGATGATTTTTTTGTTTCACAAGAGATCAATTTTTTGAACTGCTGGATATATACTTTGGGCAAGTATACTGAGAAGTTTGCACATCAGGCTTAGCTGAGAAGGCAAAGTTCATTCAGGCAAAGTACGTGCTGAACAAAACAAAGTTAAGGTCTGCAAAATCATCATCCTTGACCTGACAATTGCTCTCTCTTCCTTCCCATTTACTTTGCTCAATTTGAAATCAAATTAACAATTTGATTTCAATTAACAATTTAAATTGGTAGATAGTTTAATTTTGTCAGAATATTTGTAGTTTGGCCGCAGCGTGCAAATGCAATAACTATTTACATGTCACGTTCAATACGCTTCAACAAAATGGTTTAAACCCTCACTGCAGGCTATTTAGATACTCAAAAGTAACCAACCAAGTAATCAAGAGCTATGAATTACTTTATTTAAAATTCATTTTGTCCAATTATCAAATAAAAAATGCAACAAATTGTGGCACAGATTTGCCTAAACCTGTTTGCCAAGTCTTCGGTGCATTTGACTATTGTGTGAAATGCGAAAAAAATTCTCTCTCATATTTACTTTTCATATGCTTCACAAAATGTTTTCCACTTCGCGTATTTTTAAATGCTTAAAAACTAAGGCCATCTTAAATTGATTTTATTTTTACGAACTATTTTAAATAATATGTAAAAATTTTATGATGAGACGTGGAATTCAGAGGTCTGCTACTTATTAAGATTATTGACATTCTTTCAATTTAACACGGCAGCATGGTTAGGTCTGTCTGCTTCTTATTATCTCTTCTTAATCACTATGGGCTACATTTTGGTTTTGATTAGTCAATTGGCTGAATAAATTGCTTGATTGCATGTTAGGCAAAGTACACTGGAATTAATTTAAGGTAAGCTAATTATGTTAAGGTGATGGAGACTGTCCAACCTCGCTGGTAATTAGCAGACTTCAAAGTGCATTTTTCTTACTGGAAGCATTTCAAATGGCCTCTGATGTTTTTCAACACTGCGTTAGGTATGTGTCATAGAAATGCGAGCTGATCTGCCTGCCCCATAGAGGCAGTTACTTTTATTGCGCTTAAAATAATAGCGATTCAATGAATCAACCAGCCCTACTTAGCAGGATGTATTCCATGGCCTCAGTCATTTATAAAAATAGATATTAAGATAGGGGCTAAAATTGATCCTTGTGGGACACCTTTGTTTCCTGTAAGTAAGGCTGAGGTACATCTTTCTACAAACACGCACTGTCTTCTTTCAATTAGATAGTTCTTAAACCAAATACAACAGAGTTTTCGTCCAAAGAAGGGTAAGCATCTAGTCGACGTAAAATCCTCCTGACCTTTCTGCAGCTCACGCTGGCATCTGTTTCACTTGTAGGGAAGGTCTTCTCTATTCCATGGTGCGCTGTAAGATTGAGAGAGAATAGTGAAGGACCGCAAGGCATGTCATCACAATCAAAACCAAATTAAAGCAAAAGCAAACTTGTATTAACTATTTCTGTATTACTCTCCAGAACATTCAAAGCACTGTGTTAAAAACCAAGAAAGCTCAAATATTGGCCAAAAGGCCCAATTTTAAAGGTTATTGAAGCCATGTGAAAATTACTTTGCTTTTTTCAGTACTACTGATCCATACACATAATCTGTGAACTGAAAGTAATGCAATAACCATCTCCTTCAGGCTCAGTGGTACAAATCTAATATTTTGAAACTAATGGGGCAGTCATTTTCCGATTATACTATATGGTGACCTCATACTGTCAGCCAGCTTGTTGTTTTTTTATTCAGTCGAGATGAACATCATCCACTGGGTTGCCGTGTCCTAATTTGCTCAACCCAGTAAGACTCAATAAGTAGAACAAAGTACCTTAATTTAAAGATTCAATTGATTGAATACTTTGCAGTAAAGACAGCAAATACAAAAATAGGACCAAGGGTTCTGTAGCTTAGCAGCAAGAAATATTTTGTGATGATTCCAATTATGAAAATTTTATGTGAAGTTTGACCTTCGAATCATCAAAGGTAGATGTCAAGGTCACTAAATGAAAGTTCACATACATTTATAAGATCTCCTATATGTTTGCAATGCAATCCTAAGAAGAAGTTTTGATGATGTCAATTGTGAACTTTAAAGGTCACAAAAGGTCAAGTTGAGGTCACCAATATAAATCTATGCTCCATCTGTGACCATTTTGGCGATACAAGTCATTGTAATTGCATTATGTCAAGTTTTACCTTCAAAGATCTCCGACAGTCAAGTTGAATGTCTCCAAATAAAATTCCATGTGTGACTTCCGGTAAGTCTGTAATACAAACCTAGGCTCTATCTGTGACATTTTCAGTGATACAAGTAATTCAATTTTCACTCGGTCAAGTTTGACCTTTGAAGGTCAATATGAAGGTCACCAAATGTACATTGTATATGCTTCTAATACAAACCTAAGCTCCCTCTGTAATAGTTTTGGTGATAGAGATCATTGAAATTTCACTTAGTGTACACATATATTCTCAATCTGCAATATTTTCAAGCCTAGAAGCCTTGTAAAATTGTAACATTTTACTTGACCTGAGTTTGACTTTTCAAGATCATTTGAGGTCAGCTTTAACAACACCAAAATATAGGTCGTATGTGACCTTCTACATTTCGATAATGCAAAGTTAATCTCTATCTACAAATGTACATCCATTTAGCTTCCACAGGCCATTTTGCCGATTCTCCGTAAGACCCAATGTGAAAGTACACATGTATTGAGAAATCAAAAAAATGGGCAAATTATACCTCTACAGAAAGCTAATGTCATGGAGATGATGAACAAAACACTTTCTTTCTGAACACTCACTCAAACAGGAGTTCAGAGGGAGTTCACCCTTTCAACTCGCGCAACCCCCCCCCCCCAAAAAAAAAGGAAAATAGCCTTTTCTCACGGCGTAATTCCTGGGAAACAGGGGAACACGGTAAGGAGGTCGAGTGCATGAACCACAGTCTGCCTGTCCTCATTTGTTCATCTCTTGGTCTCGTTTCATTTACATTCCCAGTGGATTAGATTTATGATCATAAAAAAGTATGCAATCGTGAGGCTACTGATTTAGCTCACCCAGTTCAGGCGTCACTTTGCAGAGCAGTATTAAACACCATGGCCGAGGTTGGAGCAGTGCCTGGTAACCTTTTTAGGGCAGCGCACAATTTGCTTCGCACTGCAGGGAAATAAATTGGGAGGAACTGCCGGTTTCAGATTATCGGATTAAAGCATTGTTTGTTGCTTTAGGGCCTCCTGTTGGCCAGCCTGGCACTCATCAGTCAAATTCTAAGCCTGCGCATGTTTGGGTTTCCTCTGCTCTCACTCTGGGGGAGGTTTCCCAAAAGCATAGTAGCTAACTACATTAGCTTCTTACATAGCTAGTTCGACAGTTAACGATTCCAACTAAGTAAGTTAGGCAAATATGCTTTCAGGATGCACCTCAGAGCTTGCTTCCCACTCACTCGCCCAAGCCCATGGCTATGGTTCGTGCTGGTACGCTCGCGGTAGCTGTTGCCGTTTAGATGCATCCCTGTCGTTGCGGATTTCTTCCTCATTTTCCATCTCTGCTACCTCTCTGTCATCATTATCACTATCGCTAGTTGTTGAACTTGCACTTGAATCATCTACTTTAACTTTGATGTCCAAGTCAAGCAAAAATTCTGTCATTTTTAGTGGATTTCGACATCTTGCTGCAATTTGAAAGGTACATACAATAACCTAGGTGTCACAATAGATCCCACGAGCGACGTCACAGCTTTTGGCCCAATTCACTGTGCTGTTCAAGAGCGATATTGAAGGTTGTTAAAAGTGTGTTTTATATCCATGATTATTCTCTTCCACTATCTTCTCCAGGTGAAAATTGTTGATCGTTTGAGAGAGTATTACATGCCCTTACGGATGATACCAAATGTGACAATTTTTTATGAAGTTTCAAGTCAATACATCTACTTCAAAGTTCAGCTCCGCCACTAGACCTACTTCCGTCGATTCAAACAAAATGGTGCTTGCGCTGTACATTGAGGGTACCAAGGTGAGTTGATTGCCTGATTTAGTAAAATAACTTTTGCGGGCAATTTTTGAGAAATCAATTTTGAAATCTCTATTTCTAAGTCCTATCTTTTAACAGCGGGGTCATAATTTCAAGGGCGCATAAAACCGAGGAAAACAATTCAATCTCTGGAGATACGGTCTAGTAGTATGTCTTTTACCCAAATTTACAGGAAAATTCATCAAGCCAAAAAAAGATTTAAAAATATTTCGGACGATGGACGACAGACGCTATTTGACTGATGATGGACGAAAGACGACAGATGTCAAGCTAGGAAAATAGCTAATTGGCCCATAGGGCCGGTTAGCTAAAAAGAGATGGCTCATTTAAAGAGCATTGAAAATTGTAGAGGGGGCCAGAAATCTGCCAAATTGATTGAGAAGAGCTGAAAAAATTGCTAATTAACAACAAAAATTGTTACTTCCTTCGACTCCCGAAGACCAAGGCTTAGAGGAACAAATGTTCAGCGATTGGAATGAAAAATGAAGAGGCACAGTTAGCCCAGGGGGTGTGCAGTCACCTGGAGATGATAAAGGGGACTTGATGTAAGCCTCAGGCCGGGGGGCGACTGGCTGCACGGGGCGGGACTGTTTGGCTGCCAGCTTCTTCAGGCTGACCCGTCTTCTCTCAAACATCTCCTGCATGGAGGTGTGCTTCTGGAACACTCTTTGTACATGTTCCTGCCACAGCCAATCAGGGTGAACACCAAAGTTAATTTAACACAAATCACCAGTGCGCACCTACCCTTGTCAAACATCAATCAGAAATTTTCCGAAAATCTAATTTAGAAGGCAACGCAACATGGTCAATTAACAAACTGATTAACACATTGATACTGGCTAGAGACGCAGCAGAATTAATTTGAATAAGTCAGGCAATTAGGTGACATAAGAAAATAATGTAGAACTGAAATCCCCTTGTATAAACAAGCAAAAAAATATATAAAGCAGATCTCCCACATTTAGGAGATAAACCCTCACCCTGAACTCATCATTGAGTATGGGCTCATAGTCCCTGAAGATTCTGTCCATGTCAGTCAGTTTGTTGTACTGGCTGCTTGTATCTAGATAACGCTCAATTTCCTGTAGGGCAGACTCCGCACCATCCTGGGTCTGGCACTTGTCCACTGGCTGTGAAGCCAGTAGGTAGATGCCATCGTCACACCACTTGGCAGTCTGGGTGAACAGACAGGCAACATGCAATTTAAATAGTCATGTCTGATAATCTGAAACAACATTAGTGATTAATACAATCTGCAAAGGCAACAACTTATGTGAATAGTCACATCTGAAAATCCAGGTCATGCTGGTCAAATGCACACTTTGAACACTTTAAGACTTTAAAAGATTTGAAGCCACTCCAGTAGATCCTGCAACTCTTCTCTGAACTGTGTTACTAACTTGCCTATTCACTCCTGCTCACTTGCCCAAAGCAAAAGCTACTCACCTACTAAGTAAAGCTGAAAATTTTGTCTAGCAATAAGCATACCTAACTTCCTAGGATCATAAAAATCAAGACGCCTGGTAGGCGTTCTCTTGGGCCACCTCATGCGTAATTTCATAATCACGACGTGCAGTGCTCTGATGACGCAATATCTAAAGGCTTCTGGGCAATTTCCAGTTCTCAACATTGACGATAGATGGGTAGGTAGATGAAATGGAAGACTGAGACTCCAGACCCCTACAGGTAGCCTGAGTGATGAGTAATGGATGTCCACAGGGTCATAGTGCGATGGACGAGTTTGACTGTGATGTGTGAGGTTGGGCGCAGTGTTGTCACCTGGTCCAGGCTTTGGTGTAGCTCCATGGCTTTGAGCAGGTGGGCTTTCCTGGCCTGCATGCAGGCAGTCAGCCCCTCACTCACAGAGCACAGCTCGCTGCATTTGGGCTGGATGGAGTCCATGGCAGAGTGTGAGCTCTGGATGAGCGCAGCTCCTTCAGCTGCAAGAGCATGCACACGGTCTAGAACATCCTGTCCAACCAAAAGAAATTGGTATTAAAACTACTGATTGGTATTAAAACTTGTTAATTGTATGGACTTTAAAAAGCATACTATACCTAGGGGAGTTATTTTTTGTTGCTGATTACATGAGTGAAGGACTAAGAGCTTGCACAACACAGCCATTCAGCTCATTACCCTGTTTGCCAAACTCAAATAGAACATTGCACTGGACAGATGGACCGGTCAATGTTCTCGGAATGCACATTCTAGAAAATATTAGTTAAATTTCACCGGTTAATTTCAATAATAAACTGAGTAAAATTGAAAAAATTCTGCTCCCATGGAAAGGGAAACATTTGACCATTTATGGCAAAATAACTCTGATTAATTCATTAATTGTATCCCAGTTTACATATTTGTTCATGGCATTACCAACTCCTAAAGAATCATTTTTCAAAATTTATGAACAGAAGATATTTAAATTTATATGGAATGACAAACCTGATAAAATTAAACGTGTGTATCTCTACAATGATTATGTATCTGGTGGCCTAAAATTATTACATTTAAAGGCTTTAAATCTTTCACTGAAGGCCTCCCTTATTCCAAAATTCTATTTCAATTCAAACTGGTTTTCTAGTTAGTTACTTAAAAGTGTCCATCCTGTGTTTGAAAAAGGATTCTTCCCATTCCTGCAGATTAAACCTGTGCATATCGAGTAAATTATTGACATGTTTTTCAGTGTCTCCACCTTTCTGGAAGAAGCTCTACAGAGTTGGTTGCAATTTCAGTTTCATCCACCAGAAAATACAGAACAAGTTCTACAACAAATAATATGGTTAAATTCCAATATACTTGTCGATTGAAGAATAATTTTCTGGAAACGCATGTTCGATAACGGAATTATTTTTTTAAAGGATATAGTGAATGAGGAAAATAAAATTATGTCCTACAGACAATTAACTAGTTTTTATGGAACTGTCTGCACACTGCAACAGTATAATCAACTTATTGGAGTTTTACCAAATACATGGAAATCAAAAATTATTAAAAGACCAGGAGGACATTTAGTCTGTCTGCCTCAAATGAAAATGGTACAATGGTTAAAGAAAATAAGGATTAATAAATATATATACAAATTTTACTTAAGAATAAAGAATTTAGTTGCGACACCATATAGGATTCTAGACAGTTGGGAAAATTTGTTAGACACACCAGTTCCATGGAATAAAGTCTCCAAAACTCTTTACAATACATCACTGATCCGAAAATAAGATATTTTCAATATAAGCTAATATATAAGTTTCTAGCGACAATAAAGATGCTAAATATCTGGGGAATTGAGCCGTCACCCTTCTGTCGATTCTGTCAGGAGGAAGTGGAGTCAGGAGAACATTTCCTTTGGTACTGTCCTGTAACAGCCCTTTTTTGGATAAAGGTGCAAAATTGGATATCTCAGTATAATAGTATACAACTAGATTTATTTAAGGTATTACTAGGTGATGTAACAAAAGAAAAACACCAAATATGTAATATAATTGTATATCTTGCAAAACTATTCATTTTCAGGTTGACATCTGTTGGGGAGTTAAGACTTGAGAGATTGAAGAATTTTGTCATGTATTACAGTAGAATTGAGTGTGCGATGGCCTGTGAGACAGGTCTTGTAATTTATGCCAAAAGATGGGATAAAATTCGGGAGGCTGAAGGTTGGGAATGATAAAGAGATAGAATGGATTGGCTAATGGTTACATATGCCAAAGATATAAAACTTTGTGAATGTAATCCTTATTGTATTGTATTGTATTGTATTGTATTTTTTTTTTTTTTTTTGTGGGTGTGTGTATTGTAGGGTGATGGTAGGAGGATTCATACTTAATTATATAAGTGATTGAATGAATAAAGCCGTCCTCCAAAGGGGGGGGGGGGGAGGCGGGTTGGCGGGATAGGAAAAAAAAAAAAAAAGAACATTGCATGTAACACATAAAATTCTTTTCAGAACTAACATTTATGATTTCTAATTACATGTATGAAAAAGCAAATAAATAAATACATACTATTCCCTTGAATGTGTTATGATGGAAAGAGATATATGAACCTTTGCAATTGCACTGTAAAAGCCAGAAAAGTGTTTACTTTTTAACATGGCCACTGTAAGCATTTTTCCCGACTCAGCAGTAAAGAAGAGCAGGTAAATTCAAGCTGACTGCGTTCAGAAACCGCCAATGTAGCACAACAGCTCTCCAACCAATCAGAGGTTCCCTCTCCCTCTTTCAATCCTTTCTTCCTGCCACCCTCCCAGCTGTCGAGCCTGGAGGAGACAAAGGCCTGGACGAGCTTTACTGCATCTTGAAGGGTGAGGGAGGGGCGGACCTCGGCAATGTTACGTAGATGGTAGAAGGAGGTTTTACAGAGGTGTTTAATGTGGGATTCAAATGTTAGGTGGATGTTAAACTTAACACCCAGATTGGTGACTGTTTTGGAGAGAGGGATGTTGTGGCCAGAGAAAGAAATGCTGGTTATGAATGACGACTAGATCTGGTGGGGAGTGCAGACAAGAAGAGCTTCGGTTTTAGAGCCATTGAGCTGTAGGAAGTTGTGATTCATCCACGCCTTCATCTCCTCCAAGCAGATAGAGAGTGCAGATGGTGATGGCGTGGTTGCAGAGGGGGTGGAACCAGTTTTAACGTAAAGCTGAGTGTCGTCGGCATACCAGTGAAAAGAAAGTCCATGTTTCCTGATGATGTGGCCAAGGGTGAGGATGTAAAGGGTGAAAAGGGTTGAACCGATCTTTCAATCTTTGGGGGACCCCACGGGTGATGGACATGTGGTTTTAGAAGAGATGTGTGGAAGGGGTCCAGGATGCATGTGGTGGGTTTCATCTTGCAGATTACAGCTTCAACCTCATGCTGTGGTGTTGATGGAGACAGAGAAAATGCGGGGGGAAACAGTCTCTGGGTTTTCAGAGGCCAGAACAGGCAGAGCTGGGAGGCTGGCGGGGAAAGAGAAGAACGGATGGTGTCCACCTTTGCGGTGAAAGTAGTAATGAAGTTATTGCATTGCTCCTGGCGTGAGAAAATGAGGGTGGTGTGTGGTTTTAGATGATGATTTACAGTGGAGAAAAGTTGCTTGGAGTTTCCAGGGCTATTGTTGATGGTGTAGGACTAAAACTGAAATCTTGCGTTTGCTAGTGATTTGGATTAGATTTTTTGATGCTCACGGTGAGCCAGACTGTGTTCCGTGAGCCTTGTCACTCTGAAGCGCCGTTCAAGGACACGCCCCGTTTCCTTCAGTCTCCATAGCTCCTGAGTGAACAAGGGGACAGAGCGTATGAAAGTTACAGTCCTTGTCTTAATAGGGACATGGGAGTCCAGGATGCCTTCAAGACAGTTATCGTAATAATCCACTGAGTCAGAAGTAGAAAGCAGTTCTGTGGAGGCGGAAAGATTTTGGAGGTTAGAGTTTAGAGAGGCTGGGTTTATATTTTTAAGGTTTATGAAACGGATTTAGCGTTTGGGCTTCGTATGCGAGGACAATAGCAGCAGGTCCATCGAGATGATGCTGTGATCAGAGACACCCAGGGCATAGATGCGGAGGTTGGGGATGTGGTCAGAGTTGGTGATAACCAGGACAAGGGTTTGCCCCCTAGTGTGTGTAGGGGCATTGGCAAGCTGTTTGAGGTGAACAGCCCAGGGGCTGAAGAAATTCTGATACAGAATGACAGGAGGGGGAGTCAACATGAATGTTTAAATCTCCAAGTATGACAACATTGGCTGATGTTGTATAAATTGTCATAAGTAGCTCTTGTATTTCTGAGATGAAAACTGCATTTGGTTTTGGTGGACGGTAGATGAGAAGCAAAGTTGTAGGGAGTGGGAATATTGTTTTAAATGCTTGGCATTCAAATGAACGCAGCCTAGGAAATGACATGGGGGATAGATCAAGTTTGCTGTGGTAGAGGACAGCCAGGCCCCCACCACAGCCAGAGGCGTGGGCCTTCACTCGACAGCTAAAATCCAGCGGGCAGGCCTGATTCAGTCAAGAGTACACCTCAAGTTGGTGCCAGGTTTTCTTGAGGCACATTAAATCAATCCCCTTGTTCAGGATATGATCGTGTATAAAGCTGGCTTTGTTTGAGAGTGACTGAACGTTGAAAAGTTCCATTTTCAGGTTTGAAGGGCTGGAGTGTTGTGACAGAGGTCGGAGAACATTAAAATCCACTCCAGATTTTCCATCTGGCCTGGCGAGCTGCAGTCTTGCGATGTTTCCCACATTGGCGCATTGTAGTCTTGCAATGTTTTTCCCATAACTACTTCCAGGAACAGCTGTTCTCTAATGATGCGTCAGAGGTTTGACGGTGAGCGTTGCGGACCAGATGGATGGTATGGAGTGTCCGTGCTGAATGACTAACCTACGACCACAGCCTCTGTGAATGAAGCACGGCTGACACAGGAGTCCGAGTTGTTTGATGACTGAGATGCAAGGTTAGATGGTGAAGATGTTGAGTTTCAGCAGCTGCTGAGATGAATATTGGAGCAAGATGCCGAGTCTAGTGGCTGGAGACTCAGTGATAATAGTTAGCCGCGGGCTTGGTGCATGAAGATGGATAGCCATTATACATACCAGGAGAATCCACGGGAAGCGGAGGTAAATTGGAGATAGCAGATGTCAGCAGAGAGGAGGACAAGCCGTGCAGAGAGCAAAAGGCGGAGGCTGAAGTGATTGGGTTAGCTAAGGAGGTGGCTGAGAGTTTTCATCGGTCGCCAGCCGAATGTAGTAGCCAACTGTGGAGATGACAGACTCTGTTCGGGGAGCCATGATAGCTTCAGGACACAGCCAGGAGATCTGACTGCAGGTGAGACCCAGAAAGTCGGCTTGAGAGCTGGAGATTTGCCAGCGGCAGGCCACCGGTGTTTCAAGGTAGATCGTCAGCTGAGGCAAACAGTCCACGAGGCTGATTAAGATGACTTTGACAAAGTTTGTAAAAGTTCTTAGGTTAAGCTTAAAGGCTAAGAAAAACATAGCGGAAAGCTCAGTTTAAGCTTTCAGAGAAAAAAACATAGACGAGATAAAACAACAGAGAAGCGGCGAACAGGTAATGCCAGCTTCCTCTCCGCCTCCAAATTCAAATCGATTCATCTCTTACTGCCATGCATTGTTGGTGATATACAACTTTGGAGTGACCATCATTGTTGACTCGCTCCCTCAGCTCTCCGAGGGACGATCTCATCAAGTTCACGAGAGCAGATTGAAGGAGTGTCGAACCACAGCCTTATTAAAGCTCAAGCACCAAAGATCCCTCAAGTTTTTCTAACCTTTGACCTTTGATGACCTTTGGCGACCTCCAATTGTGGTGTCACTCACTTGTGAACCCGAAGGTCAGAAATCATCTTGGTTTGAAGTACAACCCCAATTCTGAAATAGTTGGGACTAAGTCGAAATTGTGAATAAAATCAAAATGCAATGACTTTCAGATCACATGAGCCAATATGTTATTTACAATAGAACGTATATAACATTTCATATGTGGAAACTGAGACATTTTATATTTTCATCCAAAAAATGAGCCTCCTTCAAATTTTCTGGCAGCAACAGGTCTCAAAAAAGCTGGGACACGGGCAAAAACGGCTGAAAAAGCAAATAATATATAATGTAAGAGAATCAGCTGAAAGAACATTTAGCAAGTAATTAAGTTAACTTGCATCAGATGTGTAACATGATTGGCTATGAAAGGGATGTCTTAGAGAGGCTGAGTCTCTCAGAAGTAAAGATGGCCAGAGACTCTCCAACCTGTGAAGGTCTGCGTAAAAAAATTGTGGAATACTTTAAAAACAATGTTCCTCAACGTCAAATTGCAAAGGCTTTGAAGGTCTCATCATCGACAGTGCAAAACATCATCAAATGATTCAGAGAAACTGAAACTGCGCATAAGGGACTATGGACAAGGCGAAAGACCTTTACTGGATGCCCGTGATCTTTGGGCCCTCAGACGCCACTGCATCACTCACCAGCATGATTCTGTCATTGACATTACTAAAGGGGCCCAGGAATACTGCAAGAAACCACCGTCTGTAAACACAGTCTGCTGTGCCATCCACAGATAGCACCTAAAACTCTATCATGCAAAAAAGAAGCCATTGTTGAGCATGATCCAGAGGCGCCGCCATGTTCTGTGGGCCAAGGCTCATTTAAAATGAACTGTAGCAAAGTGGCAAAGTGTCCTGTGGTCAGACGAGTCCAAATTTGACATTCTTGTTGGAAATCATGGGCGTCGTATCAGCCGGGCTAAAGAGGAAAAATACCACCCCTCCTGTTATCAGCATTCAGTTCAAAAGCCAGCATCTTTGATGGTATGGGGATGCACCAGTGCATTTGGTGTGGGGATAAGGCTGAAATGCATTAATCTTGCAGGCATAAGACTGAATTGCATTAATATTGCAGGAATAAGGCTGAAATGCATTGCTGGAGCAGAAATAAGACTGCTGCGTGTCAGTGGTGCAGTGATAAGAGGAAATGCATCTCAGGTGCAGGAAGAAGGGTTAAATATTCTACAAGCGAAGGAAGAAGGGTTAAATGTTCCACAGATGCAGAAAAAAGGTAAAATACCTGAATGGTGCAGAAATGAGGCTTAATCCATTACAAGCACAAGGAGAAGGTTGAAGTGCTTTGCTGGAGCAGAGATAAGGATTAAAGGCATCCTTGGCAGGGGGATAGAACTGAAATACATTAATAGAGCAGGAGTACAGCTGAAATGTGTTACTGGTTCAGGAAAAATTCTGAAATGTACGACTGGTGCAAACATACGGCTGACAGACAAGGATTCTTGTTCATGTTTTATTACCCCTCAGCCCTCAAAGCTGACGGGGTTTTGCTATCCTTCGTGCGGTTGGGCGGCGGGCGGGCGGGCGGGCGTCTCCAAAAACGTCAACATCGGGCTAAGGGGTATTCTGTACATTGCACGCCTATTTTTATCTGTTTTAATGTTCATTTTCATCAGCTTGTTTGGCACAATTTCAATTAAGAAAAAAACCAGACTTCAAGACTTAAAGTTTGTAGAAAGATTGCAGGATGGCCCTCAATGACGTGTCAGACATGTGTAAGGTAAGGGCCCTGACAAAGGCCCAAAAAAATCTTGGCAGATTCAACCCATCCACTTTTGACAGAATTTGTGCTGCTTCCTTCAGGTCGTAGATACTCTCTGCCAAGATGTAAAACAGTCTTAAGAACTCTGTCATCCCTGCTGCAATTGCCCTTTTAAATTCACTGTGACGTTAATTTTTTTTTTGTATTATTTTATTTTATTTTTTTTATTATCCTGTATATGTACTTGTATGAATGTTTCCTTTTATCTTGTACAGCACATTCGTCAGGCCACAACTGGAGTGTTGTGTACAATTCTGGGGATCGTACTCTGAGAAACACATAGAGGCTCTAGAAAAAGTTCAAAGAAGAGCCACTAAGCTAATTCCGGGTATAAAAGATGAAAGCGATGAGAACAGGCTGAAGATCCTTAATCTCTTTAGTCTTACACTGCAAACCCAAATGTTTACTTTACTCCACCTCCTATAGTGTAATATGTTTACCTAACCATGCTGGCGTTTAAGATAAAACATGCTTGCGTTTCAGTTGTTACATAAGACATGTAAAACTACACCAATTTACACTTAGCTGGTGTTCTGGTTCAAATGTTTAAATTACAATGCTGAAATGTGTATCAATTTTAGAAAACATGTTGAATCTGTGCATGTCAAACCTTGTTTAAAGTGGAATATGGAGTAGAACACTAAACAAAATGGAACATTTGTAACGATACATTCAATTTAAAGTTGTGGTTGATCTTTAATCGTGAATTGAGATTGTACTGTTGAACCAACAAATTCTCAATGAGAAATAATAAAATAGTAAAAAAAATGTAAAAAGTATAGCTCTATATAGCCTAGATAAGATTGCACTTTGTAAAATAATGGTTTACTAAAATGAAGTGTTGATTCTGCTCGTAGCTCATAATTGGCAACTGTGGGTTGATATCAGCCATAGATCTGCTCACCTTCAATCACCTAGTGTCTGACACCTGGCACTAGACACATAAGTGTCATGTTTGGAGTCAATCAAAGTTTTAGACGTGAAAGCATTTACAACAGTGGTGTCCAATCATGTGCCATGAAGGGCCAAGAGTATGCTTGTTTTCATTCCAACCAATCACTGCAAAGTCCGATCAAAGAATTTGGAGTATTCATTATTGCGCCCATCCCCACCCCTCTGATACTTAGTTATCACCCCCTTAGTCATGTTTATGGCAACTGTTTAAGGTAGTATTTACAGGGGAACTAGAAAGTTCAGAAAGACGAAATATTAAAAAAATATTCCATATTTTTCTCCATTTTTTGTTGGCTTGAATTTGTCATCAGTCCCCAAGACCCCCCACTTCTGCTCTACAACGATGAACACTTTTAGGGAAAGTGCATCAATATTCATCGTATCATTGCTGCATCAACACCATCATCCAAATCCCCTAATCTATCTGTAGTGGTCATTCCTGAAAAAATCTTAAACCAGCAAGTGAGAGAAGCTTTACCATCACCATACTTGTCTCAAAGTATCTGGAACTCTGTGATAGAGCGACTCTCAGTAGTTTGAGCAGTATTATCCCCAAGTCTGTCATTTGCACAGCCATCGGTGTGAACCTGACTGACATCTATGCTTGAAGAGAGAGACGGGGCAATAAGGTCTGGGTAAGTAATATCATTTATCACAAAATGATAAATTTTGTGTCTGCTTAAATGCCTTTCCATCAAAATTGGTACTTAAAGATTCAGTTGCTTGAATGATCTCTGTATTGATTTTTGCTATTTACATTCTGCTTTTTAGACTCTCGACACAAAACCTGAGCCAGAATAACAGCGCAGAGATCTAAGAGAAAGAGCTTAGAGTTTGGCTTTCCAGCTGCTAAAGCCCCAAAGGTAACATTTGGTCCTCTTTCAGCTGTTATGATCACTAGAGAAAGCCTTTCTGACTAAGACTGTCAAGACCACATTGAAAAACTAAAGGCTGAAATTGCGAAAACCACCGCTACAACGCAACATCGCTCAAATCCAAATGTTAATGGAGGAGAGCATCTCCAATCGACAGGACTTCATCAAAGTTCACTCTATAGGAGAGAATATAGCAGAATTTCCTGCACTACAGTTGAAACTTGAGGTAAGTTACTCTTTTAGTCCTCACAATGTAGAGGCTTCTTAATTACAGCAAAGAGGGAGGAACCTTTCACTTAGTGGCAAATAATGTGAAATTCCATGACTACTCACCAATATCTCAAATTCTATTCCATCCATATTGTTGGACCGTCCCCATCTTTACAAGATATCTCAGTATATTCAACCTTGTTCTGGTCACTCTTGGAGGCTTAACTCTGTATAAAATTGTGATTTATTATTTAACTTCAAATAATACAATACAAATGACCAGATCTGAACATCTACACAAGTGCTATATCTCAAAACAAACTGTTATTTTATCTCTTCACAGCTTTTGGCAGAATTTCCGAGAGTCTATGGACTTCGTACCATGCCTGACATTGAAGCAGGACTGAGGGATCTGCTGACCATCACCTTGGATATAATGTCTCCATCAAAAACATCTCACAGTTACTTTTACATGAGAGGTAAGAGTATTCTGTTTACCATAATATACTGACAGTGTCCTGATTAGCAGTGGAGCCAAACGTAGAAAAATCCCACTGATACAGTTTACTCTGGGCAGCACAAATACTAGACATTGTATATTTGGATTATTTGCTTATGTCTGACCTCTCTCTAGATCATGTATTGTGTTTTGGATATTTTAGAAATCATGCTTTGTTATTTTCCATGTTTTAGTTTTTACCACAGTTTATTCCGGTCCCAGTTTTAATTTTCCATACATTGCACTTCGTCTCCCCCTGTCTTGTCATTAGTCTGGTCTTTGCTCACAGCCCCAGTAATTCGTCTCACTACTTTGAGAGATTTACTGGTTTCTGGGTTTCAATCTTCCTTCTCAATCTTGTGTTCTTCGTTCCCCGTACTTTTTCTATATTACCAACACCTACTAACAGTTTGTTATTTTCGCTAATTTACTAACCAACACAAACATTGTATATTAGACTAACTTACTAACGAGCCCTGTCTTGTCATTAGTCTGGTCTTTGCTCACAGCCCCAGTAATTCGTCTCACTACTTTGAGAGATTTACTGGTTTCTGGGTTTCAATCTTCCTTCTCAATCTTGTGTTCTTCGTTCCCCGTACTTTTTCTATATTACCAACACCTACTAACAGTTTGTTATTTTCGCTAATTTACTAACCAACACAAACATTGTATATTAGACTAACTTACTAACGAGCACTTGGGATTGTATACTGTATCTGCACTCACTAATTGATTAACGAGCTCTCAGCACTCGCCCTGTTCTAGCCTCCGCCTCTTTCCTTCACTCAATCTACTTTGCTGTGTTTCTTGCAGACTCTCTGCACCTGTCTTATCTCCGTTCTGCCTCTCGCTCTGTGCACTTAGAAATCCCGAACCGGATCCATTGTCCTGTCTATAGGCTGCCCCGCCATCCTTGTCCGCGTTTTGGCTTCTGCCTATTTCATGTGATTAGTTTCCTCCCGATGTGGTTCTCCCTTGTTAATCAGTCTCATCGCTTGCACCTGTATTCAATTACCATGTGACCTCCCGGAAATGTATATTAGATGTCTGTTCACAGCACTTCCTTGTCAGATGGTTCTCCTTTGCTCACCTGTGCCACGTTCATTTCACCTTGTTCCCATAGTGATCATCTTTCTGACTGGACCGTCCTTGACTACAGAGTTTTGCATCCTCCCTGTACTTTGCCGCCTTCTTGTGTTTGAACCTTTTTTCGTCTGACCGTGATTTTTGTGATTGGTGCCCTGTTAATGATTCTGGATTTCGTCCCTTGGATTCTGATTTTGGATTGTGTACTGTTGCCTGCTCTGTTGGGGGGTTACCCCCTTCAGTAATAAAGCCTCCCTTTTGTATTTTACTGGTTCTCGCACTTGGTTCATTTCGTAAAATCTCACACATAGATCATCAAATTGAACTGTCAACAAATTAAGAGATCTCATTTACAGTATAAAATATTGGCCAGTTTCTGAATTACTTATAAACAATAGTCCATAAACTCTTATTGGTCTAGTAACAACAAGAATTATAAGTGTGTTACTTTGTTTGTTCCTTTACCTTCTTAGGACTCTGCATAACTGTTCTGTGTCATGCAGAACCTGAACAAGCAGGGATCTGCGAGGGCTGATCTGGTACACTTCTCTGAGGATGTTGTAGCCCCTGAGGTTAATGACCACCTGAAGACCTCAGAGACAGAGGGACCATGCTTCGCCGTGTCCGTCAGGATGGTGATCTGGGGGCTACTGCGCTCACTGGCGATACCATTATTACTCACCGTCACACCGTAGATCCTATCAAAGCTGTAATTTGCCCGCTAGCCTTGTACTATGTATTCGATATCGACTATCCTAAGCCATATAGCATGGCTCTTGGCTCAATGCAGCACAGAGTCCTTGGAGACCTATTCTTGGGTTTGAAGCAGGTTTCCCCCAAGGGTGTGTGGAAACATTTTTTTTATTTGATTAATTTAATCATTATTAAATGCTTATTTGATTCCATTTGATTGCTTATTGATTTATTAATAATTATTAATTGATTATCCTTGCTTGCTCATATTCTGTTTTAGTTCATAGGCCCAGTGTGTGTGTGCTTACATATTACTGATTTAGCGGGGGCCTGCATAACTGTACTAGTGTGTCATGACATGTAGCCAATCTAAAGTCATGACAACTTGAATGTCTGGATCAAGGACAAGATGTTTTTCTCTTTCTCTAAGTTTATGTGTTCATAGAAAGCTCCGGAACCCATAACAAGATAAGCTGGAGCCAGAGCTGAGAGAGAAGGCAGGTGCTCTCCTCCCTGGCAAGATGTGTGTGTATCCCTAGACAACTTGTCGTGGTTACGTACCAACTTGACTCAGTTACGTGTGACGCAAGGCTCGCGTGATGTGTAAATCAGCACGGGGGGAGGAGAACGCCATGGAGTATTCCTACAAATACCAGAGCACTTTCTAATTGTGTATCCTCCATTCTCACTTGACTTTGTATGGGGATCCTTTTTTGCAAAAAAGTAAACAGACTTTGGCTTGGATATTAACTTCTCTGTCTCCGACTGATTTTTCCTCTGGGTCGTCTGAGTTTTTTTTTGTGAAGGTAATACCAGGAATGTAAAATCAAAATTCCCCAAACTCAAGAAGACACAGGGTTATGGAAAGTCATCAACTGTTTGAATATTCTACAGTCTAATGGCGTTACAGAGATAAAGGCATTATAACCAGGAAAATATGTGAATGGCGGTTTGTCATTCATGTTAAATGCAGTTATTTTCATTTATTATAAAATCCATTAGGAACATTTCAAAGCACTATCTTGGATCAGAATAAAGATGCCTCTGAAAGAGTTACGATATTTAACCTTGGTTTAGCAGTAATGATTTTGTCACTAATTACATGTGGACCATGGAATAAGGATCAGGAATTTGATCCATTCATTTTCGTGACACTAATACTACAATGAAGATTCATCTGTTATTATTATATTTATCATAATGTTGCATTCAAAAAGCTTATAGACAATGCTGGAAAATGAATGTTATGGACAGCAATGAATATCAGTCAATGTACTGTGTGAAATGGCAGGCTGTAATATTGTATATTCTGATGCTGGAAAGACACTTCCAAATCTATTCATTGACATGCCATTTACGTATAAAATGTAATGTTTCTAAATAAATGTCATCTGTTTGTGAATAAACACGAAACCCATCTAAAACACTTTTGTGCGTTTATAATCTGGATCATTGGTAAAAACACTCGTAAGTGTTTTGATCTAAGCATGTTTCAGTGTTGTAAATGGAACATGTTAGGTGTTGAAAAGCTGGAACAAAAAAACGTTTTAGACGAAACATGTCTACATTCGCAGTGTAGGAGAAGGAGACTGAGGGGTGATCTGAATGAGGTCTTTAAATATGTTCAAGGGATAAACAAAGTGAATTATGCAGGATTACATGGGTCAAGTTAGGTTAGTAGAACTTGGCAGCCACAAATGGAAGTTGGCCAAAGGTAAAATTAGCACCGATATTAGGAAATATTTTTTCACGCAGCGAATAAAGTCCACGTGGAATAACTTGCCTGACCATATTGCTGAGGTAGAAACCTTGAGAATTATCAAGAGCAGGCTTTATTTAGCGCTAAGTACCATTTAGTTATTGAGTATTTGAAGAGTTAGATCAACTATAGTAGCAGGAAAATGGCAAGACCAGTTGGGCTGTATGGCCTGTTCTTGCCGGTCGTGTTAAATGTGTCATTAATGCCAGGATAAGACAGAAATGTGTCATTAATGCCGGGATAAGACAGAAATGTGTTATTAATGATGGGATAAGGCTGAAATGTGTTATTAGAGCAGGGATAAGGCTTAAATGCATTATTAATGGAGGGATAAGGCTGAAATATGACAGTGTGGGGATAAGACTGAAATATGTTTCTATCTCAAGGATAAAGCTGAAATGCAGTAAAAGAATGAGGCTGAAATGTATTTTAAGTGCCTGGATAAACCTGACATGCATTATGATTGCAGTGCTAAGGCTGAAATGTGTAAACAGTAAAAGCATAAGGCTGAAATGCATTAGTAGAACAAGGAAGAGGCCTAAATGCACTTTAAGAGCAGGGATAAGGCTGAAATGCATAATGCTAAAATGCGCTATAAGCGCAGGGATGCGACTTAAATGCATTATTAGTGCAGGAATGAATCTGAAATGTGTTTTAGTGCAAAAATAAGGCTGAAATGCAAAATGGGTGCAGGGATCATCTCTTACACTGATTCGTTCCTCCTGGACACACAGGTCTCTCAGCATGTGCTCCACATGGGCGGGGCTTATCCCCATCTCTGAAAAGACTGACAGACGCTCTGCCCACAGATCCTGCTGAGCCCTGACCTGGAAAGACAGATATACACTAAACATAATCACACACGAAACACACCCACAGACTAAACATACCCACACACTTAACATACACAGGCACAAAACACACCCACACACTAAAAACACCCACACACAAAAACACACCCAAACATGGAAATAAACCCAGACACGAAAACATGCCCACACACGGAAACACACCATCACTCGGAAAATACCCACAGACGGAAGCACACCCACACATGGAAAAACACCCACATAGTAAACGCACCAACACAAGGAAACATACCAACACACAGAAACACCCTCACACACTAAAAATACATAAACACGGAAACGCACCAAAACACAGAAAAATACCCACACACTAAACATACCCACAAACAGAAACACACCCACGCACTAAACACACCCACACGCAAAAACACCAACAAATGGAAAAACACCTACAAACGGAATAACAACCACACATGAAAAATACCCACACAGGGAAACAAACACGCACGCTAAAGATACCCACACACGGAAACACACCAACACACTAAACATACCCACACACGGCGTACACACCTCGCAGAAGTTATGCACGGCGTACACACCTCGCAGTAGTTATGCACAGCGTACACACCTCACAGTAGTAATGTACGGCGTAGACACCTTGCAGTAGTGATGTACGGTTTACAAACCTCGCTGTAGTTATGTACGGTGTACACATCACACAGTAGTTATGCACGGCGTACACACCTTTCGGTAGTAATGTACGGTGTACACACCTCGCGGTAGTTATGCACGGTGTACATACCTTGCGGTAGTTATGCACGGTGTACACACCTCGTGGTAGTTATGTACGGTGTACACACCTCGCGGTAGTTATGTACGGCGTACACACCTCGCAGTAGTTATGCACGGCGTACACACCTTTCGGTAGTAATGTATGGCGTACAAACCTCGCAGTAGTGATATACGGTTTACAAACCTCGCTGTAGTTATGTACGGTGTACACATCTCGCAGTAGTTATGCACGGCGTACATACTTCGCGGTAGTTCTGCACGGCGTACACCCCTTTCGGTAGTAATGTACGGCGTACACACCTCACAGTAGTTATGCACGGTGTACATACCTTGCGGTAGTTATGCACGGTGTACACACCTCGTGGTAGTAATGCACGGTGTACACAACTTGCGGTAGTTATGTACGGTGTACACACCTCGCGGTAGTTATGCACGGTGTACACACCTTGCGGTAGTTATGCACAGTGTCCACACCTTGCGGTAGTTATGTATGGTGTACACACCTCGTGGTAGTTATGCACGGCGTACACACCTCACAGTAGTTATGTACGGTGTACACACCTCGCAGTAGTTATGCACAGCGTACACACCTCACAGTAGTTATATACGGCGTAGACACCTTGCAGTGGTGATGTACGGTTTACAAACCTCGCTGTAGTAATGTACGGTGTACACATCTCGCAGTAGTTATGCACGGCGTACACACTTCACGGTAGTTCTGCACGGCGTACACACTTCGCGGTAGTTCTGCACGGCATACACACCTTTCAGTAGTAATGTACGGCGTACACACCTCGCGGTAGTTATGCAAGGTGTACATACCTCGTGGAAGTTATGTACGGTGTACACACCTCGCAGAAGTTATGCACGGCGTACACACCTCGCAGTAGTTATGTACGGCGTACACACCTCGCAGTAGTTATGCACAGCGTACACATCTCACAGTAGTTCTGCACGGCGTACACACTTCGCGGTAGTTCTGCACGGCGTACACAACTTTCGGTAGTAATGTACGGCGTACACACCTCGCGGTAGTTATGCACGGTGTACATACCTTGCGGTAGTTATGTACGGTGTACACACCTCGTGGTAGTTATGTACGATGTACACACCTCGCGGTAGTTATGTACGGCGTAAACACCTCGCAGTAGTTATGCACGGTGTACATACCTCGTGGTAGTTATGTACGGTGTACACACCTCGCAGTAGTTATGCACGGCGTACACACCTTTCGGTAGTAATGTATGGCGTACAAACCTCGCAGTAGTGATATACGGTTTACAAACCTCGCTGTAGTTGTGTACGGTGTACACATCTCGCAGTAGTTATGCACAGCGTACACACTTCGCGGTAGTTCTGCACGGCGTACACACTTCGCGGTAGTTCTGCACGGCGTACACACCTTTCGGTAGTAATGTACGGCGTACACACCTCGCGGTAGTTATGCACGGTGTACATACCTCGTGGTAGTTATGTAGGGTGTACACATCTCGCAGTAGTTCTGCACGGCGTACACACCTTTCGGTAGTAATGTACGGCGTACACACCTCGCGGTAGTTATGCACGGTGTACATACCTTGCGGTAGTTATGTACGGTGTACACACCTCGTGGTAGTTATGTACGATGTACACACCTCACGGTAGTTATGTACGGCGTACACACCTCGCAGTAGTTATGCACGGCGTACACACCTTTCGGTAGTAATGTACGGCGTAGACACCTTGCAGTAGTGATGTACGGTTTACAAACCTCGCTGTAGTTATGTACGGTGTACACATCTCGCGGTAGTTATGCACGGCGTACACACTTCGCGGTAGTTCTGCACGGCGTACACACTTCGCGGTAGTTCTGCACGGCGTACACACCTTTCAGTAGTAATGTACGGCGTACACACCTCGCGGTAGTTATGCACGGTGTACATACCTCGTGGTAGTTATGTACGGTGTACACACCTCGCAGTAGTTATGCACGGCGTACACACCTTTCGGTTGTAATGTATGGCATACAAACCTCGCAGTAGTGATATACGGTTTACAAACCTCGCTGTAGTTATGTACGGTGTACACATCTCGCAGTAGTTATGCAGGGTGTACACCCCTTTCGGTAGTAATGTACGACGTACACACCTCGCGGTAGTTATGCACGGTGTACACGCCTCGTGGTAGTAATGCACGGTGTACACACTTTGCGGTAGTTATGTACGGCGTGCACACCTCGCGGTAGTTATGCACGGTGTACACACCTCGTGGTAGTAATGCACGGTGTACACACTTTGCGGAAGTTATGTACGGCGTGCACACCTCTCGGTAGTTATGCACGGTGTACACACCTCGCGGTAGTTATGCACAGTGTACACACCTTGCGGAAGTTAGGTACGGTGTACACACCTCGTGGTAGTTATGCACGGCGTACACACCTCACAGTAGTTATGTATGGTGTACACACCTCGCAGTAGTTATGCACAGCGTACACACCTCACAGTAGTTATATACGGCGTAGACACCTTGCAGTAGGGATGTACGGTTTACTAACCTCGCTGTAGTTATGTACGGTGTACACATCTCGCAGAAGTTATGCACGGCGTACACACTTCGCGGTAGTTCTGCACGGCGTACACACTTCGCGGTAGTTCTGCACGGCATACACACCTTTCAGTAGTAATGTACGGCGTACACACCTCGCGGTAGTTATGCACGGTGTACATACCTCGTGGTAGTTATGTACGGTGTACACACCTCGCAGTAGTTATGTACGGCGTACACACCTCGCAGTAGTTCTGCACGGCGTACACCCCTTTCGGTAGTAATGTACGGCGTACAGACCTCGCGGTAGTTATGCACGGTATACACACCTTGCAGTAATTATGTACGGTGTACACACCTCGTTGTAGTCATGCACGGTGTACACACTTTGCGGTAGTTATGTACGGCGTGCACACCTCGAGGGAGTTATGCAAGGTGTACACACCTTGCGGTAGTTATGCACGGTGTACACACCTCGCGGTAGTTATGCACGGTGTACACACCTTGCGGTAGTTATGTACTGCGTATAAACCTCGTAGTAGTTATGTATGGTGTACAAACCTCGCAGTGGTTATGCACGGCGTACACACCTCGTAGTAGTTATGTACGATGTACACACCTCGCGGTCGTTATGTGCGGTGTACAAACGTCGCAGTAGTTATGCACGGCGTACACACCTCGTACTAGTTATGTACGATGTACACACTTCGCGGTCGTTATGTACGGTGTACACACCTCGCAGTATTTTTGCACCGCGTACACTGGCAGTAGTTATGCACGGTGTACACACCTCTTAGTAGTTATGTACGGCGTACACACCTTGCAGTAGTTATGCATGGCGTACACACCTCGTAGTAGTTATGTACGATGTACACACTTCGCGGTCGTTATGTACGGTGTACACACCTCGAGGTAGTTATGCACGGTGTACACACCTCGCGGTAGTTATGCACGGTGTACACACCTTGCGGTAGTTATGTACGGTGTACAAACCTCGTGGTAGTTATGCACGGCGTACACACCTTGCGGTAGTTATGTACGGTGTACACACCTCGCGGTAGTTATGTACGGCGTACACACCTCGCAGTAGTTATGCACGGCGTACACACCTTTCGGTAGTAATGTATGGCGTACAAACCTCGCAGTAGTGATATACGGTTTACAAACCTCGCTGTAGTTATGTACGGTGTACACATCTCGCAGTAGTTATGCACGGCGTACATACTTCGCGGTAGTTCTGCACGGCGTACACCCCTTTCGGTAGTAATGTACGGCATACACACCTCACGGTAGTTATGCACGGTGTACATACCTTGCGGTAGTTATGCACGGTGTACACACCTCGTGGTAGTAATGCACGGTGTACACACCTTGCGGTAGTTATGTACGGTGTACACACCTCGCGGTAGTTATGCACGGTGTACACACCTTGCGGTAGTTATGCACAGTGTCCACACCTTGCGGTAGTTATGTACGGTGTACACACCTCGTGGTTGTTATGCACGGCGTACACATCTCACAGTAGTTATGTACGGTGTACACACCTCGCAGTAGTTATGCACAGCGTACACACCTCACAGTAGTTATATACGGCGTAGACACCTTGCAGTGGTGATGTACGGTTTACAAACCTCGCTGTAGTAATGTACGGTGTACACATCTCGCAGTAGTTATGCACGGCGTACACACTTCACGGTAGTTCTGCACGGCGTACACACTTCGCGGTAGTTCTGCACGGCATACACACCTTTCAGTAGTAATGTACGGCGTACACACCTCGCGGTAGTTATGCACGGTGTACATACCTCGTGGTAGTTATGTACGGTGTACACACCTCGCAGAAGTTATGGACGGCGTACACACCTCGCAGTAGTTATGTACGGCGTACACACCTCGCAGTAGTTATGCACAGCGTACACATCTCACAGTAGTTCTGCACGGCGTACACACTTCGCGGTAGTTCTGCACGGCGTACACAACTTTCGGTAGTAATGTACGGCGTACACACCTCGCGGTAGTTATGCACGGTGTACATACCTTGCGGTAGTTATGTACGGTGTACACACCTCGTGGTAGTTATGTACGATGTACACACCTCGCGGTAGTTATGTACGGCGTAAACACCTCGCAGTAGTTATGCACGGTGTACATACCTCGTGGTAGTTATGTACGGTGTACACACCTCGCAGTAGTTATGCACGGCGTACACACCTTTCGGTAGTAATGTATGGCGTACAAACCTCGCAGTAGTGATATACGGTTTACAAACCTCGCTGTAGTTGTGTACGGTGTACACATCTCGCAGTAGTTATGCACAGCGTACACACTTCGCGGTAGTTCTGCACGGCGTACACACTTCGCGGTAGTTCTGCACGGCGTACACACCTTTCGGTAGTAATGTACGGCGTACACACCTCGCGGTAGTTATGCACGGTGTACATACCTCGTGGTAGTTATGTAGGGTGTGCACATCTCGCAGTAGTTATGCATGGCGTACACACCTTTCGGTAGTAATGTACGGCGTACACACCTCGCGGTAGTAATGCATGGTGTACATACCTTGCGGTAGTTATGTACGGTGTACACACCTCGTGGTAGTTATGTACGATGTACACGCCTCACGGTAGTTATGTACGGCGTACACACCTCGCAGTAGTTATGCACGGCGTACACACCTTTCGGTAGTAATGTACGGCGTAGACACCTTGCAGTAGTGATGTACGGTTTACAAAACTCGCTGTAGTTATGTACGGTGTACACATCTCGCGGTAGTTATGCACGGCGTACACACTTCGCGGTAGTTCTGCACGGCGTACACACTTCGCGGTAGTTCTGCACGGCGTACACACCTTTCAGTAGTAATGTACGGCGTACACACCTCGCGGTAGTTATGCACGGTGTACATACCTCGTGGTAGTTATGTACGGTGTACACACCTCGCAGTAGTTATGCACGGCGTACACACCTTTCGGTTGTAATGTATGGCATACAAACCTCGCAGTAGTGATATACGGTTTACAAACCTCGCTGTAGTTATGTACGGTGTACACATCTCGCAGTAGTTATGCAGGGTGTACACCCCTTTCGGTAGTAATGTACGACGTACACACCTCGCGGTAGTTATGCACGGTGTACACGCCTCGTGGTAGTAATGCACGGTGTACACACTTTGCGGTAGTTATGTACGGCGTGCACACCTCGCGGTAGTTATGCACGGTGTACACACCTCGTGGTAGTAATGCACGGTGTACACACTTTGCGGAAGTTATGTACGGCGTGCACACCTCTCGGTAGTTATGCACGGTGTACACACCTCGCGGTAGTTATGCACAGTGTACACACCTTGCGGAAGTTAGGTACGGTGTACACACCTCGTGGTAGTTATGCACGGCGTACACACCTCACAGTAGTTATGTATGGTGTACACACCTCGCAGTAGTTATGCACAGCGTACACACCTCACAGTAGTTATATACGGCGTAGACACCTTGCAGTAGTGATGTACGGTTTACTAACCTCGCTGTAGTTATGTACGGTGTACACATCTCGCAGAAGTTATGCACGGCGTACACACTTCGCGGTAGTTCTGCACGGCGTACACACTTCGCGGTAGTTCTGCACGGCATACACACCTTTCAGTAGTAATGTACGGCGTACACACCTCGCGGTAGTTATGCACGGTGTACATACCTCGTGGTAGTTATGTACGGTGTACACACCTCGCAGTAGTTATGTACGGCGTACACACCTCGCAGTAGTTCTGCACGGCGTACACCCCTTTCGGTAGTAATGTACGGCGTACAGACCTCGCGGTAGTTATGCACGGTATACACACCTTGCAGTAATTATGTACGGTGTACACACCTCGTTGTAGTCATGCACGGTGTACACACTTTGCGGTAGTTATGTACGGCGTGCACACCTCGAGGGAGTTATGCAAGGTGTACACACCTTGCGGTAGTTATGCACGGTGTACACACCTCGCGGTAGTTATGCACGGTGTACACACCTTGCGGTAGTTATGTACTGCGTATAAACCTCGTAGTAGTTATGTATGGTGTACAAACCTCGCAGTGGTTATGCACGGCGTACACACCTCGTAGTAGTTATGTACGATGTACACACCTCGCGGTCGTTATGTGCGGTGTACAAACGTCGCAGTAGTTATGCACGGCGTACACACCTCGTACTAGTTATGTACGATGTACACACTTCGCGGTCGTTATGTACGGTGTACACACCTCGCAGTATTTTTGCACCGCGTACACTGGCAGTAGTTATGCACGGTGTACACACCTCTTAGTAGTTATGTACGGCGTACACACCTTGCAGTAGTTATGCATGGCGTACACACCTCGTAGTAGTTATGTACGATGTACACACTTCGCGGTCGTTATGTACGGTGTACACACCTCGAGGTAGTTATGCACGGTGTACACACCTCGCGGTAGTTATGCACGGTGTACACACCTTGCGGTAGTTATGTACGGTGTACAAACCTCGTGGTAGTTATGCACGGCGTACACACCTTGCGGTAGTTATGTACTGCGTATAAACCTCGTAGTGGTTATGTATGGTGTACACACCTCGCAGTGGTTATGCACGGCGTACACACCTCGTAGTAGTTATGTACGATGTACACACCTCGCAGTATTTTTGCACTGCGTACACTCGCAGTAGTTATGCACGGCGTACACACCTCGTAGTAGTTATGTACGGCGTACACACCTCGCAGTATTTTTGCACCGCGTTCACTCGCAGTAGTTATGCACGGCGTACACACCTCGCAGTAGTTATGCACGGCGTACACACCTCGTAGTAGTTATGTGCGGTGTACACACCTCGCAGTAGTTATGTACGGTGTACACACCTCGCAGTATTTTTGCACCGCGTACACTTGCAGTCGTTATGCACGGCGTACACACCTCGTAGTAGTTATGTACGGCGTACACACCTCGCAGTAGTTATGCACGGCGTACACACCTCGTAGTAGTTATGTACGATGTACACACTTTGCAGTCGTTATGTACGGTGTACACACCTCGCAGTATTTTTGCACCGCGTACACTGGCAGTAGTTATGCACGGTGTACACACCTCGTAGTAGTTATGTACGGCGTTCACACCTCGCAGTAGTTATGCACGGCGTACACACCTCGTTGTAGTTATGTACGATGTACACACTTCGCGGTCGTTATGTACAGTGTACACACCTCGCAGTATTTTTGCACCGCGTACACTCGCAGTAGTTATGCACGGCGTACACACCTCGTAGTAGTTATGTACGGCGTACACACCTCGCAGTAGTTATGCACGGCGTACACACCTCGTAGTAGTTATGTACGATGTACACACTTCGCGGTCGTTATGTACGGTGTACACACCTCGCAGTAGTTATGTACGGTGTACACACCTCGCAGTATTTATGCACCGCGTACACACCTCGCAGTAGTTATGCACGGCGTACACACCTTGCGGTAGTTATGCACAGCGTACACACCTCGTAGTAGTTATGTTTGATGTACACACCTCGCGGTCGTTATGCACGGTGTACACACCTCGCGGTAGTAATGCACAGTGTACACACCTTGCGGTAGTTATGTACGGTGTACACACCTCGTGGTAGTTATGCACGGCGTACACACCTTGCGGTAGTTATGTACTGCGTATAAACCTCGTAGTAGTTATGTATGGTGTACACACCTCGCAGTGGTTATGCACGGCGTACACACCTCGTAGTACTTATGTACGATGTACACACCTCGCGGTCGTTATGTGCGGTGTACACACCTCGCAGTAGTTATGTACGGTGTACACACCTCACAGTATTTTTGCACCGCGTTCACTCGCAGTAGTTATGCACGGCGTACACACCTCGCAGTAGTTATGTACGGCGTACACACCTCGCAGTAGTTATGCACGGCGTACACACCTCGTAGTAGTTATGTACGATGTACACACTTCGCGGTCGTTATGTACGGTGTACACACCTCGCAGTATTTTTGCACCGCGTACACTTGCAGTCGTTATGCACGGCGTACACACCTCGTAGTAGTTATGTACGGCGTACACACCTCGCAGTAGTTATGCACGGCGTACACACCTCGTAGTAGTTATGTACGATGTACACACTTTGCAGTCGTTATGTACGGTGTACACACCTCGCAGTATTTTTGCACCGCGTACACTGGCAGTAGTTATGCACGGTGTACACACCTCGTAGTAGTTATGTACGGCGTACACACCTCGCAGTAGTTATGCACGGCGTACACACCTCGTAGTAGTTATGTACGATGTACACACTTCGCGGTCGTTATGTACAGTGTACACACCTCGCAGTATTTTTGCACCGCGTACACTCGCAGTAGTTATGCACGGCGTACACACCTCGTAGTAGTTATGTACGGCGTACACACCTCACAGTAGTTATGCACGGCGTACACACCTCGTAGTAATGTACGATGTACACACTTCGCGGTTGTTATGTACGGTGTACACACCTCGCAGTAGTTATGTAGGTGTACACACCTCGCAGTATTTATGCACCGCGTACACACCTCGCAGTAGTTATGCACGGCGTACACACCTTGCGGTAGTTATGCACAGCGTACACACCTCGTAGTAGTTATGTTTGATGTACACACCTCGCGGTCGTTATGCACGGTGTACACACCTCGTGGTAGTAATGCACAGTGTACACACCTTGCGGTAGTTATGTACGGTGTACACACCTCGTGGTAGTTATGCACGGCGTACACACCTTGCTGTAGTTATGTACTGCGTATAAACCTCGTAGTAGTTATGTATGGTGTACACACCTCGCAGTGGTTATGCACGGCGTACACACCTCGTAGTAGTTATGTACGATGTACACACCTCGCGGTCGTTTTGTGCGGTGTACACACCTCGCAGTAGTTATGTACGGTGTACACACCTCGCAGTATTTTTGCACCGCGTTCACTCGCAGTAGTTATGCACGGCGTACACACCTAGTAGTAGTTATGTACGGCGTACACACCTCGCAGTAGTTATGCACGGCGTACACACCTCGTAGTAGTTATGTACGATGTACACACTTCGCGGTCGTTATGTACGGTGTACACACCTCGCAGTATTTTTGCACCGCGTACACTTGCAGTCGTTATGCACGGCGTACACACCTCGTAGTAGTTATGTACGGCGTACACACCTCGCAGTAGTTATGCACGGCGTACACACCTCGTAGTAGTTATGTACGATGTACACACTTTGCAGTCGTTATGTACGGTGTACACACCTCGCAAGATTTTTGCACCGCGTACCCTGGCAGTAGTTATGCACGGTGTACACACCTCGTAGTAGTTATGTACGGTGTACACACCTCGCAGTAGTTATGCACGGCGTACACACCTCGTAGTAGTTATGTACGATGTACACACTTCGCGGTCGTTATGTACAGTGTACACACCTCGCAGTATTTTTGCACCGCGTACACTCGCAGTAGTTATGCACGGCGTACACACCTCGTAGTAGTTATGTACGGCGTACACACCTCACAGTAGTTATTCACGGCGTACACACCTCGTAGTAGTTATGTACGGCGTACACACCTCACAGTAGTTATGCACGGCGTACACACCTCGTAGTAGTTATGTACGATGTACACACTTCGCGGTCGTTATGTACGGTGTACACACCTCGCAGTAGTTATGTACGGTGTACACACCTCGCGGTATTTATGCATCGCGTACACACCTGGCAGTAGTTAAGCACGGCGTACACACCTTGCGGTAGTTATGTACTGCGTATAAACCTCGTAGTAGTTATGTATGGTGTACACATAGCGCAGTGGTTATGCACGGCGTACACACCTCGTAGTAGTTATGTACGATGTACACAACTCGCGGTCGTTATGTGCGGTGTACACACCTCGCAGTAGTTATGTACGGTGTACACACCTCGCAGTATTTATGCACCGCGTACACACCTCGCAGTAGTTATGCACGGCGTACACACCTTGCGGTAGTTATGCACAGCGTACACACCTCGTAGTAGTTATGTATGATGTACACACCTCACGGTCGTTATGTACGGTGTACACACCTCGCGGTAGTTATGCACGGTGTACACACCTCGCGGTAGTTATGCACGGTGTACACACCTCGTGGTAGTTATGCACGGCGTACACACCTTGCGGTAGTTATGTACTGCGTATAAACCTCGTAGTAGTTATGTATGGTGTACACACCTCGCAGTGGTTATGCACGGCGTACACACCTCGTAGTAGTTATGTACGATGTACACACCTCGCGGTCGTTATGTGCGGTGTACACTCCTCGCAGTAGTTATGTACGGTGTACACACCTCGCAGTATTTTTGCACCGCGTACACACCTCGTAGTAGTTATGTACGATGTACACACTTCGCGGTCGTTAGGTACGGTGTACACACCTCGCAGTATTTTTGCACCGCGTACACTCGCAGTAGTTATGCACGGCGTACACACCTCGTAGTAGTTATGTACGGCGTACACACCTCGCAGTAGTTATGCACGGCGTACACACCTCGTAGTAGTTATGTACGATGTACACACTTCGCGGTCGTTATGTACGGTGTACACACCTCGCAGTATTTTTGCACCGCGTACACTGGCAGTAGTTATGCACGGTGTACACACCTCGCGGTAGTTATGCACGGTGTACACACCTTGCGGTAGTTATGTACGGTGTACACACCTCTTGGTAGTTATGCAGGGCGTACACACCTTGCGGTAGTTATGTACTGCGTATAAACCTCGTAGTAGTTATGTATGGTGTACACACCGCGCAGTGGTTATGCACGGCGTACACACCTCGTAGTAGTTATGTACGATGTACACAACTCGCGGTCGTTATGTGCGGTGCACACACCTCGCAGTAGTTATGTACGGTGTACACACCTCGCGGTATTTATGCACCGCGTATACACCTTGCAGTAGTTATGCACGGCGTACACACCTTGCGGTAGTTATGCACAGCGTACACACCTCGTAGTAGTTATGTATAATGTACACACCTCACGGTCGTTATGCACGGTGTACACACCTCGCGGTAGTTATGCACGGTGTACACACCTCGCGGTAGTTATGCACGGTGTACACACCTTGCGGTAGTTATGTACGGTGTACACACCTCGTGGTAGTTATGCACAGCGTACACACCTTGCGGTAGTTATGTACTGCGTATAAACCTCGTAGTAGTTATGTATGGTGTACACACCTCGCAGTGGTTATGCACGGCGTACACACCTCGTAGTAGTTATGTACGATGTACACACCTCGCGGTCGTTATGTGCGGTGTACACTCCTCGCAGTAGTTATGTTCGGTGTACACACCTCGCAGTATTTTTGCACCGCGTACACTGGCAGTAGTTATGCACGGTGTACACACCTAGTAGTAGTTATGTACAATGTACACACTTCGCGGTCGTTATGTACGGTGTACACACCTCGCAGTATTTTTGCACCGCGCACACTCGCAGTAGTTATGGACGGCGTACACACCTGGTAGTAGTTATGTACGCCGTACACACCTCGCAGTAGTTATGCACGGCGTACACACCTCGTAGTAGTTATGTACGGTGTACACACTTCGCGGTCGTTATGTACGGTGTACACACCTCGCAGTAGTTATGTACGGTGTACACACCTCGCAGGATTTATGCACCGCGTACACACCTCGCAGTAGTTATGCACGGCGTACACACCTTGCGGTAATTATGCACAGCGTACACACCTAGTAGTAGTTATGTATGATGTACACACCTCGCGGTCGTTATGTACGGTGTACACACCTCGCAGTAGTTATGTACGGTGTACACACCTCGCGGTAGTTATGCACCCCGTACACACCTTGCGGTAGTCATGCACAGCGTACACACCTCGTAGTAGTTATGTATGATGTACACATCTCGCGGTCATTATGTACGGTGTACACACCTTGCAGTAGTTATGTATGGTGTACACACCTTGCAGTATTTATGCACCGCGTACACACCCCGCAGTCGTTATGTACGGTGTACACACCTCGCAGTAGTTATGCACGGCGTACACACCTCGCAGTAGTTATGCACGGCGTACACACCTTGCGGTAGTTATGCACAGCGTACACACCTCGTAGTAGTTATGCATGATGTACACACCTCGTGGTCGTTATGTACCGTGTACACACCTCGTAGTAGTTATGTACGCCGTACACAATCCGCAGTAGTTATGCACGGCGTACACACCTCGTAGTAGTTATGTACGGTGTTCACACTTCGCGGTCGTTATGTACGGTGTACACACCTCGCAGTAGTTATGTACGGTGTACACACCTCGCAGGATTTATGCACCGCGTACACACCTCGCAGTAGTTATGCACGGCGTACACACCTTGCGGTAATTATGCACAGCGTACACACCTAGTAGTAGTTATGTATGATGTACACACCTCGCGGTCGTTATGTACGGTGTACACACCTCGCAGTAGTTATGTACGGTGTACACACCTCGCGGTAGTTATGCACCGCGTACACACCTTGCGGTAGTCATGCACAGCGTACACACCTCGTAGTAGTTATGTATGATGTACACATCTCGCGGTCATTATGTACGGTGTACACACCTTGCAGTAGTTATGTACGGTGTACACACCTTGCAGTATTTATGCACCGCGTACACACCTCGCAGAAGTTATGCACGCCGTACACACCTCGCAGTCGTTATGTACGGTGTACACACCTCGCAGTAGTTATGCACGGCGTACACACTTCGTAGTAGTTATGTACGATGTACACACTTCGCGGTCGTTATGTACGGTGTACACACCTCGCAGTAGTTATGTACGGTGTACACACCTCGCAGTATTTATGCACCGCGTACACACCTCGCAGTAGTTATGCACGGCGTACACACCTCGCAGTAGTTATGCACGGCGTACACACCTTGCGGTAGTTATGCACAGCGTACACACCTCGTAGTAGTTATGCATGATGTACACACCTCGTGGTCGTTATGTACCGTGTACACACCTCGTAGTAGTTATGTACGCCGTACACAATCCGCAGTAGTTATGCACGGCGTACACACCTCGTAGTAGTTATGTACGGTGTTCACACTTCGCGGTCGTTATGTACGGTGTACACACCTCGCAGTAGTTATGTACGGTGTACACACCTCGCAGGATTTATGCACCGCGTACACACCTCGCAGTAGTTATGCACGGCGTACACATCTTGCGGTAATTATGCACAGCGTACACACCTCGTAGTAGTTATGTATGATGTACACACCTCGCGGTCGTTATGTACGGTGTACACACCTCGCAGTAGTTATGTACGGTGTACACACCTCGCGGTAGTTATGCACCGCGTACACACCTTGCGGTAGTCATGCACAGCGTCCACACCTCGTAGTAGTTATGTATGATGTACACATCTCGCGGTCATTATGTACGGTGTACACACCTTGCAGTAGTTATGTACGGTGTACACACCTCGCAGAAGTTATGCACGCCGTACACACCTCGCAGTCGTTATGTACGGTGTACACACCTCGCAGTAGTTATGCACGGCGTACACACTTCGTAGTAGTTATGTACGATGTACACACTTCGAGGTCGTTATGTACGGTGTACACACCTCGCAGAAGTTATGCACCGCGTACACACCTCGCAGAAGTTATGCACGCCGTACACACCTCGCAGTCGTTATGTACGGTGTACACACCTCGCAGTAGTTATGCACGGCGTACACACTTCGTAGTAGTTATGTACGATGTACACACTTCGCGGTCGTTATGTACGGTGTACACACCTCGCAGTAGTTATGTACGGTGTACACACCTCGCAGTATTTATGCACCGCGTACACACCTCGCAGTAGTTATGCACGGCGTACACACCTCGCAGTAGTTATGTACGGCGTACACACCTTGCGGTAGTTATGCACAGCGTACACACCTCGTAGTAGTTATGTATGATGTACACACCTCGCGGTCGTTATGTACGGTGTACACACCTCGCAGTAGTTATGTACGGTGTACACACCTCACGGTAGTTATGCACCGCGTACACACCTTGCGGTAGTCATGCACAGCGTACACACCTCGTAGTAGTTATGTACGGTGTACACACCTCGCAGTAGTTATGTACAGTGTACACACCTCGCAGTAGTTATGTACGGCGTACAAACCTCGCAGTAGTTATGTACGGCTTACACAGCTCGCAGTAGTTATGTGCTGCGTACACACCTCGCAGTAGTTATGTGCGGTGTACACACCTCGCAGTAGTTATGTACGATGTACAAACCTCGCGGTAGTTATGTACGGCGTACACACCTCGCGGTAGTTATGTACGGCGTACACACCTCGCGGTAGTTATGTGCGGTGTACGCACCTTGCAGTAGTTATGTACGGTGTACACACCTCGCAGTAGTTATGTACGGTGTACACACCTCGCAGTAGTTATGTACTGTGTACACACCTCGCAGTAGTTATGTACGGTGTACACACCTCGCAGCAGTTATCTACGGTGTACACACCTCGCAGTAGTTATGTATGGCGTAAACACCTCGCAGTAGTTATGTACGGTGTACACACCTTGCAGTAGTTATGTACGGTGTACACACCTCGCAGTAGTTATGTACGGTGTACACACCTCGCAGTAGTTATGTACGGTGTACACATCTCGCAGTAGTTATGCACGGCGTACACACTTCGCGGTAGTTCTGCACAGCGTACACACCTTTCGGTAGTAATGTACGCCGTACACACCTCGCAGTAGTTATGCACGGTGTACATACCTTGCGGTAGTTATGTACGGTGTACACACCTCGTGGTAGTTATGAACGGTGCACACACCTCGCGGTAGTTATGAACGGTGCACACACCTCGTGGTAGTTATGAACGGTGCACACACCTCGCGGTAGTTATGTACGGCGTACACACCTCGCAGTAGTTATGTACGGTGTACACACCTCGTGGTAGTCATGTGCGGTGTACACACCTCGCAGTAGTTATGTATGATGTACACACCTCGCGGTCGTTATGTACGGTGTACACACCTCGTGGTAGTTATGAACGGTGCACACACCTCGTGGTAGTTATGAACGGTGCACACACCTCGCGGTAGTTATGTACGGCGTACACACCTCGCAGTAGTTATGTACGGTGTACACACCTCATGGTAGTCATGTGCGGTGTACACACCTCGCAGTAGTTATGTACGGTGTACACACCTCACAGTAGTTATGTACGGTGTACACACCTCGTGGTAGTCATGTGCGGTGTACACACCTCGCAGTAGTTATGTACGGTGTACACACCTCGCAGTAGTTATGTACGGTGTACACACCTCGCACTAGTTATGTACGGTGTACACACCTCGCGATAGTTATGCTCAAAGTGGCGGAGCTGCAGACACTGCTCCAGTTTGGTTTGGTGTCGGTCCCAGAACTCATCAAATGCACTTTCAGTCTCACCCAGCTGGCCCAGCAACCTGCGCAGGGAAGGAGGGAGGGGTTGGGAGAGAGGGAAAGGCAAGAGGCAGAAAAAAGCAGGAGGGAGAGAAAGAAAAAGGTGGAGAATGAATGCAAACGCTAGAGTTTTCTACATCTGTCTTTAGCAGTGTGTACCTCAATTGGATCCCCCCCAAATCCTCATTTGGACGACTTCTGCTTTCAAGTACAGCAAGTTTGTTTTACAGGAAGCAAGACCCCACTGGCTCACTGCCTCAGTCTTAGCACCTCTGTACAGTGGCCAGGTTCTCCAGCTCATCCTGGTTCATGGAGTACTCAGGGTCCGTTACCAGCGGCTCATTGATGCTCTCCAGAAGACGGTCCCCTTGGTTCAAGGCTATCCTCAAGTCCTCCTGCAAGGAGAACAGACATATGATTGGAAAGACGGGGGAACGTCTCCTCTCTGGGAGGCAGCAGGGCAATATGCCAACGTTTGCTTTAAATGGTTGAATTTACCCAGCATTCTACAGGAGTTGATATTTCGGCTCATCACTTACTTGGGTTTGGATTCAAAACTAAATGTTGTTCATCACTGATACACAAAAGGTGGGTCTTCACCTAAAGATGCCTGAATTTGAATTTTAAAATATGACTTTATCTTGGTTATATTTAACAATAAGATCGAGCACAACACAACGCAATTTGGGAGGAGTCCACAACAATATTTTAAGTATACACATTAACTCCTTAAACCCCAATGTCCCTGGTACCAGAAGAAATCAATAAACATCATAAATACAGCAGGTTTCCTAATAATAGCATCATAATGCGGCATATCAATTTAAAGGGAAGAAACCCGGCGAAAAGCTCACGATTCCCATTTTTACTGAAACTGAACACAATTCAAGCACCAAGCAAGTAAATAAGCGTGCAGTAAAACATTAAATAAGATAACATCTGTGCTCGACTGCTCACGTTTCTTCTGAATTTGCACAATGCATACAAATGATACATTACACAAGCCCATAAGAACTATACTGGGCCAACCCATGTTGGGGAACTTTTGAGAAAATGGGACTTAAAGTTGCCAGTCTCCTGTGTCATCTAGAGTAACTGGGAACTAGAGACACTGCTTATGTTAAAAACTCATGATATGTAAAATTACGTACATGCACTTCTTATGCAGGTCATGGATGCCTTTCTGTTTGATTTAATGTGAAGGGCACCTTCGTCTGAAGAGGAACCATCATCTTCTGATTCATTTGGGACAAACTCTGGGTCTCTGTCATCTTTCATTTCACCATCATCCTCAATCATAGCAAGCAGTTCCTCATCAGTGAGATATTGTACCCAGCCTCCATGTTTACTTTGAATTATGGGAAAGTTGTGGGACGGTCCACTATGGCTAAGGCAGTGCAGTGTGAACAGGGGCAGAGAGGACGTTTGCTTGTATGAAGAATCCCTGTGGGCAGATTGGGGTCAGCCCAGTTAGGAAATGTAGATCTCAGTTTTCTGCACATGCTCACAACCTCATCTCCATTTTGCCAAAAGTGCGGGACGGCCCGGTATGGTTCTTAGGGGCTCAAATGGAAGAGAAAAGTCCACAGAATCCAACAACATAAGCCAGGTCATTTTAAATTGACACCACAGTCAAAAGAACAGCAAGCAGATGCAGTCTACAGCGATGAGCAAATTTTTTTTTTCTTACTAAGATATTTTGCTGTAATACATTGCGTTTGAAGGTAAATCTGCAATGGCTTTTATTCACCCAATGCGTCTGTGTTATACTGAAAATAGATTTGCCAGCACTGATGCCGCTGAGATCAGGCCCTGAGCATTTGCCTGCACGCAAAGTATTTTGTTCTTCGTGATTGGCTTGTGATGGTGTCAGTTTGACTTTACGGGTGGCAATTTGACTCGATGGGCTCCATGGGCAACGAGTCCTCAACTACCGTAATCACACAAACCGAGCTCGAGAGAGCCTTGCTTTCCCAGTGAGTCTAACTGAGTCTTTGCACCATTCCACACGCACACTCAAAGAGCGCAACATTACAAACGTTTAACTGGTTTGGTTTTGGTATTATCGCTATAATTATCCCCAAAATATTATGTATTGTACTAATACTAAGGTACTATTGTACCTTGTACTATGTACAAGGCTTGCCGTTGCGAGCCCTTGTTGCCAATTCAGGAGAGTGAAGACAGTTCTCGGCTCTCCTCCGAAGCAAGAGCCCGTCAGCCACTGCTTCTTATACACTCATTGGTTGAATTTTTGCAAATTCAGAACGAGGGAGGGGGATACCCGGACATGACCAGGCTTAGAGTCTACCTGACAATCGCCTGTCTGGCCAGCAAGAGGCGCTTGAGCAACAAACAAAGCTATTTATTTTATTTCCAATTTCCGACAGTCCCTTCCCAATTTGAAACCCTATAGCGCTATAGGCAATTGTGGGCTACGCTGAAAAAGCTGCCGACCACTGCCGGTTGGTACGATCGGGGCTCAAACCTGCGACGTGATAGTCACTTCTGCACTGCAATGCAGTGCCTTAACCGAGTGAGCTATCCAGCAGCCACTCAAAGTTGATTTCTGACGAATTCTTGTGCCATTACGCGCGAGTACTGAGAAAGCGCAGCAATACAAGAGCTAAATCGAGGTGCGTGACCCGCCTTGTTGTCTCACTCCTCATTTTTGCAGTGAGACAGGAGCGAGTCAGTTCACTCAGTTAGCGTAGTGGCTAAGGTGGTGCGCACTGCCATGCGAGACCTGGGTTTAAAACCTCCATTTATTTGTTCTTTTTAAGCAGTGGATTCAGAGTTCTTCTATACACCAGCACTTTGCCCGTGGGGATCCACAGGCTCTAGATTCAACTCACATGGGCCCAATTTTCAGCCCAAGTTTAAATTTTATTGTTTTAAGTACAAAACCCAAAACCAGTGAAGTTGGCACGTTGAGTAAATCGTAAATAAAAACAGAATACAACGATTTTCAAATCCTTTTCAACCTATATTCAATTGAATTCACTGCAAAGACAAGTTACTTAATGTAACTTGCTCATTTGGAATTTGATGCCTGCAACATGTTTCTAAAAAACTGGCACAAGTGGCAAAAAAGACTGAGAGTTGAGGAATACTCATCAAACACTTATTTGGAACATCCCACAGGTGAACGGGCTAATTGGGAACAGGTGGGTGCCATGATTGGGTATAAAAGCAGCATCCCTGAAATGCTCAGTCATTCACAAACAAGGATGGGGCAAGGGTCATCACTTAGTGAACAAATGCATGAGCTGATTGTCGAACAGTTTAAAAACAACATTCCTCAACGAGCTATTGCAAGAAATTTAGGGATTTCATCATCTACGGTCCGTAATTTCGTCAAAAGGTTCAGAGAATCTGGAGAAATCACTGCACGTAAGCGACAAGGCCAACTACCAACATTGAATGCCAGTGACCTTCGATCCCTCAGGCGGTACTGCATCAAAAACCAACATCAGTGTGTAAAGGACATCACCACATGGGCTCAGGAACACTTCAGAAAACCACTGTCAGTAACTACAGTTTGTCGCTACATCTGCAAGTGCAAGTTAAAGCCATTTATCAGCAGCACCCAGAAACGCCGCCGGGTTTGCTGGGCCCAAGCTCATCTATGATGGACTGATGCAAAGTGGAAAAGTGTTCTGTGGTCTGACTAGTCCACATTTCAAATTGTCTTTGGAAACTGTGGACGTCGTGTCCTCCGGACCAAAGAGGAAAAGAACCATCCGGACTGTTATAGGCGCAAAGTTCAAAAGCCAGCCTCTGTGATGGTATGGGGGTGTATTAGTGCCCAAGGCATGGGCAACTTACACATATGTGAAGGCACCATTAATGCTGAAAGGTACATACAGGTTTTGGAGCAACATATGTTGCCATCCAAGCAACGTCTTTTTCCTGGACGCCCCTGCTTATTTCAGCCAAGCCACATTCTGCACGTGTTACATCAGCTTGGCTCCGTAATAAAAGAGTGCATTATGAAGCGTAAAATACGACAACGGAGACCTCGGACTGTTGAACAACTTAAGCTGTACATCAGGCAAGAATGGGAATGAGTTCCACCTGAAAAGCTTCAGAAATTGGTCTCCTCAGTTCCCAAACGTTTACTGAGTGTTGTTAAAAGGAAAAGCGATGTAACACAGTGGTAAAAAGGCCCCTGTCCCAACGTTTTTGCAATGTGTTGCTGCCTTTAAATTCTAAGTTAATGATTATTTGCAAAAAAAAACATTAAACATCTTGCCTTTGCAGTGCATTCAATTTTATATAAGTTGAAAAGGATTTGCAAATCATTGTATTCTATTTTTATCTACGATTTACATAACGTGCCAACTTTACTGGTTTTGTATATTTTTACTAACTTACTAACATGCACTCGGGATTGTATAGCTGCACTTACTAATTGACTAACGATCTCTCAGCAATCGCCCAATTCTAATCTCCGCCCTCTTGCCTATCTCTGTTACAGCTTCTGTGTATTTCCACTGATATCTCATGCTTTCCTTTTCTTTAGACTATGCACTTTTAGTACTCCTTCACCGGAGCTGTTGTTTGTTCATAGGACTGTCTTGTGATCCCTGTCTGCGTTTCGCCATTTAGATTATTCCTCATGTCCTGATTATTGTATCATTGATCGCACCTGTTCTCCCTTGTCATGTGTTCACCCCGGATGTGTATTTAAAACGTCTTCACATGCTCTTCCTTGTCAGATCGTTAAATTCCTTGTTTCTTGAGCCAAGCTTGTTTCCGCCTCGACTCATTGTGATTTATCTTTCTGACTGGATTGCCCGACTCCTGATTCTTGCTTTGCCCTTTTGGATATTGTTGCATCAGTGTATTTTTGACCTTTTTCTGCCCGACCTCGATTGTGTGGATTGCTGCCCTGTATACGATTCGGACTGTCTTTGGCTTATGAGTTTGCTTCTCCCACAAACCTACGCCTGTGTACCGGATCTGTTTTGTCTGACTACGATTTTTGTGATTGGTGCCCTGGTAACGGACTCTGCTCTGTCCCATTGGAATTCGAGTTTTGGATTACGGACTCTGTACTGTTGCCTTTTTCTCTGTGGGGGTTATCCCCCTTATTCAATAAAGCACCGACTTTTTGCAATCCCATGTCCTCGCATTTGGTTCCAGATCGCTTCCTCACACAGGGATCACGAGACAATCCTATGTACAAACAAGAGCTCCGATTAAGGAGTACTAAAAGTGCATAGTCTAAAGAAAAGGAAAGCATGAGATATAAGTGGAAATTCACAGAAGCTGCAACAGAGATAGGCAAGAGGGCGGAGATTAGAATTGGGCGAAACACAAGAATCCAAAACATGGCAGAGCCAGGCACAGAACTTTAACATGAAAAGCAGAATCAGAATCACAACAAAACAATCTCGTTTCTCCCCGTCGGTCTACAGGCGATCCTCGTTGTCTCATGTTCCTGCCATATCTGGGCAGACTTGGCTGGCAGACAGAGTCTCATTTTCATGCCATAGTCTTGCCTAGTGGTTTGTAAATCTCAGTTTGCATGAGCCATTGCCGTCTTCATTTTTCCTTGTTTAGTGGTCTTCCTTCCTAGTCTTTCAAATGGCTTTTTTTTTTCGTTTTGTTTTTTTTTGTTTGTAGCTCTGAGGCGTTCCTTGGTTTGATTTTTGCAAGCCTTTGTGCCGAGGGTTTTTAACCCTCTGAGCGCGTTCCTGCGCCTCGCGCCTGGTGTCCACCTGTCTGCTGCAACAATCTTGTGCTTGTATTTATAATTTTGTTTTTATTGAAATTCAATCTTATCCATTCGTCAAACTTCATTTCTTTTGTATGTATTTTCCTTGACTGGCGAAATTGTACACAGGACTGGCTGAAACTAAACAATGATTAAAAGTTTTTTTATTAAAAAATTAATGGTTGGATTTAGACAGAATATATGCCTGTAGTGACATACAAGTGAAATTAAATGAGTTTTACAGTTTGGTACCTGAGATCTCAAATGGCACACAGTGCCCAAAAAGATGCCCAAATTGCCAATAAGGAGATGCCACCAAGACATTAACTAACTAAACCTCTCTAATTTTGCTCTGATTTGCTTGATTCTTTATAAGCCTTTGGCCTTTCAAGGTCACATTTGCATGAAGGGGTCATCTCACAAATTCACACGTGACATTCAAAGAGGTCAGAAAACCCCATGCGCCCTACATAAACTGCGAGCAGCGCTCAGCAGCACGTCTCCTGAAGTTAAGTTTGTGCTCGTGATGCCTCCATGAGTGATTGGGGAGCAACATTAGATGCTGAAGCTGCAGTTGGTCGTTTGTCTGTCAGATTTAGAGTCTCAGAAGCACATACATGAACTGGAATTGACCGCTGCTTTGTTTGCTCTTAAGTCCCCAGCCAGGGATATATATGGAAAACATATCGAGGGATGACTGCAATTAACAGTTATGTCCAGATGTTATATCTTGGACGTAACTGTTTATTGCAGTCAGCCCTCGATATACAGCTTGAGTCAGACACCATGACTTGTCAGCTATATTAACCGCTGTGGTGGGACCAGAATGCATCTGCATTTAATAACAGTAGTTATCCTGACATGGATAGATTCACACAACTATTTTTTGACTGCCCAGTATATTCCTGGTAAAACTAACACATTCCCTGATTTTTTATCACATAATTTTAGAGTGTCAACTGAGTGGGATTTGAACCAGGAAATCTTCAGTGTGCTGACTCTGCAGTTCTTTCAAACAACCATAGATCTGTTTGCTTCAAGGCTAAACAAAATGGTTGATTGTTATGCATCCTGGGGTCCAGATCCAGAGTTTTTGTTGTTGCTTTCTCAGTGTGTTGGTCTAACATGAAGCCCTTTTGTTTTTCCTCCTTTTAAAATTATTCCTCGGGGGATCAGGAAGTTACAGGAAGAGAAAACTTTGAAAGCAGTTCTGCTCATTCCTCACTGGCCTACGCAGCTGTGGTCTCCGGTTCTTTTAGAGATACTGATAGATTATCCAACTCCAATGCCCAGGAGAAAATATCTCTTGCCTTTGCCAGGATCAGATTGAGGCATCCCTGAGGGAAGAGGAGGCATCTGGCCGCTCGCTGTGTTTGTGGAGACACTACAGCTCAGAAGGCATTTCACCTGAAGCTGTGCACTTCATCACAAGGTTGCGGCGCAAATCAACCAGGAAACAATTCGATTACACGTGGAAACAGTGGTTTATTTGGTGTTGTGACAGGGATGTCAATCCATTTCAGTCGAGCGCTACGGACATTTTGAACTACCTAGCTGAAATAGCCGCTAGATTATCCTATAGTGCATTAAATACTCAGGTCAATGTTGTCGCAAACATTAAAGTGTTCTGGTTGTAATTTTTCAGATGTCCTCATTAGGCATTTCATGAAGGGTGCGTTTGAGCCCAGATATACATACACTTGGGAAGTGTCTTTGTTTTTAGCGTAAAACCCCAATTCCGAAATAGTTGGGACAAAGTATAAATTGTGAATCAAATCAAAATGCAATGACTTTCAGATCACATGAGCCAATATGTTGTTTACAATAGAACATGGATAACATTTCAAATGTTGAAACTGAGACATTATACTTTTTATCCACAAAATCAAGCCATTTCCAATTTTCTGGCTGCAACAGGTCTCAAAAAAGCTGGGCCACGGGCAAAAAAGGGCTGAAAAAGCAATTAATATATCATAGAATCTGCAGAAAGGACATTAAGCAAGTAATTCAGCTAACTGGCATCAGATGTGTAACATGATTGGCTATAAAAGGGATGTCTTAGAGAGGCTGAGTCTCTCAGAAGTAAAGATGGCCAGAGGCTCTCCAACCTGTGAAGGTTTGCATAAAAAATTGTGGAATACTTTAAAAACAATGTCCCTCAATGTCAAATTGCAAAGGCTCTGAAGGTCTCATCATCAACAGTGGAAAACATCATCAAAAGATTCAGAGAAACCGGAAAAATCTCTGTGCATAAGGGACAAGGCTGAAGACCTTTACTGGATGCCTGTGATCTTCGGTCCCTCAGACGCCACTGCATCACTCACCGGCATGATTCTGTCATTGGCATTACTAAATGGGTCCAGGAATATTTCAAGAAACCACTGTCTGTAAACATAGTCTGTTGTGCCATCCACAGATGCCACCTAAAACTCTATCATGCTAAAAGGAAGCCATTGTTGAGCATGATCCAGAAGCCCTGCCATGTTCTGTGGGCCAAGGCTAATTTAAAATGGACTGTAGCAAAGTGTCCTGTGGTCAGACAAGTACAAATTTGACATTCTTGTTGGAAATCATGGGCGTCTTGTCCTCCGGGCTAAAGAGGAGAAAGACCACCCCTCCGGGTATCAGCGTTCAGTTCAAAAGCCAGCATCTCTGATGGTATGGGGATGCATTAGTGCATATGGTGTGGGACACTTGCATGTTTCAAAAAGCACCATGAATGCTGAAAGGTATATAAAGGTTTTAGAGCAACATATGCTCCCCTCCAGACAATATCTTTTCCAGGAAAGGCCTTGTGTATTTCAGCAGGACAATGCAAAACCACATCCTGTAGCTATTACAACAGCATGCCTTCGTAGTTGAAGAGTCCGTGTGCTGAACTGGCCAGCCTGCAGTCCTGATCTTTCACCAATTGAGAACATTTGGCGCATAATTAAACAAAAAGTCAGTCAAAGGAGACCCAAAACTCTCCAGCAACTAGATGCCTGTATTAAACAAGAGTAGGATCACATTCCAATTGCTAAACTCAAGAAACTTGTCACCTCAATGCCCAGACGCCACCACTCTGTGTTAAAAAGAAGAGGGGATGTTACACCATTGTTATATAGGCCCATGTCCCAACTTTTTTGAGAGCTGAAGCAGCCATCAAATTTGAAATGAGCTCATTTTGTGCAGTGCAGAGGTGACAATCACGTCGCGGGTTCAAGCCCCGGTCGTACCCACCAGCAGGGATCTGCAGTTTTTTCAGAGTAGCGCACAATTGGCCATCGCGCTACAGGGTTTCAAATTGGGAAGGGACTGCCAGATTTGGGATGCAAAACCAGCTTTGTTCGTTGCTCCAGCGCCTCCTGTTGGCCAGACGGGCGCTCGTCAGGAAGACTCTGGGTTTGTTCATGTCCGGGTATCCTCCGCCCTCGTTCTGAACTTGCGAAGATTCTACCAATGAGTGTATAAGAATCAGTGGTTGACAGGCACGTGCTTCGAAGGAGAGCCGTGAACTGTCCTCACTATCCTGTGTTGGCAGCAAGGGGTCGCATACGAGCAAGCTTTGTACATAGTTCACCAATTGGGCATTCCAGATTCGGGTGGGATTGGAGATGCTAAATTTTTTTTTTAAAAAAAAGAAAGAAAAAGAAATTCATCACGCACAATTTACACTTTGTCCCAACTATTACAGAATTGGGGTTGTATATTAAAGGTGCACTATGCAAGTTTGTTTACTTTCTGCGCAATTATATTTTTCTCTCAATTCGCCAACATCTCTCCACGATCTACTGGCTGCCTGCCCCTAAATTCACTGTAAAAAAAACTTGGGCTCTGGAGACCGCACAGGCATCACAAACTGCAAATAAACACAAGGGGCACAGGCTGTTGACAGTTATGAAAGCATGGGAGGGACGGAACTATGGGAGGGAGGGGAGGGAGGGGCGGGCTACCTCTGTTCTGTTTGAGTTTTAATATCAACAGAAGTGAAAGTAAACAAACTTGCATAGTGCACCTTTAAGATATGTTTGCATTTAGAAAGTCTTTCCTTGAAGAGTCTTACATAGCGGCTTACAGCCATGCTTGCTCTGGTGACTGAGTACAGACATCTGCAAGCCTTAAGTTTGTCTCACATGCATAAAGGTTCTGATGATTCAGTTTGGTTTGATATAGACATTTTGTTGAAAACAAGTAAAAAGATCGATTGCCAAAACCTGTGAAACTTCTCAAGTTCCCGAAAAAGAAATTACGTGTTGTTCATACTCTTGATGAATATATTGTATGGACTAGGATGAAATGTAAATGTGATCAATAGTAAGTTTTGTATAAAACTTTTGATAGTGTACCCACTGCCACAATATTGCGATGGATGTGTTGTATTTTGTCTGAACTGGCATTGACATTTCCATAATCAAGGCTCATTCTTATAGATCTGTCTCAGCGTCACATTCCATTCCTGTTGGTGTTTCTGTCAAAGATGTCATGTCTATTGTGGACTGGGCTTCATCACAAACGTTTAGACGTTTCTATCATCAGGACATAGATACCGGTAATCCAATAGCTACTTTTGCAGAGACAGTTCTAAGCAAAAAATGTGCTCATTGTGGAAATAAATATAGAGTCAGTGGGAACGGTTTTTCCATTTGTTGTCATTTTCTTTTAACATGCAAATATGACCCCAAAAAGCCGAAGGCTTACGACAAAGAATTTCCCCTTTGTCCCAGCATCTCGGAGAGATGAGCAGGTTGAGAGGGATTCTTCAAGTAAGACAAGGCCGAGGCCTTGAGGGGTCACATTCCCACCCAAGTAAACAACTCTAGTTTGGTTAAGGTGATTAAGTGTGCACATATAAATAGGCTTTAGGTTCACTCTTCGGATGTCTCCTCTTGTCTGACGATAGTCAGCTGACCTGTGTGGAATGGTTTCCAACAATGCCAACGGATGATATTAAATTTAAAGGAGACGTGTTGCTTGGCGTGCTCGCGGTTTATATAGGATGCATGGGATTTCCTGACCTCTTTGAAAGTCACGTGGTAGTATGCGAGATGACCCCGTCATGCAAATGTGACCCCTCAAGCCCTCGGGCTTGTCTTACTAAAAGAATCCCTCTCAACCTGCGCATCTCTCCGAGATGCTGGGACGAGAGGGGAAAATAAACTTTGGCACAGACAGTAGTGAGATTCTGTGCTGTAATTTTTTAGAGGTTTCCAACTGACTCAATAATTTCACAAGGGATGAAAGTAAAAATTTGTTTGGCGGTAATGAGATACTTTATTTATGCTGTGGTCCATCTTAATTTACTCAGTATATATATATATACATATATATATATAGGGCCTTCCATAATTCTCCTCCTCGACCTCTCTGCCGCATTCAACACTGTCGACCACTCCATCCTCCTCTCTTCCCTGTCTGCACTGGGGATCCGAGGTTTTTCAACCCTCATCTGGTTGAAATCGTACCTCTCCGGTCGCTCCTACCAGGTTGCCTGGGCTGGTGAAGTATCAACACCCCGCTCACTTACCACAGGCGTCCCCCAAGGCTCAGTTCTTGGTCCACTCCTCTTTTCTCTTTATCTCCAGTCTCTCGGTCCTGTCATTTCTGCTCATGGTTTATCATATCACTTTTATGCTGATGACACTCAACTTTTTCTCTCTTTTCCCCCTGATGCCCAGGTCTCCGCCCGCATCTCCGCCTGCCTTCAAGACATCCGGAGCTGGATGGACAACCATCACCTGAAGCTCAACCCAACGAAGACGGAGATGATCTACATCCCTGCTCCATCCTCCCCTCTCCTGGATCTGACCATCACTCTGGGGGATACCACCATCTCCCCCTCGCGAAGTGTGAAGAACCTTGGGGTCCTGTTTGACGACAGGCTCTCCTCTGCTGTGAACATCGCTGCAGTGACCCGGACCTGCAGGTTCTTCCTCTTCAACATCCGTAGAATCCGGCCCTTCCTCACCAGCTACTCAACGCAGCTCCTAGTCCAAGCGCTGATCCTCTCCCGCCTGGACTACTGCAACGCCCTCCTCGCCGGCCTCCCAGCATCTGCCATCAGACCCCTGCAGCTCATCCAGAACGCTGCAGCTCGTCTGGTCCGCAACCTCCCAAGACACTCCCACGTCACCCCCCTGCTCACAAAGCTCCACTGGCTCCCTGTTGCTGCTCGCATCAAATTCAAGACTTTGGTGCTAGCCTATCAGGGAGTCAACAAGACTGCTCCAGCCTACATCCAGAGACTGTTCAGATCCTACAACCCTGCCAGAACACTCCGCTCTGCTACTTCTGGTCGCCTGGCTCCTCCCCCTCTCCGCTCCTCCCCTTCCCGCTCAAGGCTGCTGTCTGTCCTGGCACCTCGTTGGTGGAATGATCTACCTATCGAGGTCAGAACGGCAGAATCCTTGAGCATCTTCAAGCGCCGCCTGAAAACCCACCTCTTCAGGCTCCACCTCTCCCCTACTCCACTGCCTTGATTCCTGTCCCTACATCCTTTTGATTTGTTGCACTTTATTTTGTTTACTTCCTGACTGTATCACTTGATTTGGTTTCCCTTCATTTTGTTGCACTCTTGTCAGTTTACTTGATTTTCCTGCCCCTTTGTTGCACTTGACCTATTGCACTTATTTTATTGCTCTTTGTTGCACTTGCCTCTGCACTTAACCTTGTTACCATTTTGTTCACTTGCCTTTGACCTTGCCTTTTTGTTAATAGTCTAGATCTGTAACAATGGAACGTGTTCTGTCACTTACTGTTAGCACTTTTACTTGTCTCCTAGGAGGTCTGCACTTTTGTACTGTTCTTATGCACTTTTGTACGTCGCTCTGGATAAGAGCGTCTGCTAAGTACCTGTAATGTAATGTAATGTAATAATTATTGGCTCCCCTGTTTAAGATGTGTTAAAAGCCTTAAAAGAAATTCAGTTTTTATTGCAGAAGCATACTCTCACACTGAAAATTGTAGAAAAATATAACCTTCAACTCAAGTGAATTTTAAGAGAAAACAAAATCCCTGACTAAGAAATAATTATTTTTCATAAAATCGCCAGTTCCTCAATTATTGGCACCCCAAACAATTCCTAGGAAATCAATGTAATTGAAGTATTTCTGTCATTTCTACAGTAGTTTACAAAGTTGATCAGAGTATCTAGGAACATTTAATCAGTAATTCATCATTTCCTATTTCCCTGAGGTATAAATATGACATGACATAGAGGCCATTTCTCTTATCCACTGTTCAGCATGGGAAAGACAAAGGAACACACCATTCAAGTAAAGCAGATGGGTGTTGACCTTCACAAGTCAGGCAATGGCTACAAGAAAATAGCCACTCGCCAGCACCTGCCCATATCTACTGTCAGAGGAATCATTAAGAAGTTTAAAACAACTGGAACAGTGGTAAACAAGCCTGGACAAGGACGCAAGTTTATTTTTTCACCACACACAGTGAGGAGGATGGTAAGAGAAATAAAAAGTACTCCAAAGCTCACTGTTGAAGAATTGTAACAAATGGTAGCATCTTGGGGTCACAAAGTCTCCAAAACAACCATCAGGCGCTATCTACATGCCAATAAGCTGTTTGGGAGGCATGCAGGGAAAAAACCTTTTCTAACTCACAATCATAAACGCAAACGTCTGGAGTTTGCTAAGCGGTACTGGGACTGCTTTGGTCAGATGAGACCAAGATAGAGCTATTTGGCGACAAACACTAAGTGGGTCTGGCGGAACACAAAAGATGAGTATGCAGAAAAGCACCTCATGCCCACTGTGAAGTATGGGGGAGGTTCGGTGATGCTGTGGGCCTGTTTCTCTTCCAGAGGCCCTGTGAACCTTGTTAGGGTGCATGGCATCTTGAACGCTTTGAAATACCAGGACATTTTAATTCAAAATCTGGTGGCCTCTGTCCGAAAGCAGAAGATGGGTCATCAGTGGGTCTTTCAGCAAGATAATGACCCTAAACATGTGGCCAAATCTACACAGATATGGTTCACCAGACACAGAATCAGCTCCTCCCATGGCCATCTCAGTCCCCAGACCTCAACCCCTTTGAAAACCTGTGAAGTGAGCTGAAGAGGAGAGTGCAGAGGAGAGGACCCAGATCGCTGGCTGATTTAGAGAGATTGTGCAAAGAGGAATGGTCGAAGATCCCTCTTTCTGTATTCTCCCATCTTGTGAAACATTATAGGAGAAGATTAGGTGCTGTTTTGTTGGCAAAAGGGGGTTGTACAAAGTATTAACATCAGGAGTGCTAATAATTGTGGCACATATGATTTGATGTAAAATAATTATCTCTTAATGTGGGATTTTTTTCCCACTGAATAAATGCACTTGAATTAAAGGCGGGATATTCTTCTTCTTTTTTCATTGTGGTCCTACATTATTTAGAAAAAAACTGAATTTATTAGAAGCTAAAGAACACATCTTAACCAGGGGTGCCAATAATTATGGAGGACGCTGTATATATATATATAGATTTTTACACAATAAGAAAAATTCTCAAGGTGTTACCTTGATAATGATATCAAGATTATTCAAATAGACCAAGATAACTGCAGAGATGCAGTATACTCATCCCAGTATACAACCCACATATTCTAAATTAGTTAATATTTTTCATAACATGTGTGAGACTTCAAATCATTGCATTCTGTTTTTATTTACATTTTACAGAGCATCCCTGGTATTATAACTCTATTACATCTTTTTATTTCATATAGTGTCAATGATATTCTGAATTATTAGAAGTTTTGTCAAAAATATTTTGAATCAATACTCAGCAGCATTAGTGGTAGGTGGTTATTACTGTTATGCCATGTCTAATTTAAATGAAGCTCAGCGAAAGTTCTGTCAGGAAGACTCTCGCTCACTTCGATTACGTTTATTTACCCATCATTCACATGCATGTTCACTCGTAAACCTCTGCAGTCAGTGTCTGGGGCCATCAGCTGAGCAGTCAGCTGGTGTAGCAGCTGATCTCTTCCATCCAACCGTGGCACACCCCAGCCGCATCGCAAGCCAATCATTCAGCTGCTGTCTTTTTAAAAAATGTCATTCTCTCTACCCTAGATCCCTCATGCTGCTGTTTGCTGACCCTCCTCCTCCCCAACGTCACCCTGCTCTCATCGGACCTCCGTACTGCCGCTCCAGCTCCACCAGCCTTCAGCCGCCACCGCCACCAGTGTCTGGACTCTGCGGGGGATTGTCCTGCTGCTGCTCTGAGGCGCGATCCTGCTCTCCGAGTCTCCCGAAGAGTCCAAGCGCCAAAGACTTTTCTGACTCTTAAGGCTGATTCATACTCCAAAAGAACAGAGACATTTGTTCATGTTCTCGGGGCTGCGTTCGTTTTGACCGGGACATTTCATACTTCACGGGAAACTCAAGTGCCGAACTCCTTTGGGCTGTTTCAATAAACTTTACTTGTCCGACTGAGTAAGACCATCCATCGAGTGAAAAGTCGGACCTTCGACAGACTATGTCCATCAGGTGTTTCGATAAAACAAAATAGGATGTCCGACCATGGTCCGACGCGGACGGACGGTTCGTCACTGTTCGTTTGCAGTTGCGTGAGAATTTACACTTCAGCGATGCACTGCTTTGCTATTTGCATTCAAATATTTGAAATAAGATAACGTTAAATGAAAAAAGAAAAAAAAAAACAATTCTGATTAGGTAGATTTAGACATAAATTAACTGCGCTCATCGCTGTAACATAATTAACGTCCATTTTCAGTAGGTTATTGAATGAATACAGTCTAGCTAATTCAAAGCAGTCTTTGCTCACTGTGCAAAAACTACGATTGGCAACATAACAAAGCTATTAATCACACAAAAGACATTAAAACACTCATGTCGTCACGATCACTCATTTTACAGAATTGAATTAAGCAGTCGGGCGATAAGCGGAGCTCCACACTCCGTCACACATACGCACCACAAATACGATGTTAAACCACTGAGCACCGTGGCGAGACCGCTCCGTAGGCAGTGCCCCATTAGTGTTCACATGGCATTCATAAAAACACAACTTTTTATCGCTCCTGAGGTGTACAGTACCAACAATTTACAAGTGAAATCTTCACGCGCTGTTAATAAATTATATGTAGTTGAAAGAAAAATTTGTTCACGGATTTATCAGAGCCCCGCTTCTGGGTGTAGGCTATATTGGTTTCACGGGCATCGGTACTGTCTTTCCATTCTCGAAATATTTTGCACTTCCAGACAAAATCAAATAATAATGCTAGATATTGGGCTTATATTTTTTGTCTGACCGGGTTTTAGAACGCCTCTGGAGTAACGCTAGTCCTACAGAGTCCACGGACCGTTTCAGGAAACACTCAGAAAAAGACGGGCCATCCGATCCAGTCTGTCGTGTTCATTGAAACAGCCCCCTGTTAAGTCAAAGGGTCACGCCCACTGCATCTTTCTGACCAATCTGCCCAGTTCTGCCCAGATGAGGTGTCGAGAACAAGCTGCAAGAACTCCGAAACCAGGGCTGCGAGAGCAAAATGACGTCATTTTGCTCTCGCAGCTTTGAGAACAAAAACAAATTTCTCTGTTCTTGTGGAGTATGAATCAGCCTTAAGCATGTTACTTCCACTTATGCTCAACGCATAAAAAATATTTCCTGATTTCACTTGAGTCTCTCCTGATTGAACTGTATGCAGTGCAGTACGTAAATACCTGGACAGCGTCTCAGTTTGAGTTTTTTGGTCCGGTGCACCAGCAAATCAGATTTGAAAACAATGAATTCTTGATGAGTTGGTAAAATGATCGTCCGGGTGAGAGTAGTCTTGAGAAAGACTGTTGTGGTGACCTGACGTTTCGACAAGCTGAGCGGAAGTCAGGAGCACAACTTGTTTGTGACTCTACTGACAAACTACATGATGAATACAAGCACCTACAGAATGTTTTTGACAAGAACGGCTACAGTACTGACTTTGTCACATGTAACGTTTATAGTACTGACTATACTCGAATCACAATGACAATCAACACATTGCCACCGCCACTATACCATACCTCAGAGGTACATCTGAAACCATACAACACATTTTACAACCATACAACATACGCGTAGCACACAAACCTATCATGACTCTTAGACGCTTACTGACCAATGTCAAAGACAAAGACCGACCTCATGACAGACCTGGGGCTATTTATAAAATAGCTTGCACTGACTGTGACTCTGCCACTTGCATAACTCATTGTAACAATTGGCACAAACGACGCTTACTTGAAATTTGGTATACTAACTTACAATACAAATCATTAAACCGCTCTATGACCCTTCCCGCACCTTACAAAAGACTCATTAACGATCATTCACCGACAGCATTACAATCTGATTCTACCGCTTGAATCAATCTTGCCTACGCACTCAGATTGACTTACCGCTCCACACATTGATTATCACCCACGCTTTTCTCACACTATATAAACAGTTTCTGTCTGCTCGTTTCCTCACTCTGAAGATGACTTCCGCTCAGGTTGTCGAAACGTCAGGTCACCACAACAGTCTTTCTCAAGACTACTCTCACCCGGACGATCATTTTACCAACTCATTGATTACACACTGGTTCAAACCATTTACTCTCAATGAATTCTTGATGAGTGTAGACTGTACTGAAGGGAGAGGGAAGGAGGGTGAAGAGCAGAATATCTGGAGAGCTTCACACTCCCGCACCTTCATCATGTTTTTCCTCTCAGTGTGGGCCCCCAGGAGGCTGGTGGTGGCCTGTACGTCATTGGGAAGCTCTGTCTCTGCCAGCTCTGCTCCAAAGGACTGTAGAGCCTGCGCCGTTTTCTTTACCATCAGTGCAAAGCCTTCAATGGCCTGGAAATTAAACAAAACACCAAGGCTAGTTCAACTAACTTCTTATAGCTTTTCCTACTTTGTCAAAACTTCTTTCTCCAGTAGAGAATGCCTCATCTGCTACCACACTCATGGTACAATCTCTGAAACCAATGCAGTAGAATTCTCCATAGAAAAATGTCATAAACTGCATTTTTGTAATACAGTCCAAAAGCCAAATAGCGCACAAAGAACTACAGTGAACCGAGAACTCAACTGGTCTGTCACCCTTACGCGCTCATTGGGAGTCGGGTACAAGGCTGAAATGAAATGCTAAATTATTTTATGTCCTAAAGATTTTGAACTCAAAGTTACACTATATCTGATCAATATTTGAGACCACCAGAGGTTAAGGGTTGTTCAAACAGATGAAGGAATATGGAAGGTCACGAAATGGCAATTTTTCAGAAATCTTCAAACCCCATCATTGATGTTTAGACGAGCTGCATACTTCTTACGGATCAAGTTTAAGCTCTTTATCTATATTAGGAAGGTCTAAAAATGTCCATTTTCAATTTTTTAATTTATCACCCCGCCACACCCACTTTTGGCTGAAGTGCAACTCCAAATCAGTTTATCTGCTGAAGATGTTGCATACCCAGCTTTGGCAAATATTCATAACTCAGCTGGTGAATGACCAGTTCAGTGTAAAAACAATCAAACTGCATTTTCAGAGGTAATCCTGCTAATGCCCAAATTGAACCATTTTGGCTCAGCCTTATTCTATCATGTCAACATCAGGCCTTCCCCCTTGCCTCTTCACAAGTGCCTTTATTGCAAATGGTCCAAAGATTTACTGGTTGGCTTCCAAGTGCAAATGGGCATGTCGAGCTTTGCCCATACTCACAGTGCGGTGTGAAATCCACTTCTCATGAGAGTAGTTCTGGGTCCCTCCCAGCTCCCGGGTCAGCTGGGTGGGGTCGATGTAGGCGTGGAGCTCAGTCACTGAGCTGAGCATAATCACCTGGGAATGACATGAGGAGAGAGGGTATGAGAGAGACCGCATCAAGACCCAGACCCCAGCAGTTATACACCACAGCGGTACCAGCGCCAGCAGCATAACAAACTGGTGAAGCACAATACTGAAGTACAAAAGTAGTACACATATCAAAACATGTTTTAACTTTAATCTTAGACAGGTCCTCAGAACTGGATTAGCCTCATCTTCACAGCCACAATTGGACTAAAAGGAATAGATGAAACCCCTTAGAAAAGTGACGGCCATTTTCACCCTCTCACAAGGGATATACTGTATTACTGGATACTATTTAATACTTCATTATTCAGTGATTACAGCAGGAAATGGAGCAACGTTTCTTTCTCCATTTCTTTGTCTGAGGTGGCTCTAATTGTAGAGTTTATGCTAAAATAAATATGACACAAGTTTTCTTTCTTATGTTTACTGTGTTGTCCGGGATACTTTAGTCATTGGCAAAGCCAGTGTTAAATGTCCCCATATAAATTGATATTCTTATAATTCTATACATGCAAGATGCCACACACAACTGTACGTATAAAGAAATGCCTCCGGGTATTCATGTAGAATTACCTTTTCCCATTCATCACACACATCCACCTGTTCTACCAACAGAATCTTCTCAAAGAATTTCAAGCCCATTATCAAATCGTGGTCCCTGAAATTCTCCAACAACAATAAAAACAATAATAGTACTGGTAGTAGTCGCTGAGGAACTCTTTATTGCGGTAGACATGCCCTCTGTACAGGGGGCCGGGACGGAGGACTGGGATCGTCTTCATCCATCTCCCTTGTGAAAGTCACTGAGGTGGTCGGAGAACTCCACAGTTGCAAGTCACTAAGGTTGGACAAGATTCGTTTTGATATACTGAAGGCTCTGGATGTTATCGGGCTATCATGGTTGACAGGCCTGTTTCACATCGCGTGGATGTCGGGTACAGCGTCCTTGGACTAGGCTCTTTTAAAAAAGTGGACCAGAGGAGTGTGTTCCAACTATAGAGTGATCACACTGCACAGGTTCAAAGGAAACACTTCCTTATGCCAGGGTGCTGGAAAGGAGACTATGTCTGATTGTCGAGCCTCGAATCCAGGAGGAGAAATGCGGGTTCCGTTCCGGCCGTGGAACAGTGGTCAAACTTTTTACCCTCACAGGGATACTGAAGGGGTCATGGGATTTTACCCATCCAGTCTACATGCGTTTTGTTGACTTGCAGATAGCTCATGACTATGTCCCGCAAGGTATCCTGTGGGGGGTGCAGCAGTGGTATGCGGCATTGGAGCCATTGGTTCGAGCGATCCAATCCCTGTACAACCAAAGCTGAGGTGGTGCACGCATTCTTGGCACAAAGTCGGACTCGTTTAAAGTTGGTGTTGGACTCCACCAAGGGTGTACCTCATCACCCATTTTGTTTATGATTTTCATGAACAGGATATCAAGGTGCAGTTGAGGCTTAGAGGGAGTCCAGTTTAGCGGCCTGAGGGTTGCATTTCTGCTGTTTGCAGATTATGTGGTCCTTTTGGTTTCATCATGCTGTGACCTCCAGCACACTGGAGCGGCTCACAGCTGAGTGTGAAGCGGTCAGAATGAGGATCAGCACCTCCAAATCTGAGGCCATGTTTTTCTGCTCGAAAAAGGTGGACTGTCTCCTCCAAGTGGGGGGTGAGTTTTTCACCCAAGTGGAGGAGTTTAGGTATCTTGGGGTCTTGTTCACGAGTGACAGTAGGGCAGAGCATGAGATTGATGGGCAGATCAGTGCCGTGTCAATGTACTAGTCTGTCATGGTGCAGAATGAGTTTAAAAGCAAAGCCTTTGATTTACTGATCAATCTACACTGCAACCCTCACCTATGGTCATGAGCTTTGAGTGGTGACCAAAAGGACAAGATTGCAAATACAAGCGGCGAAAATGAGCTTTTCTCAGTAGGGTGGCTGGGCTGACCCTTAGGGATAGGATGAGGAGCTCAGATATCAGGGAGCGGCTAAGATTTGAACCGCTGCTCCTCCGCATCAAGAGAAGTCAGTTTAGGTGGTTTGTGCATCTGGTTCAGAAGCCTCATGCACGCCTCCCTTTAGAGGTTTTCCAGGCATGTCCAACTGGGAGGAGCCCCGAGGCAGATCCAAGACACGATGGAGGGATTATATGTCTCAGCTGGGTTGCGAACGGCTTGGGGTCCCTCAGGTAGGTCTGGAGGAAGTGGCTGCAGATGGGGATGACCGGGCCACTTTGATTAGTCTGCTACTTCGCAACTCTGCCCCGGAAAAGCAGAAGAAAATGGATGGATGGAGGGATGGAATAGTAGTAATAGTAGTAATTGTAGTCGTAATAGTACTAGCAAAAATAATGATAATGATGAGTTAGTTTACTCCAAATGTGTCACTCCCTGATTGTTACCATTGATTGCACCTGTTCTCCCTGATCATGTGTTCTCCCGGATGTGTATATAAGATGTCTGTTTGCTTCACTTTCTTGTCAGATCGTTCTTCCTTGTGCCATGCTTGTTTCCGCCTTGATTCATTGTGATTTATCTTTCTGACTGGACCGCCCTAGAGTTTTGCCTATTCCCTGTACTTTTGCTGAATTCTTGTTTTTCGACCTCTTTTTGTCTGACAACGGTTTTGTGATTAGTGCCCTGTGTACGACTCTGGATTTCACCCATTGGACTCTATTTTTTGGATTGCGGACATTGCACTGTTGCCAGCTCTGTTGGGGGGTTTCCCCCTTCAGAAATAAAGCCTCCTTTTGCATTCTACTGGTTTTCGCGATAAGTTCATTTCGTAAAACCCAACACAATGGTTCAAAACAGCTGGGCTGAAATCTGAAACAGAGGGTTTTACTCCTTACACTGCACATCACCGAAATGTATACATTGTTGGTTTAAATGCCACAGCACAAGGCCAAAATCCACACCCATATACACCCAATTTCTCCCTATTATATTAACAAATAATAATCCTTTTCGGGATGATAGAAGCCATGTTCTTCATACTTCCCCAGTGTATTACTCCAGATTTTCCCATTTCATCCATCAAATACACTATTAATTTGACAAAATCGCACTGACACTAAGGAGAACTTTAATAAGAACCAAAGTATACAAACATAAGAATTTTTTTTTAGGAAAAAGGTGAATTTCTTTAGTGGTTTTGGTTTGCGCTGAGACCAATTCTAAGCGATATTTCCATGAAAGAAAGCTCATTTAGCCAGTGGCTTCTGACTGAGTAGAACATTTACAGGAAAATCTATACTACATACCGGCACCTTCATCTTGAACTCATCTTTGTTGAACTTGAAGAAGATGTCTGACAGCGCGCGCTGGAGGAGGGCAGCAGGACGCAGCACCAGAACAAGCTGCAGGTTTCCAGGGAATGAGCCCTGCACGAGACAGAGAAACAGCCAATCACAGCACTGATACTACCATCGCCCACCAATCAGAGTCCAAGCTCCACTGAGTCTCTGCAGTACTGCAGTAACATGCTTATTCCTTGAGCTGCGAAGTGCAATGAGGTACTCTATGATTGGAAAGACACCATACATCAGTACAGCAACACTAAAATGAAAACATACCTTTATAAACACATCCTAGCACTTTCACAAATCTGTTATTTGTCATCCAATATATTCCTCACATTAAAAATAGAATTAAAAACTCTGCCATCTTCAACTTAAATACTGAATGAAACCACTATCATATCTGCATGACTAATAACTTTGCTCTGTTCAAATTATACTTAAGCTTGTAGGCTCTGAAAAAAAAAAATCCCTAGCATCAATCGACCTGTGTCTTTAGATTTGTATGTGTGTTTTACAAACAGGAAGTCGATTGGCATACTAAACACACAGCCTGTTCTATTGCACATAAATAATCCCCACTTTCAGAGGACATTCTTCAGCACACGAAAGCTGCGGGACAACTGAGGACTGACTTCAGGCGACCCCCAACCTTCTTCAGCAGGACTGACCCATCTGTCCCGCCGCTTCCTCGTCTTTCACGACGGTGCCAGCGCAATGAGAATCATGACGTGCTCGTAAAATTAGGCTTGATGACACGGCAGTGCTGTCTACTGCAATGGATTTGACGGTGTTTGATTGCTGGCGCACAAAATTTTGAACACATGAGGACCTGCCCACACAACTGCGCTAAAAATAGCCTCGCGCCTACAGCTTGCCGCTAAGTCATCTCAGCAACCGACGCGCGACCGACAGGAGTGCTCGTGCAGGCAGTGAAGCACGATTTCAGATTCCCGCTCGAACGCCAAATATCCAAATTTGTCAAGTAGCCTAGCTATTATAAAAACGGCGTGTTATCGTACAAGTAGTCGGCTACCGGAACAATGATATAACAATTGATGTGAGCCTAACGTTACCTGACATAGAATCAGACAGACCATCGACATTGCGGGCTGTTGCAAGACCAGTGCAATGATTTAGTCACGCAGCCAAGACATGCCAAACCCCACATCATTGCTCGAATTTTCCCCGACAACGTTTGAAATCCATCCTTCTCCGTCTATTCGCGTCTTATTCCCAGCGCACAACGCATCCTTACTCTGTTGCCATGGAAACCGAGCTCAATGGAACGCGGTATTCAGATGATGTGGCTTAATTTTTTATTTTTTTTAATCTTTATTTATTTATTTATTGAGTCCATATCCAGCGGAAAAAATAACAGAGGAAGGAAATTAGAAAACACTTAAACAGCCCATTCCTTGGAAGTAAACTGGATTGCGTTAATTATTCAATGGCCTACTTTTGAGTGAAGCTCAATGTCTGGCACTCACACACCAAAACCGCAAAGTAGACCTAGACTGAGCCTATTAATAAGCAAAAGTATCCATTTCGACCGCGCTGAGTTTTCAAAGTAGTCGACAAGACCATGAGCGAATTGCGGTCAGTGCCACACACACACGGGAGAGGAGAAAGCGCGATCTGAGGGGAGCAGACTGCCCCTCGTTATTCTATAGGCTACATTCAGGGAGTTGAATGAAGGTCATTGCGTATATGTAACATCCTAAAGCTCGTCAAAATCAGCTGATGCTCGGGAAGTAGTCTACCTCAGAAAACACGTCTCAGAGGCTACAACTTCATACCAGAAGAGTTGGAGAAGCAGTCTCTTAGCCTATATCACTTTAATTTCGGGTCCTTGGCTGTAAATACATTTTATTTAATTTTGAAGAATTACCCCAGAATAGCTAAAATTTTATCACACCGTTAAATGTAGTAGCTAACAGCTAATTTATATTGCGCTATGATTTTTTTTTTTTTTTACATGAGGCTATTTCCACTGAGAGAAACTCAAGATCGTCATTTTAAAAACAATAGCTATAAAATAATCGCCCTCACATGAAAATGAAGCATAATTCTATTCAAGATCATAACGCAATTTATTCGGAAGGAAAACTGAGACTGCAAATGTAAAAATGCTTAATTTCCGAATTAATATTAAAAAAACCGAATAACACGGTTAACCATAGGGTTCAAGAGATAGCTTCAATGATGTCGGCGCTGAAATAAGAATGTTGTTCTGCCAACACTGTCATAAACTGACTGAACATAACAGGTAAATTAACGCATTGTCTCCTTGTTATTTTAACTGTAGTCCTGTGCACTTAACTGTCATTTACAGTTAACCCGAGCCCTGAGCCTCTGGCTTGAAAATGAAATGTGCAAAATGAAATGACTATATCTCTGAAATGAATTGGTCGATTTGAATAATCTTGGTATCATAACAAAGGCAACACCTTGGGGATTGTTTTTTTCATAGTGCAAAAATCAGTGTATATGTCACTGAGTCAGAGTAAAAGAAGGTGGAACACTGCAAAAATGAAACATCTTTTTTTTGCACCAAACGAAGTTTTACCTTTATCTGTCATAACATTATTCAGTTGCGGTTTGAAACCTTTAAAAAATTCATAACAGAATCTCACCATTATTTGTCCCAAAGCTTATTCTAACGAAGTATATCAGAGCGAAATTAGAGGTTTAAGTTCAGGAGTGTCTAGGTGGCCTCTCCAAGCTGACACTGTGTGCCGTTTCATATTTCTCAGACATAAAACAGTAAAACTCATTTAATTTCACTTATATGTCACTATAGGCACACATATTTTTTATTATTATTATTTCTGCCAGTCCTACAGCCTATACAATTTCCTATTCAAAGATAACATTGATGATGCGTTCAAGAACCACACGCGAGGGCAGGAAATCCGAAAATCATAAGCCTTTACTGATAGCAGGGTCAGGACCAGAAGACACAAGAATTGCCGAGCCAAAGACGAAATCCAAAAGCAAAGTGGACTAGACGGGCCGAGGTCAGAACCGTAAAAGCAGAAGTTGGACGGTACAGAGACAGCAGGCCAAAAGCGTCGTCGAAATACTGTAATGTGAATATAGGCCACTAGATGGCAGTATTTACCTTTTTTTTGTTAAGCTCAGACTGGAGTCATGTTTAGACATGTCCTGGACATGTCTGGGGCAAGTCTCAGAAAATTAAAAAAAAGAGGTCTAAATGTGGGTGGGGTCTACTAAAGAGTATATAACGAAAAGAATTGAGACAGTAAAGTAGTAGGAGAAATTGCAAGAAGATGACCAGACCTGCCATTCTGTTCAAGACCTGTGACGTTTCTTTTGTGGATTTCTTTGCCTGTGTTTGAGGATTTTCGTCATCCAGGACATCACCAAGCCACCCCCACGAAAAGGGATTGTAAATATTTATGTTTTGTACATAATTCAATCTTGGTCTTTAGGTTAGTTAGTTGTTATGGTGTTTGTTAATTAAATGTGTTTGAGTTTTTAAAACTGTGTCTGTCATCCCTTGCTGTTGCTGTTGCTGTTGTGTTGTACATTGTAATAACAAATTGGGGCCATAACAATACAAAGCAGAGGGTCATACACAGGGCGTCCAAAAACAATAGACGTGGTCAGACAGAAATGGTCAAAAATCCAAAAAGACAAAAACAAGAACAGAAGGGCTTTGGCAAAATCAAGGTTGGACGAAACAGTTGTGATGAAACAATCAACTGGCAAACAAGAGGCTCTGCACAAAGGAATATTAGTCAATGTTCTGACAAGGGCTGAGCAGCAGTGAGGACTCTAAATAGACACAAGGGAAGTCACATGATATGCGGGGAACAGGTGAATTGAACTTTGGGCTCCGTACGGACACATAAAATTTAGGCAGCGGGGGATATTGCCATGTTTGTGGCAAACACTTGAATTTTCATGATTCCATAATTCTTTCCTCAGAATTGAGTGACCCCATAATTTTTTCCCTCTGCTTGGTCTAAAAAAGTAACTGTTACTGATTACCACATTTTTTTCTTGATTTCTTTTTGTGTTTCTTAAAGCCAGAAAGATCTGCTATTTTCCTACAAAATGAAACAAGTGAATGAACATCCTTCGAGACTGGTGATTCCATAATTTTTTCCAGAGGTGGTATCCTCCTGAGACCCTGCGTTCTCATATGAGGACATTACATTTTGGGTTTGCAGCACCTTATACTTAATTCTAACCCACTTAGACCTGTTGCCCTCATAAGTAGACACTTTTTGCTGCCATCTGGCGGTTTAAAAAGCAAAATTCACCAATCAGTGTTGAAACAAGATGGCTGCCATGTCTACTGAAATGTTCTTTAGACGAGACCTATATAGAAGTGCAAAAGGTGCAATCCTGCCTCAAATTTTATGGTTGAAATGAAATTATTTATGTTTATTAAAGCTTGTAGTTTGATATGGCAGACAAATTCAAAAAGCTTTAGCAACAGTAACAAGTTAGGACGCTCGAAGTAGAGTGTACTCGTTTGAGGACATTGGGACTTTGTTCATGCAAAGTGAACGTGTAAAAGGAAGGAAAGGTTGAGAAGATTTGAAAAGAAACCAACAGTTTACAAGAGTATAAAGACTTTTTCCATGTACAAATTATTCCATATTGTTTTTATTTTTGTATGATACATCTCTAGGGCATGATCCTCAGTCACGAGCAGAACAGTTGCTGACTGCAATAACAGGAGAGAACTCTGAGGTGGAAAATTTGTCTGATTGTGATGATGCTGATTCTGGTGTGAATGATGAGGATTATACTCCATGTGAAAAATCAGAATCTGATCAGTGGAGCAGTGATGATAATGACAATGAACCTCAGCTCCATTTACATGCAAGTAAAGATAATGACAGTTACCAGGTTCATCAGTTCAGAGGAGGACTGCATAAACGTCAATGCAGTAGAAGTGTTGGCTCTCCCAATGAGCCAGCAAGAACTCAGCAAAGATGCATGAGAACAATGGAAGTCTACTGTATTTACTCCAGACTTAGTTCAGTTTGAGGCTGAAGATGAAAGTCTGCAGGACCAACATGGTCAGCAGTCACTGCACTAAGTGGGGCAGTGCGATGACGCAGACCAGGATCCTGTCCATTTTGAAAGAAGGTGCCACTAAAGTCCAATCTATTTGGCATGCAGAATTTGTGCTGCTTCTGTAGGTGGCCTAGTGCTGGACTTAGTACATTTGCACCTTGGTGCATTTCACAGTTCAAAAATTATATATTGTGTTATGCACTGGTGACTTCATTGCATAATGCAGTAAAATAAAACCATTGTCTCCATATGAGGACATCATTTATTTCAAAAACTACTTCCTGTTCAAAGACAATATTTAGTTTTTATACTTACAAGGTCCAACTAATCCCAAACAGCTTGGAGAAATCAAAAATGCAAAAATATTCAAAGTGGGGTCTCAGGAGGGTATGATACAAAATATAAATGTTTTATTAGTAATCTAGAAAAGCAAGGCGAAGTAAGTAAATGAGAATTGAAGTAATAATATGAAACACCAGAAACCACTGAAATCAGCCGAAGCAGGTGAGCACACAGACCGGGGAGACGGACTGAACCAACTAGATCACAAGACGGGGAGACAACTCCAATGAAACTTAAAATGGCAGGAACTGAAAACCGGAAAATACAATAACCAAAATGAAAAAAGAAAATAAATAACCATGAAAATGAAGCATGACATCAAACACAGAACCATGACAAATACATGATTTCCCAATCCAAGATGGCTGCCGTGACATATTCTTTGTTTGTCTGCTTGACAGTGTGTTCTAATTTCAGATCTGTTTTAAACTGTTTTAAGCTAAACTCGTCAAATAAGGAAGGCTTACTCTCAAATCCTGTCAAAAAGGAGCTTTCCCAACTGCTTTTTGGACTTTACAAACTACCGGTCTTCCACCAGCTACAGCCTGGACCTCTCCTAGCTTTAGCCAGGCCTTCCACCAACTACAGTCTAGACCGATGCTAGCTACAGCCTGGCCTCCTACTAGCTACAGCCTGGACCTCTGCTAGCCTATACAGCCTGTATATCAGGTGGCTACAGCCTGGGCCTACACAGCCTGGATCTCAGCTAGCTTCAGGCTGGGACTATACCTGCTACAGTTTGGATCTCAGCTAGCTTTAGCCTGGGCCTTCACCTGCTTCAGCCTGGATCTTAGTTGGCTTCAGTCTGGGTCTGCACTTGTTTCAGCCTGGATCTCAGCTAGCTTTAGCCTGGGCCTTCACCTGCTTCAGCCTGGATCTTAGCCAGCTTTAGCCTGGGCCTTCACCTGTTTCAGCCTGGATCTCAGCTAGCTTCAGCCTGGGCCTTCACCTGCTTCAGCCTGCATCTTAGCTAGCTTCTGTCTGGGACTGCACCTGCTTCAGCCTGGATCTCAGTTAGCCTTAACCTGGGCCTTCACCTGCATCAGCTTGGATCTCAGCTAGCCTGAACCTGGGCCTACACCTGCTTCAGCCTGGATTTCAGCTAGCTTCAGCCTGGGCATCAGGGACCTCAGCTAAACATCAGCTTAAGGTTCGCCTTTTAGTTGCCATCCAGGTAATGCTCTTTTATTTGTCACCAAAGATGGCTTTTTTAAAATCATTTTACTTCTTTTTTCATCTGGACTGGATCCAAGAACTTTCACTATGTCCAGGCACTCTACAGTTTATAAGATAACAATTTTGCCACAGAGGTGCTATGGCAGTACTTTAGACTACAATCCAACATCCAGAGACATTTCATCCTTCTGGGTTACAATGACTGTTGGCCTCCCTACACATCATCTAACACAGGTGATCCCATTGTACTCTCACGTGCCATTGCAGCAGCTCAATAATGTTTTCCTCCTCAGTTTTCATTAAGCCTCCTGTGAATGTTAAACCTGGTTGTTATCTTGGCTCTGTTCCCCGACGTGCGCTAATCATCCTCATGTTATTAATCTCCAGTAATATTCACCCCAACCCTGGACCTTTTACTGGTGATGCTACTTCTACTGTTTCCAATTTGACATTTAATGATTTCTGAAATTGCAGCTCTTTGGGTTTTTTACATGTTGACATCCGCAGATTGTTGCCTAAATTTGATCAGGTAAAATCCTGGGTACACACTGCTAATCCTGATGTCTTAGCTCTAAATCATGGCTTTAAAAAAGTGTCACAAACTCTGACATCCTAATACCGGGTTATAATGTTTTCCGCCAGGATCAAGCTACTAAGGGTGGGGGAGTGGCTATCTTTGTAAAAGACCATCTCCATTACCTTATATCCCTGTCTAAATCTGTCCCAAAACAATTTGAATTGTTAGTTTTAAAACTGCAATTATCAAAAAACTTTCCTCTTACTGTTGCCGCTCGTTACAGACCACCCTCGGCCCCTGCTTGTGCACTGTCATCACTCAGTGAATTTCTTGCTCCTCATCTTTCTTCCGAGTTTGTCCTATTAGGTGACTTGAATTGGGATATGTGTAACCCTCCTGCTTTAGTTACTCAGCCATTTGATGCTTTAAATCTCTTCCAAATCATATCCAAACCAACTAGATTTCATTTGAAATCTCCCATAGCTGTCACACCGATCGACCACATTCTAACTAACACTCCATCTAATTATCATTCTGGAGTTTTCAGTCAAGACCAGAGTAATCACTGCGCTATTGCATGTATTCGCTCTGGCCTCACTGTTAAATGCCGGCCTATGATTGTAACCACACGCTCTCTCAAACAGTTTGAAATTCAGCCCTTTTTACATGAAAAAGCTGTGAATTGGGACAGAATAAACCCTAACCCCTCTATGGATGATGCTTAGTCTTACTTTAAAAATTCATTTGGCGCTATTATCGATAAACATGCCCCACTGAGAAGATTTCGGACGAAAAATCGCATAGCCCCTGGTTCTCCCCTGATTTGGCTGACTTGATTCGTCTTAAAAACACCTTATGGCAGAAAGCCAGGTCCTCTACGTCTCCTGTCGACTGGCTTGCCTTCAGGCAATGTAGAAACAAAACCACAGAGGCAATTAGGCCTGCTAAAATCAATTACTTTAAGAATAAATTCTCATCATGTGGTACTGATCCCAAGAAGTTTTGGAAAACAGTCAAATCGTTGGAAAATAAACTTACTCCCCCTCACTTGCCTATCTCCATGAAATTTGGCCACATAATTGTAACCGATAAATCAAGCATGGCATCGCTCCTTAACCAACACTTTGTGCAATCATCACAAGCTTTTACTGCCCCGGTTCCTAACACTGGTCCATCATGTACCCCGCCTCCATCCAGTGATGTTAGCTCCTCCATTCATCCCATTACTGCCTCAGAAGTTTTTGAAGAACTCATCAAGCTGGACTCAAATAAACCTGCTGGTTCCGACGGGTTTGACCCCATGTTTTTAAAAATAGCCCCCCATTACAAACTTATTTAACTTGTCTATCCGTCTATCTGTTTTTCCTTCTGACTGGAAATCTGCCATAATCCCACCTCTTTTCAAAGGGGGCTCTGGCTCTGACCCCAACTGTTATAGATAGTAAAGTCAGAAAATATTGTATCCGATCCACTACACATTTCCACCGGTGTACCTCAAGGATCCATCTTGGGCTCAACCTTGTTTTCCATGTATATAAATGATGTAGCCAAGGATGTCGGTGCTTCCTGAATACATCTCGACGCTGATGACACCATCATTTACTCATCTGACTCCTCACTTCACTCTGCCGTTCCACCTTCCAACTTAGTCTCACTTCTATTGAGACGTCCTTTCACAACCTCCATTTGCATCTCAATTCAAAGAAAACCAAATGCATGATATTCAGTCACCAAAACAGTGCCATTTGTCCCCCCAAGTTCACCTGTGCTGATGGTTCAGAACTAGATTTTGTTAGCTCCTACCTTGGCTTCTGGTTGGACCCCTCACTTTCTTTCAAGCTCCATATCAATAACCTACAGGCTAAAATTAAGGCTAGACTAGGGTTCCTTCACCGTCAGAAGGCCTCTTTTACACACTATGCTAAACATACTCTGGTGAATACTCCCTGTGCTGGATCACGGTGATTTCATCTACAAAATGGCTCCGAAATGTGCCCTTAACCGCCTGGATGCTCTCCACCACTCATCCATCCGTTTTGCCACTGGTGCACCGTACTCCACCCATCACCGTGATCTGTATAAACTGATAGGCTGGCCCTCCCTTCGCACCAGGCGTCTTCATCACTGGCTCCTATTTATTCATAGGACTCCTTGAAGGAAAACGGCCCAATACCTCTCCAACCTTTTGCATCATTCCCATAGTAACCATCACCTTAGGTCCAGTAACCACATTACTCTATCTGTTCTGAAAGCCTGTACTGTAATGGTGCGATCAGGAACCAGTCGCGAGAACCAGGAAATGCAGTAGAGCTTGTTTTATTAATAAAGGTGAAGGACCCCCGCAGGGCAGAAGGCAAAAGTACAAAGTCCACAATCCAAAAATCAAAATCCAGTTGGGCAAAAATGGTATCAAAAACCAGGGCAGCAATCACAGTAATCGTAGTCGGACGGAAATGGGTCTGGTACACAGGAATAGTTCTATCAGAGAAGCAAGCCAGAATCCACAGGACGTAATCCGAATCGTTACCAGCGCAGCAAACAGAGATCTCATAGTCGGGCAGAAAAATGGTCAAAACACACAGACGCAACAGTAATCCAAAAACACAGAGGCAAAAATCAAAAGTCAGGCAATCCAGTCAGAAAGATAAACACTGAGAAATCGAGGCGAGAAACGTAGCACAAGAAAACTAGGGAGAACGATCTGACAAGAAAGTGTACCAAACAGACATCTTATATACACACCCGGGGTAAACACATGACCAGGGAGAACAGGTGCAATCAATGGTAACAATGATCAGGGAGAGACACATGAGGAATAAACTAATTACATGAATTTGGCTGTAGCCAAAACGCAGACAGGGATCACAAGACAAACCTAAGTACAAAACAACAGCTCCGGTTAAGGAGTACTAAAGTGCCAAGATAAAAGAAAAGGAAAGCACAAAGTATAAGTGGAAATCCACAGAAACTTGCAGCAGAGATAATTAGGGATGGGCAAGGAGGCGGAGATTAGAATTGAGCGACTGCTGAGAGATCATTAGTCAATTAGTATGTGCAGCTATACAATCCCAAGTGCTTGTTAGTAAGTTAGTAAAAAATATACAAGATTAGTGTGGTTAGTAATTAGCAAAAACAATAAACTGTTAGTATGTGTTAGTCAGACAGTAAAAGAGAGGAAGGAAGAACACGAGATAATGAAGGAAGATTGAAACCCAGAAACCAATATCTCACCCGAATGAGTGGCACACAAGACAAGGGACCGTGAGCAAAGATACACACATGACAAGACAGGGGAGACAAAGTGCAAAGCATGGAAATGAAAACATGGCATGGAAACCAAATGATCTAAACATGAAAAATAAACAAGAAATCTAAATTACCAAAACACAAAACACAATCCTAAGAATAGTCATAAGGCAGGCAGTGGTCACTATACACAAAAAGCATACATGGCTAGAACTTAAACATGACAGCAGAATCACAGATCACAACACTGTACTGTCTTTGGTCAGAATTCCTTTCGTTTTGCTGCCGCAAAGGATTGGTACACCTTTCAAAATTCCCTCAAACTTTCAGTTCTCAAAATCAATTGCCATGTTTGAACTGAAATTAAAATACTCCACAGTCATCCGTTGTAAATCTCGACTCCTTTTCTAGTCTCTCCCCATATATTTTAGTAGTAATTTAAGTTATTTTAACTTCACAGTCTTCTTATCTTTGGTTGTGAGTCTTGTATTGTTTCTTTTTATTTTGTTTGGCCTCGTTTGGTCTGTTGTGTTTGGTCTCGATTTTGTCTTCGTTTTGTTTGCTGGGGCCTCTTGCCAGGTAATCATTGTTAATGAAAACGTTGTTCTCAATTGATTTTACCTGGTAAAATAAAGGTTAAACAAATAAATAAATACATGAAGTTTGACTCCACTGGTGCAGATTTTTTTTAAAAAAAGCAAATAAATGAAAATGAAAGGTAATGTAAACAAATGGTAAAAAAAAAATTAAAAAGAAAAAAAATCCAGCAATAATTTAAACAAGAAAGATTCCTTTATTGCCTTTATAAGCAGTTGCCAATGCCAGGTTTTGAACCCTGACGCTCCAGGCAGCAGCACTCCACCCTAACCACTGAGCTACATCAGCTGACAGAAATCTGCTGGTC
>CM056587.1:792500-1000000 GCA_029721435.1 Gymnothorax reevesii
TAAGCTGATGTAATGATTGACAGAGCTGAAGCCTGCGGGCAGCCTGTATTAACCTACTGCCCCACCAATCCACGGAGGAAGGAATCACCACGAGGAGAAACGAGCGTTGCTTTAAGGAGGGAAAAGTATCAAAGAATGCCAGGTCCAATGCCTTCTTTTTTGGAATTAGCTTGAGGAGATTTGAATATTGGAGGTGTAAACGTTGAAAAATTTTATTAATAGCTTTTGATTTGCGTGCGTTGAGCCATCGTGTACATACATGTACCAATCAGCCATAACATTATGACCACTAGAAAGTGAAGTGAATTGGAATTGGGGTTGTAGCTAACGATATTAAAATGAAAATGCATCCTCAGAATGGCATTTCATTTTCAAGATGCAAGTGTATTATCTGTATCATAATGAAAATTTGATAAAAACTTTGCGTTGCCATTTTCAAGTCCATGTGTGCATTTTTTATGACAAATTGAAAATTAAATAAAAAAAACCCGATTCAGAAATAATTGGGACAATGAGTAAATTGTAACTTATTTACAATAACACAAAGATAACATTTCAAATGTTGAAACTGATACATTTTACATTTTAATCCACAAAATGAGCTTATTTCAAATTTTCTGGCTGTAAGAGGTTTCAAAGTTGGGACACAGGCAATAAAAAGGCTGAAAAAGCAATTAATATATAGGAGAATCAGCCAAAAGAACATTTAGCAAGTAATGAAGTTAACTGGAGAGAGGCTGAGTCTCTCAGAAGTAAAGATGGCCAGAGGCTCTCCAACCTGTGAAGGCTTGGGTAAAAAAAAATTGTGGAATACTTTAAAAACAATGTTTCGCGACATCAAATTGCAAAGGCTTTGAAGGTCTCCTCATCGACAGTGCATAACATCATCAAAAGATTCAGAGAGAAACTGGAAAAATCTCTGTGCTTAAGGGACAAGGCCGAAGACCTTTACTGGATGCCTGTGATCTTCGAACCTCAGACGCCACTGCATCACTCACCGGCATGATTCTGTCATTGAAATTACTAAATGGGCCCAGGACTACTTCAAGAAACCACTGTCTGTAAACACAGTCTGCCGTGCCATCCACAGATGCCACCTAAAACTCTATTATGCTAAAAGGAAGCTATTGTTGAGCATGATGCAGAAGCCCCACCATGTTCTGTGGGCCAAGGCTCATTTAAACTGGACTGCAGCAAAGTGGCAAAGTGTCCTGTGGTCAGACGAGTCCAAATTTGACATTCTTGTTGGAAATCATGGGCGTTGTGTCCTCGGGGCTAAAGAGGAGAAAGACCACCCCTCCTGTTATCAGGGTTCAGTTCGAAAGCCAGCATCTCTGATGGTATAGGGATGCATTAGTGCATTTTGAGACACTTGCATGTTTTCAAAAGCACCATGAATGCTGAAAGGTATATAAAGGGTTTAGAGAGACATATGCCCCCCTCCAGACAAAATCTATTCCAGGGAAGGCTTTGTGTATTTCAGCAGGACAATGCAGAACCACTTACTGCTGCTATTACAACAGCATGGCTTCGTAGTAGAAGAGTCCGTGTGCTGAACTGGCCTGCCTGCAGTCCTGATCTTTCACCGATTGAGAACATTTGGTGCATAATTAAACAAAAAGTCCATCAAAGGAGACCCAAAACTCTCCAGCAGCTGGAAGTCTGTATTCAACAAGATTGTGATCAAATTCCAAAGGCTAAACTCAAGAAACTTGTCTCCTCAATGCCCAGACGCCTCCACTCTGTGTTAAAAAGAAGAGGGGATGCTACACCATGGTAAACAGGCCCCTGTCCCAACTTTTTTGAGACCTGTGGCAGCCATCAAATTTGAAATGAGCTCATTTTGTGGATAAAATGGTAAAAATTCTCAGTTTCAACATTTGCTGTGTTATCTCTGTTCTATTGTGAATAAAATACTGGCTGGTGTGATTTGAAAGTCATTGCGTTTTGATTCACAATTTACACTTTTCCCCAACTTTTTCGGTTGTACAATTGTGGTAAATTGTGGTTGTACATTCCTCATTTGCATTGTCATTTTCAAAAAGTGCCTTGCAATATCACAAACAAAACAAAAATGCTAATCTTATAATGCAAATACATTCTCAGAAGTCCTATTTCTTTTTCCAGAAGCAAGCAATGTTATTTGTATCATCACAAAAATGATAATGTAATCATCCACTTTCGTTTTCATTTTAAAGCCCATGGTCGCACTTTTCAAAACAAACTGAAAACTAAAATATGTCCCCGTTTGCGTTCTCATTTGTAGAAAGTGCACTGCCATACAGCCAACGAAGTGAAAAGGAATACCTCCACGGAAACGCTTTTTCTTTTTCAAGAAGATACACAATATCTGTCTCGTAATTACAATGGCCACACAATCTGCCTCTTTTCTTTTTCCATCTTCATGAGAAACTGCCGTATCGAGGCACTGAGAACTTTGAAAATGCACAGGTAGTTTAAAAAAAAAGGCTTTAATGCAAACAGTACCTTGAGGTAGTTTCCAGTCGGCTCCATTTTGAAAGTCACGATAAATCGATTTACGAGCACGAACAAATAGATTGCAATCTGTTCCCCTGTCCCTCCTATTTGTTCATGCTCGTCAATCGACTTATCATGACTTTCAAGATGCAGGCAACTGGAAACTACTTCAAGGTACTATTTGCATAAAAGTCTTTTTTAATAAACTACCTGTGCATTTTCAAACTTCTCAGTGCCTCCTTTTAAATGTCAGGACTCTCGGAATTCTAGCAATGAAGTGTGGGGCCTTGTTAATGATGAAAAAAAAGCAATTTCTTTGCATGGCAACGCTATTCCCCATTCTCTACCAATGTAAGCCTGTTGGGAACTTCGGCTAAAAAGCCATGGAAACTGCTCAAAAAAATGAAGTGAACACTAAAATAACACATCCTAGATCTGAATGAATGAAATATTAAATACTTTGTTCTTTACATAGTTGAATGTGCTGACAACAAAATCACACAAAATTTATCAATGGAAATCAAATTTATTAACCCATGGAGGTCTGGATTTGGAGTCACACTAAAAATTAAAGTGGAAAAACACACTACAGGTGGATCCAACTTTGATGTCCTTAAAACAAGTCAAAATGAGGCTCAGTAGTGTGTGTGGCCTCCACGTGCCTGTATGACCTCCCAACAACGCCTGGGCATGCTCCTGATGAGGTGGAAGATGGTCTCCTGAGGGATCTCCTCCCAGACCTGGACTAAAGCATCCGCCAACTCCTGGACAGTCTGTGGTGCAACGTGGTGTTGGTGGATAGAGCAAGACAAGATGTCCCAGATGTGCTCAAAAGGGCGGGCCAGTCCATAGCATCAATGCCTTTGTCTTGCAGGAACTGCTGACACACTCCAGCCACATGAGGTCTAGCATTGTCTTGCATTAAGAGGAACCCAGGGCCAACCGCACCAGCATATGGTCTCACAAGGGGTCTGAGGATCTCATCTTGGGACCTAAAGGTACCTAAACCCACCTCTTCAGGCTTTCCCCTACTCCACTGCCTTGAATCCTGTCCCTACATCCTTTTGATTTGTTGCACTTAATTCTGTTTTCCCTACTTCCTGACTGTACTGCTTGATTTGGTTTCCCTTCATTTTGTTGCACTCTATTCTGTCAGTTTACTTGATTTTCCTGCCCCTTTGTTGCACTTGACCCGTTGTCCTTCTATTGCACTTATTTTATTGCTCTTTGTTGCACTTGCCTCTGCACTTAACCTGGTTGCCATTTTGTTCACTTGCCTTTGACCTTGCCTTTTTGTTATTAGTCTAGATCTGTAACAATGGAACGTGTTCTGTCACTTACTGTTAGCACTTTTACTTGTCTCCTAGGAGGTCTGCACTTTTGTACTGTTCTTATGCACTTTTGTACGTCGCTCTGGATAAGAGCGTCTGCTAAGTACCTGTAATGTAATGTAATGTAAAGGCTGTCATGCTACATCTGGCGAGCACATGGAGGGCTGTGCAGCCCCCAAAAGAAATGCCACCCCAGACCATTACTGACCCACTGCCAAACTGGTCATGCCGGAGGATGTTGCACGCAGCAGAACGTTATCCACGGCGGATCCAGACTCTGTCACGTCTGTCACATGTGCTCAGAGCACAGGGTGCCAGTGGCGAATTTGCCAATCTTGGTGTCCTCTGGCAAATGCCAAACGTCCTGCACGGAGTTGGGCTGTAAGCACGACCCCCACCTGTGGATGTCAGGCCCTCATACCATCCCTATAGAGTCGGTTTCTGACCGTTTGAGCAGACACATGCACATTTGTGGCCTGCTGGAGGTCATTTTGCAGGGCTCTGGCAGTGCTCCCCCTGTTCCTCCTTGCACAAAGGCGGAGGTAGCGGTCCTGCTGCTGGGTTGTTGCCCTCCTACGGCCTCCTCCACGTCTCCTGATGTACTGGCCTGTCTCCTGGTAGCGCCTCCATGCTCTGGACACTACACTGACAGACACTGCAAACCTTCTTGCCACAGCTCGCATTGATGTGCCGTCCTGGATGAGCTGCACTACCTGAGCCACTTGTGTGGGTTGTAGAGTCCGCCTCATGCTACCACTAGAGTGAAAGCACCGCCAGCATTCAAAAGTGACCAAAACATCAGCCAGAAAGCAAAGGAACTAAGAAGTGGTCTGTGGTCACCACCTGCAGAACCACTCCTTTATTGGGGGTGTCTTGCTAATTGCCTATAATTTCCACCTGTTGTCTATTCCATTTGCACAACAGCATGTGAAATTGATTGACGATCAGTGTTGCTTCCTAAGTGGACAGTTTGATTTCACAGAAGTGTGATTGACTTGGAGTTTCATTGTGTTGTTTAAGTGTTCCCTTTATTTTTTTTTGAGCAGTGTATTTCGAAATGGACGGAGGTGGGGTATTTGACATAAGTTAGTTCTCGTTGTCAAGTTTCAATACACCCAAAGTCAATTTCACACCGGAATTCTCCTTAAAAAAATACAAGCAATCTCATTGGTTATCAATCTGAGGGAAATCCCAGCTGTACTTGGCGAGGAAAGACGAGCAAAACATTACAAAGCGCTTTACATACTTTTTCCTGAGTTTAAAAACAGCCAGGTTCAAGGGCGGGGTAAACATTGGCCCCTAGTAGTATGGATTTCCATAAATGGATCAATGCTGCCATCTAATGTTACTTGACTAATTCATATTGTTTTTAAACGTTAATGCTTGACTGACTGATCACTCTGAATAAATTTCTATTGATAAATATACTCTTCCAAAAAAGAAACTATACATTGTTTTTAGCATCACTTTATTATACATGAAATGTTTTGACAAATGCGGAAAACATACTGAAAAGAAAGTGTAATCAATAATTCAATATTGAATTAAATCTGCAATGCATCTCGTTGTTCTTGTCATCTTGCCTACCTAAGCTAACGTCCAAAATAAATGGATTGAATCAGTTATATGCCTGTTAATGACATTGGTCAAAATATTTATTGGGCATGATGTTTCCATAGCTATAAACCTTTCTTCAGTCTAAAATTTGCTTTTGATTTTAAAAGGAGTTCTGCTTTTTATTGGCTGGAAAATGAATGAACTAGTTGGAAAAGTTGGAGAATATATAGCCTCTACTTTAGTCTGTTTTTTATGTCGTGCCAGAATAATTTCTACAGGGCATAGTTAACAAAACTGTTTCCTGTGTGGGACATTTTTATACTCACATTCAATTGAAATTTTCCCATTATAATGCAAATGGAATTGGTTGCGTAATGTTTTCAGTCAATTTAATCATTAATTGGAGTTTTGTCTTTACAAAAGACGACAAAACAATGTTAACGCTGGCCATTTAGCTGCGCGCTAAATGTTTCCTGAGTGGGACACCCATAGCCTAAATGTTAACACAGAGCAGTGCTGGTTTTGCAAGGGTTCTGACAAAGGTTGTTCTTGAGTCAGCGAAATCAATAGCAATATTAAATTTAGCCTAGCTTATTAAAAGCAATAAAAACACTTATTTGAGCTCATTTGGTAACACTTTTGTGTTTAATCTTTGCGTGTACGGCCTCAGCCTGTAAAAAGGCTGGAAATTGGGTCCGGTCATCAGTATCCCACTTAGGAGAGAATAGATGGATGGATGCTTGACATGCCTATGGTGAGGCCAGGTCAGAGATGCAAGGAGCTCCCCACCAAACTTCATTGAAGTGCGTATCAGAAGAGACAACAGGTGCTGGAAACCCAGATCTACAGTACCAGTCAAAAGTTTGGACATAACCACATTTTTCTTACCATACATGTTAAATAAAGAAAGAAGCACCATTTATTTTGCAAAAAAGATCTAATTCTTAAATCCATGACACTAATCAGCGTTTGCTGTCATATTTGCAGGGCATACTCAAATTCCTTCACATTGGATCTTGGGGAGGTCATCCTTAATAAATGCTTTCCTTTGGAAATGGCCAAGAAATTCAATTTATGCCTCCTCTCAGATAGGCGTTGATTTTACGCCTGGTTTTATGCCTGAAAATAGAGCTTACTAAAGTTGGTGCATTGGTCCTAAAGTTATGCCTCTATAGACCAGGTGGTTCAACCGGCCCCAGCAAATTAGTTAATTCCTATAACTGAATATTAGTATTTAAAACACGTCTGGATTCTTTGCTCCAACAAAATATGCAGAATCATTTTTTTTCTCTTAATATTCACGTTGCCATTTATGTTAACCATTATTGTGTATGGGTAAATAGCTGATGTGTAAATATTGCACTGTCAAAATGTCAGTTGTTTGCTTTGGAATGTTGATCAAGCATTTGCACTTGAATCTTTCAAAATGTTGGTTCAGTACTAGTTGAAGCACTTCAACCCCTTTATCTACTATTATGAACAAAACCACAATAGCCTTTATTTTTCTTTGGCATTTTCATACCATTTAAAGTGTGGAAATTTTTTCTCCTCATTTTTTGTTTTGTTTCGTTATCAGTAGAATTTAACAACATTCCAACTGTCATAAATAATTGGAATTTTCAGCAGCTTTAACCTCACATTTTTGGCAGTTTTTAGCTCGCCCTGTGAGGTTTTACAAAATGAACCAAGTGCGAGAACCAGTAAAATACAAAAGGGAGGCTTTATTACTGAAGGGGGAAACCCCCCAACAGAGCAGGCAACAGTACAGAGTCCACAATCCAAAATCAGAATCGTAAACAGGGCACCAATCACAAAAATCACGGTCAGACGAAAAAGGGTTCAAACACAAGACGACGGCGAAGTACAAGGAGAATGCAAAACTTGGTAGTCAAGGACGGTCCAGTCAAAAAGATGATCACAATGGGAACAAGGTGAAATGAACGTGGCACAGGTAAGCAAAGGAGAACAATCTGACAAGTAAGCGCTGTGAACAGACATCTAATATACATTTCAGGGAGGTCACATGGTAATGGAACACAGGTGCAAGCGATGAGACTGATTAACAAGGGAGAACCACATCGGGAGGAAACTAATCACGTGAAATAGGCAGAAGCCAAAACGCAGACAAGGATAACGGGACAGCCTATAGACAGGACAACGGGTCCGGATCGGGATTTCTAAGTGCACAGAGTTAGAGGCAGAACAGAGATAAAACAGGTGCAGAGAATCTGCAAGAAACACAGCAAAGTAGATTGAGCGAAGGAAAGAGGCGGAGACTAGAACAGGGCGAGTTCTGAGAGCTTGTTAATCAATTAGTAAGTGCTGCTATACAATCCTGAGTGCCCGTTAGTAAGTTAGTCTAATATACAATGTTTTTGTTGGTTAGTAATTTAGGGAAAATAACAAACTGTTAGTAGGAATTAGTATTATAGCAAAAGCAAGGGGAAGGAAGAACACAAGATTGAGAAGGAAGATTGAAACCCGAAACCATTAAATCACCTGAAGGAGTGAGACGAATCACTGAGGCTGTGAGCAAAGACAAGACTAAAGACAAGACAGGGGGAGACGAAGTGCAATGCATGGAAAATGAAAATATGGTATGGAATAAACTGTGGTAAAAACTAAAACATGATAAATAACAAAGCATGATTTCTTAAATATCCAAATCACAATACAAAATCTAGAGAGAGGTCAGACATAAGCAAATAATCCAAATATACAAAGGTCAGTCAGAAACATGGCAGAATCATAATCATAAGGCAGAATCACAACACGCCCAAGCAGTTTCCCCAGAAACTGCACTTTTCTAGTTATTAATGACATTGTTAGTGCATTAGATAACATATAATATTGTGCAGCCCTCTTCATTGACCAAATGAAACCGGCTTCTACCCCATCTTGAAGATAGGGCTCCATGTATTTCTTTTGGAGGTGTTCAATATAGGAGTGTTAAAATCAGCAAAGGTGTCCCACAAGGTTCAATTCTTGGGACTCTGTTGTTCACCATCCACAGTAATAATATTGACTTCTGTTGACTTATATTGCATTTATATGCAGATGATACAGTAATTCACTTCACTGCTTGACTGTTATCTACTCCTCAGTCCAGTAGGCGGTATCTAATCTCCAGTATGATTTTAATTCTATTCAAAGATCTCGTTGAAGCCTGACTTAAATCAGAAAAAAACAAGTTCATGGTATTCTTTAAATCTCGAAGAAGCTTCTTTTTTCATATGCATATTGAAAATGTGACCAAATAGAGTAAAATAGACTTTGTATTCAGTGATAGGGCTTTCATCAGTTTTTAAATTAAGAGGGTTGTGATTTCAGTAATACTCCCTATGCTTGATTGTGGTTATGTTATTGACAGAAATGTGTCTACTTCAGTTTTAAAACCTTTTCATTCCATTTACCTCTCTGCTATAAGGTTTATTACTGGTTTTGGCTTCCATACCAACAGTGGCGACTTATACAAATTGGTAGAATGAGGGTCAGCGAAATCTAGATTAGGCCATTATTGGTCATTAGTTTATATGGGTAATGTACCACGATATATCTACCACGATAGGGGTACAAATCTGAACCCTGGCATTAACGTTCAATTATCTTTTTCCAGATTAATGTAATTAAACTCATAATCAATGTAAATTTAGTTAAATATTCACAGAATGTAAAATAAAGGTGAATCAAGATTGTTGGTTGTCTCTCTTTTTTTTTTTTTTTTTTTTTAAATATTATGTCAAGCACATTTGCTTGACTTTTCCTCATCCAGTTTTGGGACTGGAAATACTGTATCATTGTTCAAGGCCAAATACAACTATACTGACAATCTAAACCATTTAAAATTTCCAGACAATCTAGTGACTTGATCAAGGATGACCCCTTAAAAACTTTGGTCCAAAGTGCTCCGCTAATTTCTTTGTTGAACAGGTTAATAGAACATATCCAGTTGGTGTAAATCTCTGTTACGTACAGCATTCCATTAAAATCCACAACCATTGATATTTTTCTTCATATGTTTATTACCAATAAATCATGCCCTAAAAGTATGTAGATGAATATCTTTTCAGTGAGACTGGTCTGCAAATGGGTCATAGAGACTGTCCTTACCTTGTCCGCCCATTCTGGTGTCATAAGAACCATTACGAACTCATTAATAAAAGCGCTGCTTGTTTTGTTCAAACGAATTTGAATTGAATTTAGTGGTCCTGAAAGTGTTCTCATGGTATCCCGAGTGCAACCAGTGAACAGAATTCAGAGGAGACGGGTCTGCGAGAAGGTGAGAGCCTTTTTGGTCAAATTTCTTCTGTTTGCTTCGTACAATTAGAATAAACCAGGGTGGTGTGAGACAGAAGGAGTGGCAAAAAATCTGCCGTGACACTGTCAGAACTTCTGTCATTTTCTGGCAGTCCGTAGGTCACTATGGTAAAAACAAAAACTTCGCGAGTGAGAGGAGATTCTGCTGAACGTCCCCATGTATGTGGTCAGGATGGCGATTGCAAAAAAGGTGTTTTTCAGCTTTCTTCCCAAACTTTTTTGCTCCTGTAATAATGAGGCAGTTGCTCGGCGCTCCTGTCGCTTGGGGGCGCCTAGAGTCTCAATCCTTTGTCTGTTTTCTTCCAAAGTGACATTTTTCAGGCCTGCACAAATTTTTTTTACATTTTGGTGTCGAATTTGTTTGAGCATGTTTGAAATTTTACCCGGGGGAGTGATTTAAAAAATTTTTTCTGAGTCTTTTTTTTTTTTGCATCTCTCCACTCTAAAATCTTTGAGTGCATGAAAATTCCACCCGTGGTGGCGAACATTCCGCCCATTGATTTCTATGGGAAATTGATATCTGTTGGAAAAATGTGAATATCGCCGAGATGATTACAGTTATGGATTACAAAAGTCATAACATAAATGTCCAAATTGAGCCGCACATTTTGATACCTTTCGTGTGCGGCCCAAACCTTAGGTTTAATTTTTGAAAAACGCGGAGGAATATTAATAATAATAATAATAATAATAATAAAGAAAATGGCGGAGATTAATATTATAGTATGTGAATTCGCACCCAATTAGGTTGTGGTGCTGAAATTAATGCTAAGATGGGAGATGGAATTCAATAAAACATGGGATTGATTAATTATATGTTTTTTCCGTCCTGTCAATATCACCTCTAAGTTTGTCATCAGTATAGCCCATCAGTGATCGCAGATGTTCCCTAATAATTACTTAATCATTACAGGCTTATACAACTGTCTTGATTATTTGCTTAATCGATTGTGTGATTATTAATCAGGTGATCTTAAACAGGAACAGCTTTAAAGCAATTTTGTTTTTAAGGGTCAGAGGCTGACTGCATGCTACTGAAAATCCTGTAAAGACGGCACAACTGCTCGAGGGACGTTAGGATTTAAGAATGGAAAACATAATTTTTTTAATATCATTACCGACAGAGATGTGCATTCTGCCTCTTTTTATGAAAACTAAACAATAAAATAACCATCATTCCCTGCAGGAATAGAGAATTCTATTGTGCGGGTGGGGATGTGTGGGTGGGGATGGTCAGACTTATTGCGGGTGCAGATGGTTATGGTCAGATACACACATGGCAGGAGTGGGTGGTTATGGTCAGAAATCCAACAGAAGTACGATTAAGAAAACCGTTCCTCGCAGGTTCTTATGTAGAATCGCGTTATACCCCATAAAAGTGGATTACATTTTCAGTAGAAGCGGCTCACCTGGGAACACTAGTCAGGTACGTCAGAACATTGTGGAATTCCTGGTCCAGGAGCTCATTGAATGCAGGAAACTCTGGGAATATGATGATAGGGCTGCCATTCTTCCCTCGACCACCTATAATAAAGAAAATCCACCCATCCATTCAGCAATTAATACCTGGTCAGGGTTGCAGGGGGCTGAGGCCTGTCCCAGATTCCATTAGGCAAGACACATATGACCAGACAGTTGCCAGTCTACACCAGGTCAGATGCGCATACACACTATTACTCACACAGCCATACCTAAAGGTACTTTATTGTCTTGAATCAGCCTAATATTCAATGTATTTGGTCAATGGAAGGAAACAAGCAGCAGCCAATATGGACACACGGAAAACATGTAAAATCAACGCAGAAAGGCCTGTGCTGAGATTCTGATTCTGAGCAGTCTTGCTGCAAGGTGACAGTGCTACCTACTTCCCACCACTTCCTACTTCGCCACTCAATTATAATAAATATTACCCCTGATAAAACAGTGACGAACACATATGAAACAAACACATCACATATTATCCATGACAGTACAAGTATCGCATAGACAACTTTCACAGAATACTTATAAATACTTATAAATCATCCTTATAAACACACATGCAGTATGGTGATACAGTATTACTGGCTCAACTTTAATGCTCATCATCATCATGTGACAACCAAGAATAGCAGTTCAGTCATCCCCATGTGCTTGACATAATTTATCATCATGAATATTCTGAGTTGATTCTGTAAAATATTGCTGGGAATTATGTTTCATTGCCAAATTTGTATTGGCTTTTTTTTATTTAGGAAAGCAGTGGATGTTGTAGTTCAATAAGCAGTTCAATAGCAGTTGGCAGCGAAAACCTGATTATTATCGAAAAAAGTGTAAATTGAGCTTCCATGGTAATCCCATAATTCATTTTGGATCAAGATCTTGTAACTGGTTAAATAAACAAATTCCATATTTGTGAACTAGATTTAACCAGTTCTGGTGAGAATACTTGCCAAACTCAAAAAAGAATTTTGAAAATTTTCATTTTCATAAAACAAACCAAATTATCAACAAAATCTTGTCTTACGCCTGATTCGCATGGAACTAATGGCCCAATACACAACCTGGGGACCTTAAGTAATTTGTAATAATTGCGGAGGTAAATCTGTGATCTTAATCCAGTACAAATCTGATATTGTCTGTATTCCATAAAATAAAAATCCCACTGCAAATCACCAACCATATTTAGGCAAACACACAGATATAGGGGATCTTATACAAGTGGGAGCATTGAGGTGAGTAAACAAACGACCAACAAACCCAAAATTTACTCAAGGAGTTTCATAACTTTCTTATGACGCAACCAAGAGTGTAAGATTCTGTTTATAACATAACTGATTTCTGAAATTTAATAGAAAATTAATGTGTTTTCTTTTAGCTCTCAATACTTGTTAGCATTGTGCTAACTCTATTGCTTTGCTTAATCAGTGAGTCTCAGACATTTGCGTCAGCAGCAGTTTATAAATTCACTCAACTGAGTAGCTAGCTAATAAACTACTGTTACATAATGATTATGAAAAAAAATTCCATACACGCTAGCTTGAAAACTAAATACCATTAAATTAGTTCTGTGAGTGGCACGTACCCAGCTGGCATCATTGAAAATTTAACTACCATTACACCAGTTTGGCCAACTATTCACAGTTTGACGCAACGCAGAGCGATTTCCTTTGATGGACTTTTCATTTAATTACGCGCCAAATGTTCTCAATCGGTGAAAGATCAGGACTCCAGGCAGGCCAGTTCAGCACATGGACTCTTCCAATACGAAGCCATTCTGCTATCATAGCTGCAGTATGTGGTTTTGCATTGTCCGGCTGAAATACACAAGGCCTTTCCTGGAATATATGTCATCTGGAGGGGAGCATATGTTACTCTAAAACATTTTTATACCTTTCAGCATTCATGGTGCTTTTTAAAACATGCAAGTGTCCCACACTATATGCACTAACGCATCCCCATACCATCAGAGATGCTGGCTTTTGAACTGAATGCTGATTAAAGGAGTGGTGGTCTTTCTCCTTTTTGACCTGGAGGACATGACGCCTATGATATAGAGTTTTAGGTGGCATCTGTGGATGGCACGGCAGACTGTGTTTACAGGCAGTGGTTTCCTGAAGTATTCCTGGGCCCATTTAGTAATGTCAATGACAGAATCATGCTGGTGAGCGATGCAGTGGCGTCTGAGGGCCTACAGGTATCCAGTAAAGGTCTTCAGCCTTGTTCTTTACGCACTGATTTTTCTGGTTTATCTGAGTCTTTTGATGATGTTATGCACTGTCGATGATGAAACCTTCAAAGCCTTTGCAATTTGACTTTGAGGGAGATTGTTTTTAAAGTATTCCACAATTCTTTTACACAAGCCTTCACAGGTTAGAGATCCTCTGGCCATCTTTACTTCTGAGAGACTCAGCCTCTCTAAGAGATCCCTTATATAGCCAATCATGTTACACACCTGATAACAGTTAACTGGCAAAATATTCTTTCTGCTGATTCTCTTATATATTAATAGCTTTTTCAGCCCCTTTTTTTGTCTGTGTCCCAACTTCTTTGAGACCTGTTGCAGCCAGAAAATTTGAAATTAGCTCATTTTGTGGATAAAAATGTAAAATGTCTCAGTTTCAACATTTTAAATGTTATCTCTGTTCTATTGTAAATAACTTGTTGGCTCAGGTGATCTGAAATCATTGCATTTTGATTTTATTCACAATTTACACTTTGTTCCAACTGTTTCAGAATTGAGGTTGTACATTGCAACCCTCAATTCCGACAAGTAATTCAAATAAACTCAAACAGGAGAGATTTCTACTTGCAGTCATGGAATTAGCAGGTTCTTGAATCCGAAACGACTTACACGAAGATAAATAATTCCTCAAATACTATCATAAAACAGGTTAATAGAAGGGTATCGGACAACTTTGAACTGAAATATGTGCCCAATGGCGTTATGAAATATTGCTGACATTTTGTAGCAATATTAAAGCCAAGTGTATTGGGTATTCACTTGTATTCTGTTTTACGATATATGCAATGTTAATTATTTATTGGATTCGTAATTCATAGCAACAAAGAGACTGGACATAATACGATGAATGCTTGTATTATTACAAGACATTAGAAACAGTCATAACGTCACAATCATATCGTACTGGCGGCAAAGCAAGCCTATATCCACGTAATTAAGATCAAGATCTTTGATTAGAAATAAAAAGAATCTGACTGAAGAACAGTCCGTTATATCTGAAGATGTCACTAGGCTGTGCCATATCCTTCCGTTGAAATGCACTGGATGGGTTTGCAAGAATTCTGCTGATGATGACATTGTCAAGATGGTTTGGCGCGATAAGACTCTCTCAGGGCACAAGAGAAACATCAATTTGAATCACTTGCTCTTTGTTATTTCTTTATTTTCTTTGCTATGACACAAACCTTCCAGTACGTTACTACTTAAAATTCTTGGGGTCTTGTGATACCTTTTTTTTTGTGTGTCATGAGCACTCTAAAATTGTACGGTGGCCGATAGGGGCAAATGTGCTGCAACGGCCAAAAACATCTCCAAAATAGAAAATATTCAATTTCAAAAACATGCAAACCAGATCAGAAATCCAAGAGAAAAACGCTGCATAGCCACGTCAATGCAAACGCGCTGCACCAGACCAAAGCATCTCCAATCAGAGAAACTTTCCGCAAAAACAGAAACAATGCCAGCTAGGCTGTGGCGAAATAAAGGATATTTTTTATTCCTTTATTTTGTATTGACTTCCATGCACCAAACTGTTGGCTAGCTAGGCTAGCAAATATGCCAGGTTAGCAAGCAAACTAACTAACGTTAGCTAGGTTGCTGGCTAGCTAGCCAGACAGTCTTTTTGTCGACTTAGCTAACAATTCTCGCTCAAGTCAAAAGTAAAAGCTGTTTTAATTGGCGTTCCTCATAGTGACTGGGAGCACTTTGTTGTGTTGATGTCTAAATGCAGCGTTTTTCTCATAGACTGAATTAAAGATGGATGCAGCATCCGGGTTCGAATAGTGAGGCCAATGCCGAAATCTCTAAAATTTGCTTTCTAGTTAATGGAAAGCAGATGGCCACATCGGTGGTTGCAAAAAGAAGTTCAATGCTATAGAAGTCTATGAGAAAATGACCCTACTTTCCCACCAGATTTATTATTATTTCAATAATGATTTTCCACAATATTCTATGGCATCTATCGCAAGTTTCAGGTCTCCTTCAATATATGATGATGTTCATTTTTGTAAACTATGGTCCCAAATCGACTAAAATAAAGGATAAAGCCAGAACATGCTTTGGGGGCGTGGCAATCCTCTGGCCCTGATCAGGTAAGGTCAGGTCCACCCGTAGATCCATCCCTTGCTCCTCCCCAGATCTTCAGGTCACGTTCTCCTCCAATAGGAATCGCAACTGGTTTCAAAATTACAAAATGGCACTCTTCAAATTGCCAAAAATCGAGGCTTCCAAATTGGTATGCTGAAACCAATGGGTGACGTTCATCCATCTTTTTATACAGTCAATGGTTTGTCTCTCTTGCATTTGCTTTTGTGGTTTGCCGGTGTTTGGCTTTGCATCATTTCTGTTTTTGCAGCACGTTTCTTCGATTAATTATAATTGTAATTACACAGTCAATGCATGCACACAGCAAGAGATTATGTTGCAACAATTGCCACTGCTTTGTTACGAATAAATTTGTTCCATTTTCAGTACGATCACCGATATGGTATCATTTGAATTAGACAGGCTACCTAGCTAAATAATGAAACCTATCCCAGGTTATCTAGCAAGCTAGCCAGCTTTCGTTAAATGTGTTGTATCATGAAATTCATCATCCACAAGCTAGCTAGCTTCATAAGTAAGGGATAATTAACGAGAAGGTGAAAGGAACGGGCTTAGACTCCAAATGCAGTTCAGCATCGGCAGGGCGTTGCCAAAGCTCATAGTCAAGGACAGAAATGGATCAATAGCCAGGCAAACAGAGTAATGCAGAATAGTCAGAATCAAGGTCAAGGGACAAGCAAGTAGTTCAGTAACCAGAGAATCAATCCGCACAAAGACAGTAATAAAGGGGGCTGAGCTAAGGGAATGGACACTAAACAGTCGGTTACAAAATGGGAATAAGGGAGAACAGAGTACTAAACAATCAGCCAGCAATCAAACAACGTAATACAAACAATCAGTAACGAGACTTACGGGAGAAGTAACAAGAAACGAGCAAACAACAATGGAAACCAAGAAAGCGCAGAAATGAGACTTAACCAAAGCGAGCTATGGGAAGAAACGAGTCCTCAGGGAGTTGCGGTAAAAATGCGTCTTTTAAACACCAACTAATCAGTGTAATAATCCAAGCCAGAATGCAGGACAGCTGTAGAGGGAGGCGGAACTAGAAAAGTAAGGACGGTGATAGGAAAGCGAGGGGACACAGGTGGAGTTCTAACTCTGATCTAACTAATCACCCGTGCCTCGCTAACTATTCTTCGGTGCAGATAGCCAATGAGAACAGCCAGAGAGAAGGAAGTGGAATTACCTCACCGAAGTATAGGGAAGAGAGTGTGAAGACTGACAAGACGCTACAAGACGGAAACGAAAGGAAAACGTTCAAGACTAAAGACAGCGCAATCATAACAGAAACATACATACTCTAAACGAATAAATATGATAAATAAATAAATAGCAATAAAAACTACTAAAACATACTAAAAACAAATATACAAATCAGCGATTTTCAACAGAAGGTGTGCATTCCACAGTTTTAATGCACGACACGGAGGAAAATAACCACTTGACGTGAAGCGGAGGGTGGTTGCCTCCGCGAAATGCATTAAAACCCTGGATTGCTAACCTTCGAGTTGATTATCCCGCTTATACCATGGTCAGCTGCCAGCAGTATCAACTCGCAGCATTCAGAAATTTTTGGTGAAAGTTTTGCATTTGCACTAAAAAAAAAAAAAAAAAAAAACAAGCTGGTAATCATTAAACAGGCCTTCTCACACCCAATAGCCTACTATAGGCTAAGTTCAATTGAACCAGCTATCTTAGTTCATCTTACGTTCATGGAGAAAGAATTTTTTGCACATGCTTACATCCGTTTACCAGCTGATTTGATAACGGATTCCAACTGAAATATAGATTATTCATAACGCAACATTATGTGTGATTATGCAGACTGTAGCTAACTTGCTACCCACAATTACAATGAACCTATGACGGTTTCCGCAGTCAGCGAGCTGAAGTCTGCTGGCATAGCACGTAGCTAGCGAATTGTCAGCAGTTGCTGACACATGAAGTGGACACGTTAGCTTCCTTTGTAACCGTACACAATTACAATCGTTTAATGAATAAAGCCTGATTACTTCGCTGCTATAATATTTCCGGTCATTATCCCTTGAGTACCTATAGTTAACCGCCCCGCAGGACGCAACTTATGTGACGCCGCTAAATTTACTGGAGAAAAATGAGCAGCTAGGTTAGCGTTGTACCCAGTTAAATACCAGCTCTAACGTTGCTATGGTTACAAGTTGGCTTGAGGATGAATTTTGAATGGTGAAACGCCCATAGCCAAACTACCTGTGCGGTCCCACGGTTTTAATGCATACCTGCCAGCCAATCAGAAAAAAGTATTCACCCAGACCATTTTCCTTTATTGACGTGTTTTCCAATTATTGTAATTAGCGACTGAAGACACGGTTTCACTCCATATGCGATCTAACAGCGATGAAATCGTGGGGTTCAAACAACACGCACACCGGACAAACCATGACAGGACCCCCCCCCCCCCAGGGAACAGCCCCAGAAGTTCCCAGAGAGCCCCGCGCATGGAATTCAGAAATAAGTGGAGGATCCAGGATATCCTGAGAAGGGACCCGGCACCACCCCTCAGGACCATAACCCTCCCAATCTACTAACATCTGAGCTCCACGACCCACACGCCTGTCGGCTACAATACGACGCACTGTGTAAACCGGTCCCTCTCATTCATCCGCTGTGGCGGCGGGGGTTTGTTGACCAGAGCCAGGACGCAAGTGCTAACCGGTTTGAGCCTGGACACATGAAAAGAGGGCTGGATCCGTAAGGATCTTAGGAGCTTCAACCGGACTGTGACCGGATTAATCCTTTGCACAATCATAAAAGGACCAATAAAGCAGGGAGCCGTGACTCCACTCTCAAGAGCACGTCCCGCGTGGAAAGCCAGACCCTTTAGCCAAGCCGATAAGATGGGGCTGAACGGCGCCCTCTGTGGCAGTCTTTTGTTTCCGTCCAGAGCGCAACAAGGAGGAATGGACCCTAGCCCAAACTGACCGACAACTCCGAACAAAGTGAAGGAACCAAAGGAACCTCTGAATCCCTGTCAGTCTCAGGAAATGGTAGAGGCTGATAACCCAACTGAGCCTCAAACGAGGAAAGACCTGTGGAGGAGTTACCCAGTGAATTGTGGGAGTATTCCGCCCATGCTAAAAATCGACTCCACGAGTTTGTCATTCGCCAATCATCAAAGAGTATTCTCCAAAGACTGGTTGGTTCGCTCAGTCTGCCCGTTAGTCTCTGGGTGGAAACCCGAGGAAAGGCTCATGGTGGCCCCCAACTGTTTGCAAGATGCACGCCAGAATTTGGCCATGAATTGAGGGCCCCAGTCAGAAACCACATCTTGAGGGAAGCCATGCAGCTGCACAACAAGAAGGGCAGTCTCTCGCGCCAAAGGTAGCTTGAGCAGCGCGATAAAGTGGGTGGCCGTAGAAAAACGGTCAACCACGACCAGGATGACCATGTTGCCTTCTGAAACAGGCAGCCCCGTAAGAAAATCAAGAGCAATATGGCTCCACAGGGACTTAGGGACGGTCAACGGCTGCAGCAGACCAGAGGGGGGGGAGGTGGGAAGTCTTATTCCTTGCGCAAATACAGCACGCCACAACTAACTCCCAGATGCCCTTTATCATGCTGGGCCACCAAAAACTTTGGACCAAGAACTGCTTTGTCCGACTAACCTCTGGGTGACCAGCCAGATGGGAAGAGTGCCCCCAATGGAGAACTTAGAACCGCACTGCCAAAGGAACAAATAAACAGCCAGGCGTGTTTTTGTGGGTGGGGGAAACCGGAGTACCCGGAGGAAACCCACTCGAACACGGGGAGAACATGCAAACTCCACACAGAAAGGCCCCAGGCCAGATTTGAAACCATAACCTTTTTGCTGTAAGGCAGCAGTGCTAACCACTGTGCCACCGTGCTGCTTAACATAAAGTTAAAGCAGTTGAAAAACAACGACCACAGCGCCTACCAAGAATTACGTCATTTAATCTGTTGGATGCATTTTATGATCCGTCCAAACCACAAACAGCTGTTCAGCCCCATCCAACCAATGGCGCCACTCTTCTAACGCCAACTTGACAGCCAACAACTCCTGGTCACCACTGCTGTAATTCCGTTCAGCCGCTAGCAAGGACCTGGAGAAGTAGGTGCATGGGTGCAACTTATTGTCCTGAAAGGGGGTGCTGGGACAAAACAGCACCTACCCGACTTCCGACACATCCACCTCCACAATAAATGGGAGGGAGGGGTCGGGCAAAATGAGAATGGGTTCTGAGCTAAAGTGTTTCTTTAACTCCTGAAAAGCAGCCTCAGCAGCCGGAGACTAAGCAAACGATGAGGAGGTATTCTTTTTAGTGAGCACGATAATGGAGGCAGCTCCCGCACTAAAATTACGGATAAACCTCCAAAAAAAATTGCAAAACCCCAAAACATTGTACCTCCTTAACGTTTTGAGGGGCAGACCAATCCCTGACCGCTGACACTTTGTCAGGATCCATGCGGACCGACCCTTCTGAAATAATGAAGGCAAGAAACAAAACTGTCTTGCATAAAAAATGCATTTCTCAGCCTTCACAAAAAGCTTGGCTTTGAGGAGGGCCTCAAGCACTTGTCTGACGTGTTGTTTACGCTCCGAGAGAGTTGAAGAGAAAATCAGAATGTCATCAAGGTAGACAAAGATGAATCTCTCCAACATCTCTCGGAGGATGTCATTAATGAGTGCCTGGTACACAGAGAGGGCGTTAACCAATCCAAATATTCATAGAACCCGTGATGCATATTAAACATAGTTTTCCACTTGTCCCCCTCACGGATCCAAACCAAGTTATAAGCATTCCAGAGGTCTAGCTTGATAAAAAACACCGCCTCCAGCAGCTGTTCAAATGCGGAGTTCATCAACGGAAGTGGGTATCGGTTTTTAATAGTGATATTATTCCAGCCCCTGTAATCAATACAAGGTCTCAGGCCACCATCTTTTTTGCCCACAAAAAAGAACCCCACTCTGGCACGAGACGTGGAGGGCCAAATAAATCCATTAGCCAGAGCCTCCTGAATATATTCTCGCATAGCCTTGCATTCAAGCCCTGACAGCAAGTATAATGAACCCCTGGGGGGAGTGGTACCCGGGGGGAGATTGATCTCGCGATCAAATGTGCAAAGAGGAGGTAAAGTCGAGCCCCGTTGCTTGCTAAAAACCTCTGCAAGATCAGCATAATCGTCAGGAACATTGGGAGGCAGACAAAAGTTCAGAGCAGCCCCCAAAATTCTCATCCTGTTCGGAACCTGTCCCCTCTAAGTCAGATTCCGAATCAGAGAAATGCTCCGAATAGCAATCCTCCTCCGGCTGCCGCCAGTCAAATTGAGGATCCCACTCCAACCCCTCCTCCGCCCCTTTCTGTAGATTAGGAGGGTTGTGTGAGGCAAACTCCTCAGAATCACTCCAGCCGTCAGCCTCCCCATAGGTCGATGCACGGGATGACACACCAAACTACCCCTACAGGGGGACCAACAATGAGTCTGATTGGACGTTTGGGTTATCCTGACTTCTCCAAATGATATGAGGCCTATGTTCCCATAGCCAAGAGTGTCCTAAAACGACACGAAAAACAGGAGAACTGCAAAAAAAAAAAAAAAAAAACGAACCTCCACAGAACGGCCACCAAAAGAGGTGAACATAATCAATGATTCAAAAACTTCAGTTATAAATCCATTTCCCAGCAGGGACCGTCCAAAGTTCTAATAGAGCACGAATGTAAAAGAGGGTGGATGGGAATGGAATGTCTCCTAACCCACTCTGCATCCATAAAACAGTCCATGGTGCCAGAGTCCACAAAAACTTCGATAAATATTTTCTGTCTCCCCACAGTCAATTCAACGGGGATTAAAGTTCATAAGGTAAACTGGGTCTGTCCCTCTAGCGCCCCCCATTCCACTCGGGACTTCGCGTTTCCCTAAAGCTCAGGGCAGGGTGGACGGATAATTGTAGCAGAGCCCAGCCCTCATATGAGCCATCAACTCGCACAGGCTCACCGAGAGTGGAATTTTCAGTGTGCAGAATGGGAAGCTGTATGCATGCCCTGTTGTCAGCAAGAGCCAATGCAGTATGTTTACAGTACGTTTCCTCCTGTTATGTTCGCAGATGCGATTATCAACTTGCACCGCAGTGCATACCAACGAATCCAGAGACAAACAAGGCTCTAATGTAGCCAGAGCGTCCTTAACCTCCTCAGCCAAAGCGTGAACGAACACTCTCATAAGAGCTCTGGCCAGCATGTCTCTGTCACCAAGGAGCGAAATGTGATTGAAAACGCAGGGACACTCTCAGAGCCCTGCCTTAGATGTATTAAACGTGTAACCACGTCCTGGCCACTAACATCCTGATCAAACACCGATACCATTTCTATAACGAGAGTCTCCACAGTATTCATTACCAGTGAACTAGATCGAATAAGTCCCTCTGTTTGAACGTAGTCTTTGAGTGTTGCTGGCGCATGTGTTTGCTAAAGCTACTTAGTGTCCATAGTGATGATCAGTGATTCTGTGATCGATCTCGGGGTCTATTAGAGATAGCCGCGTGCGCGCATTCAAGCAGCATCAGCGGCACCGGGCCTCACTTAGCCGATCCTCCTCCACCTGCAGTCGGCTTTGTGCAATCAATGAAGCCAGCGACATGCTGTTTGGGATATGGCAATCCTCGCTCTGGCATTGATCCAGGATCTCAGGATCCGACTTTTGTGCAATAGGCCCCAGCACTCGCTCTGTTCTAGTCTCCGCCCCTTGCCTTCACTCAATTTACTTTGCTGCGCTTCAAGCAGATCTTCTGCACCTTGTTAATCACTGTTCTACCTCTCACTCTGTGCACGGTAGAACTCCCTAACCGGAGCTGTATGTTTGTCAGTAGGCTGTCTCTGTGATCCCTTTCCACATTTTGGCTTTTGCTAATTTCTTGTAATTAGGAACCTGCTCGTGTTCATTCCTTTGTAATTAGTCTGATCCATATCACCTGCCTCCCCTTTGTAGCATGTGACTTCCCCCATGTGTGTTTAAGCAGTCATTTCATTCACAGCTCTTGTCAGAACGTTTTCCCTGGTTTGCTTGTGCTGCGACTGTTGATGCCTTGTACTCTTAGTGTTATACTTCTGACTGGAACATCCCGGATTATGATTTTGGCTTTACCTTTGATATTCCAGTGTCCGTGTACCGTACCTGTTTTGCCCGACTCCGAGTACTGTGATTGGTGCCCTGGTTACGACTCAGATTTCGCCCTCTGGATTTTGATTTTTGGATTGTGGACTCTGTACTGTTGCCTCCTGCTCTGCTGGGGTTCTCCCCCTTCCTTAATAAAATCCAGTTTTACTGCACTGCTTGGTTCTCGCGACTGGTTCCTGAACGATACCTTACGCTACTTTACTTTAGTACAGTGATGGCCTTGTATTGATCCATCAGCCACGCTGAATCCCCTACTTTACTTTAGTACAGGGATGATCTCACATTGATCCATCAGCCATGCTGAATCCGCTACTTTGTTTTAGTACAGTGATGGCCTCGTATTGATCCATCAGCCATGCTGAATCGCCTACTTTACTCTAGTACAGGGATGGCCTCTCTTTGCTGATTTGTCATTCCAGCTGTGGGGTGGAACTAAGCCATTTGGGAGTAGAGCAAAAGAGAGAAGAAAGCTCAGATTGACTCACCTGACAGAAAGGCAAACTGTTTCCTAAGGTCCATCCCAATGTCTGCTGCGCAGAGGGGCCTGCTGTCCTGCTCCATGATGTCATCTGTAGGAAGAAGAAAGCGCCATCATTACACCAAAGAACCAGTCAGAGCCTAAGGCCAACAAAAACATCATAGGAGGAGGGACTGAAGTCAGTGGCCTCAAAAGATAGCCCAGGGAACACACCACGGAAGGACTTTGCGCAGTACTTCAGGAGCAACTGTACACAAGCAGAGCTGACCCTCCTCTGAAGGGAGACTTCTTAGAGCACTTGTCTTTTCATGAGTCAGACAATTTTATGTTTCCGGTAGAGGTTGCGCTACACTTTCTGATTGTCCATCATTGTGACGGACAGGGGCGTAAAAATTCCGTCATAATCAATGATTATCCATCATTGTATTTTTATTTTTTAAAATGATAATCGTTTCTTCTTTTAATATAATAAACAGAATAATTTATAAATTACGCATTAGCTGATGGTGACAGTGATTCATGTAGACACACATTGTGTTAAATACAGCACTGCGTGGATTTTCGAACTTGCTGTATGAACTTTATAAAACATCACAAATGATTTCTCCCCCCACACAGTAACAGTGTGCAAATAATCAATGCTCTCAGTTATCGCTGGTCTTCACTAAGCCTAACAACGGCAGTCTCGCTAAGCGGTCCAATGAAGCTACTTATTAGATATGGCAATTTCGACTCCGAAGTTCGAACGGTTTCAAATCGTTTTAATGCTTCCGGTTCCGACACAGGTTCAAGAGATGTTCCGAAACATCACGTGATCACTATCCCTCCACCGTGTCAGATTTAAAAAGCCACGAGAAAATACAGGTGTTTGAGGTGTTTTCGTTGCGTTGAGTCGTGATGAGAGATTTTGAAAGGATTTTGCCACAGTTGCTCAGAATACATTATAGATAGATAGATAGATAGATAGATAGATTTTCTAAAGCTTACCAAGTATTTCCCAATGTGTCAATAAGTTGAAGCATGTTTGTTTGTTTTTTCTTTAAATAAACTTGTAATTTCATTTCAGATGGTAGAAAAGCAGAGAAGCCAGCTGAATTAAAAAAAATGCAGTAAATATTATCCCTGAATAAAAATCTTTGAGCAAAATATTTCTGAATCTAAATCTATATACCACATTTTATTGACGTGTATAATCTCAATGAGGTGCAAAACCAACTAGGCAGAATCAAAAATTGTAATTGTCAAGTCCATGTGTATATCTATATATTATAAATGAATTGACGATTTAAGTAATTTCACACATCTCCTCAGAAACCACCGTGAATAATGATTCTATTTTCCGCATACACCGGTTTTACTCTGTGACAGAGGTGATGCGCCAGGTTTCGAACTTAGTTGTGAAGTGAAAACTGCATTTTGAAGCCGTTTTTGCAAGTAAAACCGCCTAATTCAATCAGCTGTCCGAAGCACGGGCATCAGCTAGTTTATATATAAAGGGCTGACCTAGCACAATCGTTCTCAATGAATGAATGGCATTTAACGGCAAAATAAACAAACAGTGCCATACAATAAGAACAGTGGTGAAGCTAGAAATGGGAACTGGGGCGGAAATTTTCCAATTATTGTAATTGGCAATTGAAGACACGGTTTCTCTCCTTATGCGATCTAACAGAGATGAAATCATGGGGTAAATTCCGTAGAACTGAGAATTTGGGTGGACAAAACATCCGTTTTAAACAATTATTAGTCCTGACCTGTTCGCAGTCATTTTCATGATTAACAAAAGGCTCATTCCAAGTGCACTCCACACTTAACAGGTGCTGCTTGTTCTCCCCAATTAGGTAGGATGACAATCATCTGGACGCGTATTTGCTGAATTTAAAATCAACGTCAAATAGTTTGAGCCGCACGCTTTTTAAAGCCTATTTCACTGCCAAGTGCCACTTTTTTTCCCTTTAAATACAGAGAGTAATTTTGAATAATGTTGATTTAAATTAAGCATGAATGATTATTTTCTTACTTAATCGAGGATAACAAGCAGCACCTGTTAAGTGTGGAGCGCTCTCGGAGTGAACCTTCTGTTAATCATTAAAATGACTGAGAACAGGTCAGGACAAATAGCCGATTCTCAGTTCTACGGAATTTACCCCATGATTTCATCGCTGATAGATTGCATATGAAGAGAAACCGCGTCTTCAGTTGCCAATTACAATAATTGGAAAAGGCGTCAATAAAGGATAATGATTGAGAACTAGCCAGGACTAACTGTTGTCATAAAGGGACGTGTCTGTGCCACCCCAATTCCCAATTCTAGCTCCGCCACTGAATACTAAATAGTCATATCTAACAAAAAATAAATAAAGACTGATCATGCCTGTGTCAAAACTATTAATATTTTTGGATTTGTGACAAGGGGTGCTTCAGCCCATCAACACCAACAATAATTAAAAGCTGCAGTGACAACTTCTGCCAGTGGATTCCAATGTTGAGCGAGCAAGTTTTAAAATGTTTCAAAACATTTTGCAACAATGATTTAAATGTTTTGAACTGGTTCAAAGCTTCAAATTTGCCATCCATACTACTTATCAACTTGTTATGTCAACTGCGGCTTTACCCATCTAGATATCTGCGTGTTCACATAACAGAGATGGTGTTTATAGCATATGACCAATGGTGTACTGGCAGCTGAGCAGCATATTTTACAAATGAGGCGCAAATGATCATATTACAAAAATACGAGGAATACAGGATCATACCAGAGATGCCAAGTCTGACACATTCGGCTTGAGTTTCTTGCCTCTTAGTGGCGTCATTTTCCTGTGCCGTAGTCAGCAATTATTCAATCAACGTGAACTGAAGAAATTCACTCGCGGAATTCAAGTCAGTGTGCATTAAGTGAATCAGTTTCACGTGCATCACGGTGGATTTCCCCACTAATGACACGGAAATCGATTATGACTCGGGAATTCTAAGGCTTGTCTTTACTGAAAGATTGAAAGCAATGGAACTGCATGAAGACATTTCAAATGGTCTTATTTCATTAAAGCAATTTAAGCGATCATGAAACACATGCGTTGTTTCAAATCCCCGAGTAAAGAGAAGCAGGTGAAGTCCGGGGTCATAATCACTTTCCATAGTGAGGTCCACCTTCACACAAGTGAAACTGAAACTTCAATGCACAAGGATTTTAATTCCACCTGAGAATCTCATTAATAAGCGTTCATTGAATAATTGTGGACTACGGTGAATAAGCATAAAAAATGCGTGAGACCTACGCCGAATGCGTGAGCCTTGGCATCTCTGTCATACAGATGAGAGACAGCGCTCAAGACAATATGACACCCACCACCAATTGGACAGGAGTGTGAATTACATTCTATCAAAATGACAGACGGCCTTCAAAATATTCCATCATTATTTAAAAAAATTTGCCAATGACGGAAAATATTCGGTTAACGCGACCCCTGGTTTCCAGAGATAAAATCGGATGAAGAATGAAAAGCAATGTTTATTTCCTGAAGAGAAACCTGTAATGGCTGGTAGTATACAGAGTCCAGGCGCAACGATTGAGAGAGAGAGAGAGTTGCATGAACACAGTACAAACACATAAAATATCATAGACCAAACGAAAGTACTTGTGCTTCCAAAGGATGTATAATCGCCCGAACCACGGAAGCAAGGCGAGATGGAAAGTGGGAGAACAAACACCAACAATAAGGAGATAGAAAGTCATACCAAACCTGATTACAGATATCTTCGGCAATAGTGCGAATCTAAACACAGACACTCTAGCGAAGGAGACATGCCAAACATCCTGCTAATACAGATTCTGGGGAGGCGCCGCCGCAGCTCAATCAATCAGCTGGGTAATGAATTCGATGGCCCAGGAATTCGATATCGTCCCCGAACGAGAGCAGCAAAGAAAGGTCCAAACAACACACTCACCTCACAAACCATGACAAAAGCAGGGTATGAAAAGCACCGTATCTTTCCTCCAGGAATATAATTGGAGCGTAAAGGAATCACATTCTTGTATATAATCCAGACATGAATCAAGAACTAATTGAAGGAGGTAGAGAAATAAGCAGTTTGTGTAAAAAAAAATAAATAAATAAAAAAATACAGATGTTTTAATTACTGTCATTTAGCAAAGAGCAGAGCAAAATTCATCCTCAGCTCCTGAAAGGTAGACATTACATTGGAGGGAGCATTTGGTTGTGGTTATTGCCACAGTGATGCAACCACTTAGTTTTTACAGGGCAATTAGTTTGCACTTTTTCTGGTGATACAATTATAAAATATTCTTTTAATTGGATTACAGAAGACAACCCAAAAAAATGTTGTGTGGTTACAGGCGTTACCTCTGTTTTTTTATGTTTGTTTTTTTGTAAGTGTAATGATTTGACCAATTAGCAATCATACAAAATAATATAGGGTAGTTGATGAAATAAGGAAAGAGATCAATGGTTTGCATTCTTGTGATGCCATCAGCCCAACTATTCATCCACTTTCCTTCTCTAGCTTGAGTGTCTTTCATAATGAAACTATATCATCGTCGCTGGACCAGCAGTCATCAGTTGCTGTCTTTATCATAAAATCATGATCATTTTTTCTAGTCAGGGTGACGAGACTTACGTGCTAAGTTAAGAAAGATGATGGTTGTGGAAATATGCTATCAGAGGAGAGATATTTTATATTAAAGTGGAACCCCGCTTCTCTAGCTATCATATTAGCTTGCTCACCGATAGACAATAGCTACATCATCACATAGCCTTTCCGAATAAAACATTTGCTTCTATAAGAACCTCTATCTATGACCTACTAGAATATAATTTGATAAGCTAGACCAGTAAACTGCAGAGTAAACTTCAAACCACAGAGACACATATTATAGTTGTAATAGTTTACCGCAAATGTTTTGTTTAACGTTTCTCATGACAGATGTCTCTTTCTGTGTTCCATTGGTTTGATTGTTAACTTTGCTTATATAAAGCAAATGTTTGAGCAAAAACCTGATGGTTATTTACTTACAACAAAAAGCATAGTCAAAATAAACAAGTCTGTATTCAAAACTACAAGGTGCTCCTTTTCTGCTGTGAAGTGGAACCCCGGTTAAACAGAGAAATGAAGAAAGAACTGTGTTAGGATTTGAGCTGGTCCATATTTGGAGCCGCACAATGCTAAAATTTGCTAATAGTGCTAACAATGGGGTAAATAATTTGTTGTGTACGTTTGCTGTTGCAGTTATAATATATAGTATTGCAGTGGAATAGGGCATAAGGATTAAGTATGGTGATGCACTGTGCATTGCGAGAAGTTCATATCTGTGAATAAAACCCAAATCTTTTCTCAGGATTGTTGCCATTTGTACTAACCATCTTATTAAAGTCATTCACAAGAGGAGAACCAATTTGATAAGTCAATCATGATTAAGGTAATGTGCTACAACAAGCAAACAAATTCTGGTAAGATTATTCTTTTTTTTTTTGGAGGGGGAAAGTGAGGCTTAAGTGTCCAAATCAAGCGCAGTAAGTTCTGGAGATGCATGGGAGATGAAAAGGCAGGGAGTACAAGATGGTGGAGGATGCATGTGGGAGACGCTGGGGGGTTGCTGAGAGGAGGCTGGGAAATGACGCTGCTGAGAGGCTGGGATGTGCTGCTGGAAGGAAGCTGAAGATGGAGAATATGCTCAGTCCATCCTATAAAATCCCTGACTGAATTCACCCAGTTGTTTTCAGAGGCAAAGACACATTTACCAACATTCCCTCTCCTCAAGGGAAGGACTCAATAGTCCCAAGGTGCTGGCAAAGGTAAGTTTGCTGACTCAAACATTATGAGCTGATCTGACTCAGCAACTGTGGAGATTTTCTGACATTCAACCAAAGAAGAGCAAAAATATACATTCAGAGGGAGGGAGAAGACATTACAGTCACACACCTACTGCTTTGCGATTGAAAGAAAAGTCAGTGGGAAATACAGGCAGTGGTGAAATACAGTATTCAGATTTTGAAGACGTCTGAATCATCAGGGAGGTGGAAGATAATTTTTTTAGCTCCATGAAGAGTTTAAAAGCCGAGCGTCTCTGCCTGAGGTATTAATGGTAATTATTTAAACAAATCAAGTGTTTTCACCTTTGGACTATTTCATATTATGTCTCCTTCTTAGAACAGTGCTTCCAAAAGAGGCAGCTGAGTACATTGACCAAGCTGAAAAATTATAAATATAAATCAACCAAAGATAAAGTAACTCCAGGAAAACCTTGAGGGAGGCACCCCAAGACTGTTGTGGGACTTATGCAGTCTCCTTGGTTAAGATTTTATCGTGGGGCACTCCAAGAGGCTCCCATAACAAGTTGATGAAGTCCATCTGCATTTCTGAAATACAAACATGGTCTCATGTCTTCGATTAGCAGTCAGCAGTGCCGTAAAGGGGGGGGGGGTCTTTAACCATGGACGATTCGAGGGGCCCAGCACTCACAGGGGCCCCACAGATTATGCTGTTATTACAGACATTTGTAAAAAACATATATGGACAATTTAATTTCATATTTAAATTTTTGTCATAACTTGATGAATTTAAAATGAATTAGTTGTTTGTTTCTCAATTTCCACTTGTTAGGAATAGTCTCAGCACATGGGCCCCCCCTCTTACTATTCATCATTTTGTACTGCCCTGAACTGGCTGCATGCAAAAAATTTTTCTGCAGGTCGGTTGATACCATTACGTACATCAGCCAATCACAGATCAGCTGTGGTACCATAGTATGTCGACATCAGCCAATCACAGCTCAGATGTACTTCTGCACTGATGAGAATGACAACGCATTCAACCTTGTCACTGTCAGCTGAGTTATGCATATGGCAAATTTATAAATGCTCGTCTGACAATAACGATGTCCGCAATACGCAAAATTACACCTACACTAGCTGGTCTGCTTCAGAGGGCCTAGAGTCTGCAACTCCAATTCCGAAATACTTGGGACAAAGTGTAAATTGTGAATAAAATCAAAATGCTATGACTTTCAGATCACATGAGCCAATATGTTATTTACAGTAGAACATAGATAACAATTCAAATGATGAAACTGAGGCATTTTACATTTTTATCCACAAAATGAGCTCATTTCAAATTTTTTGGCTGAAACAAGAATCAAAAAAGTTGCGACACAGGCAAAAAAAAAAAGGGCTGAAACAGTAATTAATACATAAGAGAATCAGCTGAAAGAACATTAAAGGTTCACTCAGAAAATGTTTTGATTATTTTTCGAAGAAATTGATCAAATGTAGAAAATTAACATGTAGGCTATCACACATTTGTAAATGCTTTCTATAACTTTTTATCATTATTTGAAAACTAAAATTTGGCTGGTTTGTACGGTTCTAAACTCCATCTCTCAAAAAAGTCGTTGCACACGGACCACGTAGTCATATGACCTGTGAAAAGTAAATTGCAAACGTTCCCAGCTGATCGACCAGTGGTTTGTTCTAATTGATTTTGCCTTGATCAACCCTTGATTTTGTGATAACATTCATCAACATGCCAAATAGGTGTGTGGTGGTAGGCTGTAACAAGACTCCAAACGATGGTATGAGTTTACATCACTTCCCAAAAAAGAGATGCCAAGCCTCACGCATTCGGTGGAGTCTCTCGATTCTTAGTGGCGTTCACCCTCCTGTGCCGTAGTTCGCAATTTTCCAATCAGCGTGCACTGGAGAAATTCACTCGCGGAATTGAAGTCAATGAGCATTAAGTTAATCAGTTTCACGTGCATTACGGCGGATTTCCTCACTAGTGTCACGGAAATTGATTATGACTCGGGAATTCTCAGGCTTGTCTTTACTGAGAGATTAAAAGCAATAGAATTACATAAAAACGTTTCAAATGGTCTTATTTCATTAAAACAATTTAAACGATCATGAACCACATGCATTGTTTCCAATCCCTGAGTAAAGAGAAGCACGGGAAGTCCGGAGTCATAATCGCTTTCCATGTTACTTGTGATGAGGTGCAGCTTTAAGCAAGTTAAACGGAAACTTCAATGCACAAGGATTTTAATGCCACGTGAGAATGTCATTAATAAGCTTTCATAGAATGATTGCGGACAATGGTGAATAAGTCTAAAAAATGCGTAGGACCTACTTCGAATGCGTGAGACTTGGCATCTCTGAGATCCGTTCTCGTGCGTAATCCCCACTTGCTCAGCTGCTACCCCGCCGGGCCTGGGGCGGGTGGCCCACGGCCCACGGCCCACGGCCCACGGCCCATCCCCGCTGTTCGGCTTTGGTGTTGATGTTTACGTAAGAGCGCTGTGAAGACGAGCTGACAAGTGAGCTTGTGTTTAGCCTACTTTACTTGGTTAGTAACTTAGTATCGTTGATCATTGTTGTTGATGATGACATTCAAATTTTGCATTTGTGTTTGTTTCTGAAACACTGGCCATATCGTGATCCGAGTCACCGGGGACTACTAGGACTTCAGTATGGCACATATCCGAAAGCGAAACCCAAACATAAACACAAGCGACCGGTCCATGCAAGTATGAAGTTGCCGTGTTTCTCAGTCGCGTATCGAAGTACAAAATTAGCACTCATTTTGTGTAGTATTCAACGCAAGAATGCGTAAAACAACTGTACACGCGTTTACGACCAGTGCAAACTTTTCGTTTTGCAATCCCAGATGAGATCAGAGATTTTTTGCGGAAAAGTTTAAAAACCCACAAAATCTGGAAAGTTTGTGTCAAATCATTTTATTGGGTGTATAGAAGATGTATCGATAAGAATATTCGTCCCAAATAAGATAGCTATAACTTGTCTTTCTTTCACAAATTGGCTGTTGAAATAAGGAGTGAAACAAGTCATTTTCTGCACTAGCTCCGGTGCAACTTACTTCTCATACATGGCAGCCGATTAGCCAATCGCTCTCGAGTTTAAAGGAGAGGTCTCAAAGTGTCTAGTTTCTTCCTTTTTTTGCCAAAATCACATACAATTACGAAAGTTAATAGCCGGATTCGTGAATTACAGGCAATAATACATGTGTACAGCATTTTTTTTCTAACTTAGTAGACCTTTAAGCAAGTAATTACATTGACTGGCATCAGGTGTGTAACATGTTTGGCTATAAAAAGGATGTCTTAGAGAGGCTGAGTCTCTCAGAAGTAAAGATGGCCAGAGGCTCTCCAACCTGTGAAGGCTTGTGTAAAAAAAATTGTGGAATACTTTAAAAACTGTTGTGTTCCAGGGTTCTGGCCTTTGGCCAGAACAGTATTGTTTATGGTTTTAACAGTTTCATGTTCCAAGTTTCATAGTTCATGTTCATGTTTCATAGTCATAGTTTTAACAGTTTCTTGCATTAGGATTTTACATTTCATAATTCATGTTTCACATTCCATGTTTTTACTTTTCCATGTTTTGTTTCATGCCAGGTCTGCCATGCCACTCCACCGCTTGTCTGCGTTCCGCCCCGTGCCTTCGTTGCTGCACATTTCAGAGCTCTGGGTTGGCTTTGGTATTTCCCTCTTCCTTCTGTGCTGTGCTGATTCGGGGCTCTCTAAGCTTAATTGGCAATTAACTGTTTTTAAGTTACTAACATTTACTAACACTCACTGGGTGGTGTAATTCTTAGATAGGCACATTACTAATACTACTAATGTAGACAGGGAGTTTATTGTCATGATTCCTGCTTTGCTATTTCAAGATCTTGCTGTGCTTTTCTGTTCTTAACATTCATGCTTGCTTCCAAGCTGCATACTTAATTGGTACTTAAGCTGAGCACGCTCATTCTCTTAATGAGCAGGTCATGTCATCCAATCTCTGTCCATGTCTTGATCTTGCCATGCCTCTTGTTTCTCTCTCTCCAGGTGTTACCCCTCATGTCATGATTTCCAAGCCTTTATCTGGATGCGGTGGAAGTTGGCTGGCAGACAGTGTCTCAAGTTTGTTTCTAGTTGCGTCTCGTTTAGCCAAGTTCTTGTCAAGTTCCCTAGTATTTGTCCTAGCCTCTCGTCTTGTTTTGTGTATATATATTTAGTCTTGTTATTTATTTTTCTTGATCCTCTCGCCTGGAGTTTCCAGTGCCTTTTGTTTTTTGCCTTTTGCATTTATTGTTTTATAGCTCTGTGTAGCTTACCTCAGTTTGTTTTTTGCAACCCTTTGGGCCAAGTTTTTTGTTGGCCCTCGTGCCTGTTTTGTTTTGTTTATTAATAAATCCTCATTCCCTTCTCCCCGCATCTGGTGTCTTACTGATCCCATATCAAAAAACAATGTTCCTCTACGTCAAATTGCAAAGGCTTTGAAGGTCTCATCATCAACATTGCATAACATCATCAAAAGATTTAGAGAAACTGGAAAAATCTTGAGTGTAACCATTGACAGATTAACAGATGTCAGGCCCCTGGGCATGGACTTGTGAAAGCCCCCCCATTCCGGCTGCCCGCGCAGGGAAAGTTGTGTACAAGTAATGACAACCCTGTTAAAAATCATCAAAACTTCTCCCCAATCTAATATGAATATCACCAAATTTACTGCCATACAAGAAAACTCTGAACTATTGATACATTAAAAATTCTGGCATTTATTTATCGTCCACAATATTTACTTTAATTTTATACTTCAGTTTTATTAATCGTTTTCACTGTCACATGTAACATTCGCAAATGAACATTTCAGTTACAGCATTGATCGATTTTACCACTTTCGCGTAGACATTTCACGCCGTAAAAATGAACAAATTAAACCGCTCTCAACTACAAATGAGATACAGTTAAGCCATTTCGATTACTAACAAAAATAAAGCCTAAAAACAATTTACAGCAAGACTGTGTCTATGAGTTTAAATTAACAATTAACCCCTTAAGCCCTGAGCCTCTTTTTCCAAAATGGCAAGCTCAAAATGAAATGAGTATATCTCTGCAACTATTTGGTCCATTTGAATAATCTTGGTATCATAATGAAGGTAAAACCATTTGGGATTTCTGCCATGGTGTTAAAGTCAGTGTCTATGTCACTGAGTCAAAGTAAATGCACTGAGTCAGAGTAAATGAAGATGGAATTCAGTATAAATCAAAGACCTCATTTTACACCAAACAAAGTTTTACCTCTATCCCTTCTAAACTTAATTAGTTGCAATCTGAAACATCTAAAAATTTACAGCACAGAATCTCACCATTATCTGTGCCAAAGTTTATTCTAATCAACTGGATCAGAACAAAATGAGAGAGGAATGTCTCTGTCGCTTCTCCAAATTGGAAATTCTGGTACCTTGTGTGCCAAATCAGATTTCTCAGATATTAAACTGTAAAACTCATCTAATTTCACTTATATGTCACTACAGGCATACATTCCACCCAAATACAACCAGTTTTACATTTTTAGAATTTAGAAATTATTTAAAAATTATTATTTCTGCCAGTCCTATAGCCTATGCCATCTTATTCAAAGACAATAAATACAAAGAAAATGAAGTTTGGCTCCAGTGGAGCAGATTTATTAAAAAGGAAAAAAGCAAATTAATAAGACTATGAATCCAACAGAAAGGTTAGAAATGGGAAAAAAGTAAAAAGAACAAAAACCCCATCAATTATTTATACATGAAAAAAATGCTACCACTGCCACCGAAGAACACTGACCGGGACTCGAACCCTGGTCGTCTGCGTTGCAGTTTCACAAATTTGAATATAGCTCCTGAATTTGATGGTCTCCAATTGGGGGCCTCTCAGGCTTGGAAGGTTAAAGGAGCCAATAATCAAGTGATACGCCAAAAAAATAATAAATAAAACTATAAATTAATTAATCAATTAATCAGGAAATCTCTCTCTCTCGCACAAACACACACACACACATGCAGGCCCATGTTATATGATTGAAGGGCCTTTATGGGTTTATATAAAATTTCCAGAAATGCGACAGAGATCATTTAAACATTTGGGTGGAATCAAATCATAAAAATCAACAGTGGAACGTACAGCTGTCTGATTTCCACAGGCGTATTACGATTGGTCCCCATCCCTGGAGCTCTAACAGCTGTGCAGCCTAAGAAAAGCACTTATCAGTGGGATTAATTGGAAGACCTCCCACCCCCACAAAACCCTCCACATGCAGCTCTGCCCTGCTGACTCCCTTCAGGAGACCCCCTGACGTTAGTGGGGGGGCCCCATGTTTTGGGGCGAAGGGGCCCTTACTCCTTTTACATTGGATTCCTGAAAGAACTCTGAAACTCTAGTCATTCACTCATCCAAGCTTTGTCTGCCCTGCTTATTCCTTGGTGAGAATGCGGAGGGCAGGTCTCTCCCGGCATACAATGAGCAGAGGCAAGAACAATCCACCAATCCATCACAGGGGTCAAACACCATTCACTCACACACTCATATCTACGGTAATTTAGAGCCTCCAATTAACCAGGGATGCAGGTCTAAGGACTGTGGGGGGGAAACCCACAGCCCATGGGGCAGCAGCGCTACCCACCGCACCTCCAAGCCCTGCAGCCCCAGCTTTATACACAAGGCAACACATTAACCCCAAAACTCAAACAGTGCATTTTGTAATAAAGTCCAAATTAATGCTCAATGCATCAATACTATGACCTGCAAACTTATTCACAGCTCATAAACATGTTAAGCTCACAATGGTTTGCGCTGTCACCTCACAGCAAGAAGGTTGTGGGTTTGAATCCGGCCTGGGGCCTTTCTGTATGGAGTTTGAATGTTCTCCCTGTGTTTGTGTGGGTTTCCTCCGGGTACTCCGGTTTCCCCCACACACAAAACATGCATCATAGGAACACCCCAACCAGAACCCCTGACCAAGGAACTGGCTTTAGAACTGGAGTTGGTCCCCGGGCGTCGCTCAGTGGCTGCCCACTGCTCCTAACTATAGGATGGGTCAAATTACTTCACGGGGCTCGATAAAGTATATCTTATATCTTATCTTTATCTTATAGAGAATTTTTTTCTTTTTGCTATTTACTGAATTTATGCGCAGCCATATAATTTCAGCTCACTGTGCCTGTCTTCACTGCATTCTGCCATATCAGCTCACTGTGCCAGTCTTCACTGCATTCTGCCATATCAGCTCACTGTGCCAGTCTTCACTGCATTCTGCCATATCAGCTCACTGTGCCAGTCTTCACTGCATTCTGCCATATCAGCTCACTGTGCCTGTCTTCACTGCATTCTGCCATATCAGCTCACAGTGCCAGTCTATATCAGCTCACAGTGCCAGTCTTCACTGCATTCTGCCGTCATTCACTGCATCTCTGGTTTCTCTCCATTCTTGATGAGAAAAAAAGTTCTCTCATTGTTTCACTGAGTGTAGGGCTTTTCCCATGTGCACATACACACACATACACACCCACACACACACGCACACGCGCACGCACGCACGCACGCACGCACACACACACACACACACACACAAGCACACACACACATGCACACACAGACACACACACGCGCACACACACAGACCCACACACACACACGCACGCACACACAGACACACACACGCACATACACGCACACACATACATACACGCACACACACACACACGCGCGCGCGCGCGAATGCACGGAAGTGGCCTGTTGCTCCAGCCAAACTAAATTTTGAACACAAACATTTATACAATATACACAAAATCCTACGGTGTAAGTAGTTCCACAATATGAAAGATGAAACTCATCAACTACATAAAATAAACTGCAAACCTAAGCACTGTTCATCAACAGAATAACCTGAAAGCTCATTTACTGCACATTATCAGACTAATTGAAAAACTTGAACAAAGCAGATTAACACATTAAAATGAAAACTAAACTGTTTGAAAACACAAACTGCAAACACACCATCCATCATCTCATTCAACTGTAAATCCTGCAAAAGCACACAATAGACAACCATTAGGCACATTTTAGCTAATATAAGCAACATAGGCAAATACCTGAGACATTAAAGCAGAAAAATCACATGAATAAATGTGTTTCCTTAGCCAACAGAGATGATGTGCAGGACATGTTCACACAGAGGATTTCACAGCACCCCACTCTCAACGCACTTGTGTGACGACTCTTGCGTAGTTTTGAGCTGCTCAGGTCTGGTGTCTTGTGGAATGAAAGTGTCCGAAGTCCAGAAATGCTCCGTTTGTGTCAGTTGTCCCATTAACTGACTCAATTTCCATGACAAAGTATAAATACAGGATGTGCTACTGATGAGAATCTCACAGGTACACACCCAGGAATGACGGCTCCGGAACACTCCCACAGACTGCAGCAAATAAACCCCAGAGAGGGAGAGTTGGCTTTATTTACATTTACCATGAGTTCTGTGCCGGAGCCTGAAGCGCCTCATGATGTGCAAACACTGCAGCTCAGGAAACAGAACTGAGCTACGTGGTGTTTCACATCCCCAACCAGACAAACAATACTGTTAAATACACACTCTTCATGAAAGGCAGACAAATGTCACAAACTTTCAGCTGACCGGTAAATTCAGACATATTTTGCTGTTCTGTAGTGGAGAGAGAAAAAGTCTGTTTTCCACTTCGGTGTTCAGAAGCTCCGTCGACCACAATTTCTAACCAACCACAGGATTGAGATGCAAATACAGTCCTCTTAGTATTCAGCTGTAATGCAGTCAGGCTCCCATTCATCAGCGGAATTAGTGTAGCGCTGCCAACCTGCGGCAGATCAGTATCAGTCCTGAAGTACAATCAACACTCATGTCTACACAAATAGAAAGCTATGATGGAATTAATGATGCAATGATAAACACTACATACTACCGACCATGCCTTTGATGAACGAACACACACACACACACACACACACACACACCAGAGTCCCTGAGTGTTGTCTTAAGGAGCTTAGCTGTCATTGAACCACACCTACTGACACACCATTACAAACTCACACTCATGTCTATCACGCACACCCAAACTCACTCCTGAAACCAGCTGCCTGGTATTGCACATTTACCCCATTACTGCCCTCTTGCACCCTCTCCCTCCCCTCTCTCCTAACACTCAAATACACAAACACACACACACACGCACACACACTCATGTAAAAGAATCAAATTAGGGTCAAAGGTTTTGTGCATGTATGAAAAAGTTTGTGTAAAATGTGTAATGTGTAAAAAAGCTTTGAGCTTATAAAATAGTTTTCAGCTTGGAAAATAGTTTTGTGCGTGTGCAAAAAAATTATTATACTAAAAAAATCGCTCAGTTTTCTGCATAAAAAGTGCAAGGAAAAATTCGGCTTCAAGAAATTGTTCAAGAAATGGGTAGCTGTCGCGATCAAGTCGGTAAGGGCAAACTAGATGCTCAAAACATCAGTTCAATAAAACCAAAACAGAGCAATGGATTTCGCAGGTTTTTATATTGTAGCAGCGCGATGCTAACAGTAGGATGTGTCTCTCTGGTCTTCAGTTTACTCCTGTGCTGCGATTCCGCCTCTTGATAGCAACAGCTACCCATTTCTTCAGCAGCCGAATTGTTCCCAGCACAGAAAACTGAGAAATAAAATAAATCGAAGCAATTCTTATGCAGCGGTTGTTCATCAGGTTCGCCAGTTTGCAGGGGAGCAGCTCGGTAACCAGCTAATTAATTTAACGTGATTCAAATAATAAAATTTTTTGCACAAGTACAAAACTATTTCATAAGCTCTAAACTTTTTTACACACGCACAAAATATTTCCACAAGTTCAAAACCTTTTTACACACACACAAAACTTTTGACCCTAATTTGATTCCATATCATGCACACACACACACGCGCGCGCACCAACAAAGGCCCGCGCACGCACACACAAACACACACACACACACACACACACAAACACATATGCCTACTTTTCAGGCAACACAGACTTCAGCTGAGTTCTCTTATTCAGATGCAAAGCAGAACTTTCCAGAAATCAGCCGGCAGTGACCCAGCAATCAAGGTAGAACAAGGACCACATACACAAATATACACAGTGGCATTCAGACCACACACACACACACACACACACACACACACGTACGCACGCTTGCGCGCACACACAATCAGAGTACTATGCTGACCGGACTTAGTGTGTTCAGCCAGCAATTAGAGGGAAATGTCAATGTGTCCCATCCAGTAGTTTCCCAGAGAGCTCCAGCAAGGGTGCTTTTCAACACAAGGGGCCTATCAGGTGGCAGTCTGGGCCCTGGGGGTGTTACTGCTCCCGCCACAAATATCACTTTCTCTTTTCCTTCTGAGAGAAGCCTGGGGGAGGATGTTCCCCTGGCTGCACCGCCCCATACAGCAGCTGAATGAGGGGCAGAGCAGCAGAGCTCTGACACCGTGATGAGATTCCCAGCCCAAACAGGACAACAGCAGGATAACTCATGTCATAGTGACAATGAGCCCTCAAAATGGGAGACTCTGCATTTAACAATAACATTTTATGTAAGAAGTACAATTTTCAGATTTAATCTTCTGGGACAATCAGGTACAGACAGTCAGCTTTAATTTGAGGGTATGGACATCCAAAATGCATCTTTTATGCCAAATTTGTAGTCTTAAGCACAAAGTCCAACTAGTTTTACACCACTCTTCAAGCATTAAAAAAACCCCAAACTTTAAAAAATTTTCATTGTCGTACCACGGTTGTATTATGCACTCTATAGATGTTCATTTCTTTTAAATATTAGTGGCAGGGGAGCTGGAATATTGACTGGAAGCTCAAATGTTCCCTGACCAGATCTACAAATGATGTCATCTTCTGAGTGCTTATGAATGCATTTTATTTCACTTTTACATCACCTATGCAAAGAACAAGGTGTTAAATTTCTGCTGAAGCCTCTGAGCACTGACTTGGTTCAAAAGTGATAAGTATTATGCTGGGGTGGGGATCGAGGCCTGTCCAACCACAGACTGATGCCAGACACATCTGTCTTTTAACTTACAAAAATCACATAAGACTATCATTGAATTAAAACGCTAATTCAGAGTAATGATCACTGAGGTAATACTTGGAATGCTGAGGGTGGGTTTGCAGAAGCTGAATGTAAGGAGAAATTCAGAGAATACATAAGCGGCCCAGAGGCTCACAGTTAAACTGAACAGCTGACAACGATAGCAGAGTGTTTCCATCAGCCGTAGTCTGACGGTTAGAGCATAACTGCGCTGCATCGCATGCAACAGGCCTCACCACCGTCTTCTAAAGTGGTGAGATGATGTCTTTAGTTAATTTGAAAAGAGTTTATTATGGACCATTTCGGCAGCACTTAAACTGATTTTGCCCTGAGGAAAGGTTCTTTGGGTTGGGAGAGTTCATGCTCCAGTGTCAGGATGAACGAATGAATGAATGAATGAGTTTATTTCGGCACAAAAAAAACTGATTTCTCAGTTAGCCTATGTAGCCGAAAGGGTGTAGGTTGAAGCAAAAGCTTATAAACACCTACCCCTTTTACCTTAGAAAATTATGCACATCACTACAAATACAAAAGAGCAAAGCACAGACATTTGAAATTAATCTGTAAACTTAAATTCTCATCACAACAAAATAAAGAATAGCGTATAGTCCAAAGTAATAGTACAAAATCAGTAAACTTCATTTTCTATACTGTAACCAGAAATGATATAGTTTTTATAAAGTCTTTTAAAGCCGACTAGAGTGCAGCATAATTTATAATGTTCTAGATTTTTCCCCTTTAACACAGTGATTTTTTTTAAAGTAGTTCAGGTCTTTGATTTGTCAAATAATAATGTTCCTCTCAAGTTATAACTGGAGTCCTTCATTTTAAACAGATTTTGGACATTTTTGCTTAGTACATGGTTTGTATTGTAATGTAATCAACTAAGTCCTAGAATTTCAGAATGTTTATTACTGATGATTTTTATGGCTTCTTTTGCAATAAAAATATTGAATTTGTGTTTGTTTTATATGTGTTTCCCCAGACCTCAATGCAATATGTCATATATGGAGCTATTAATGAATAATATAAAGTGGTTAATGAATATTGAGAGAGAAAATCTTGGGCTTATAACAGAATTGCAATGGATTTTGACATTTTGGATTTAACATAATTTATGTGTGATTTCCAGCTTAATTTATCATCAACTAGAAAAGCACTCGGAGAGAGCAGACCTCCGCCAAGCACAACATTTCCCTCCATATTGCGACTTCCACCATAGATTTTAGTCTTACATTTATTTTATCTTCATTTTTAGATTCCTTGACCATGAAAACATGGCAATTTGATTCATAATGCTGTATCAATATTAGTTCCACAGCGTCTTGGCTGTTTAAAGATGTCTGCTGCATGTTTCTAGCTTCATTTGTTTTTTTTTTTTTCTTATGATGGAACATTTCCCCTCATGTTGTGATTTACACATAAATATTAGTCCTACATTTATTTCATCATTCATTCATTTCATTATTTTTTCAGATTTCCTGACCAAGAAAACATACTATTTGCAACTGAATTCATAATGATATCAATATTAGTTCAGTAGTTATTCACGAAAATCAAATTTTCCGTAATGGTGGTTTTCTTCTGGATCTAGTTCCCTGGCTTTTGAAGATACAGTAAATCCGGTGACGCCTTCCTAGTTCTGCAATATCTTGGCTATATAATGGTGTTTGTCGCATGTTTGTAGCTTCATTTGTTCTCTTCCTCTAATGAAAGTTCCGAAGGTCCCCTACTTTCGTATTCTGGATCATAGTATCATAGTATTCGGAATTATTCCATTTTCAGGATCAGTCTTTGATATATTGTCGAACATGTTCAAAACTTGTCCTGTATTTTTTTTCCAAGTGCCCAGACCATTTTTGGCGGAGTTATATGCATAAATATCGAAAATGGCCCTATCTCCCAATGTTAAAGAATCCTTTAAAAAATTCCTGGATCCAGACGGAGATCCGGATCACTTCCAAAATCTAATCATTTCTTCCTTATACCAATCTGTACAATCCCTGATAATGTCATCAAAATATGTCCATAGGTTTTTGAGTTATTTTGGAAACCAACAGACAAACAAACAAACAAACCCAGGCAAAAACATAACCTCCTTGGCGGAGGTAATAATAGCTCCCAGAAATTTGGTTTCAGTTATAATTTCAATTTCAGCATCATTTATTGTTAAGTTTCTGCTTGAATTCCTGGGCTTATTTCCAAATATAATACAATTTGTTTTACCATGATGTAATGATAATTTGTTTGAATCAAACCATTGTCTGAATTTCTGTAGTTCCTTCTCCACCATATCCAGAAGCTGTCCCAAATGATCCCCACTACAGAACACAGCTGTGTGATCAGCAAATAAAATACAATTCAGGGACTTAGAAACCAAACATATGTCATGAACATATAAAAGAAACAGCAATGGACTTAACCCTGAGGCGCCCTATATGTGATCTTCAAGAATTCAGAATTTGTCTTATTAATATGGACATACTGATACCTGATTTGTAGATAGCTGGTTACCCAATCAACTACCAATCCCCTGATGCCATACTTCTGTAATTTGTTTAATAATAAGGTGTGATCTATGATGTCAAATGCTTTCTGTAAATCAAAAAATACCCCTACTGTATATAGATTTTTCTCAATTGCATTTGTTATTTGTTCAACTAAGTCCATTAGAGCTAATGATTTTTCCTGAATCCATATTGCTGTTCACAGAGTATTTGGTGTTCAGCAATGAAATCATTTAACACAAATACCTTTTCCAAAATTTTGAAAATTGTGGTAACAGTGAGATTGGCCTGTAGTTTAAAAAGACATGTTTGTCACTAGATTTAAACAGTGGTATCACTTTGTCCATTTTCATTTTTGAAGGAAATTTCCCAGTCATTAGTGACAAATTACAAAAATAAGTTAAGGGTTTAACAATACAATCAATAATACTCTTTATCAAAAACATATCAAAATTTTAACTGTCAAATGATTTTTTAGCTTTTGATTAACGAACTGTGTCAATTATTTGTTTTCCATCCGTTTTTTTAATAAACATTGAATCCGAAATTATACTGATTGCATTGTTATTATCCCAGGAAAACATTTTAGGAGACACAATAGAACTGGCTAAATTTTCACTCACATTAACAAAGTACTCATTGAAATGGTCTGCTATAGGTTTATTTTCCTGAATGATTGTGTCAGTATTTGCGTAAAAGTTAGCTGGGAATTCCTTCAAAACTTTTTTCTTTTTACTAATTTCATTTAAAATCCTCCAGGTGCATTTGATGTTGGTTCTATTTTTTTCTAGTACAAAATTCACTGTAATACTGCTTCTTGCAAGATCTCATAATGTCGGTTAATTTATTTTTGTATATCTTATATTTGCTTTCGGCATCCTTAGTTTCAAAATGTAAAAAATTTCTTGTACAATAGATTTTTCTTTTTACATGCATTCTGTAGCCCCTCTGTTATCCATGGTTTGTCTACATACCGTTTGTTACCTGCTTTGGCCACAAGTGGGCAGTGTTTATCATATAACTTGGAAATAATAGAGATAAATGATCCATATGACTTGTCTATATCCTCAGCATAAATGTCGTTCCAATTTTAAAACAATAAGTCCATTCTAAGATTTTCAATAGTTACATCTGTTATTTTTCTTGTTAAATTTCTTGTTTCTATCAACAGGTAATTCAAAGGCAGCAAAACAGGCAAATGATCACTGACATCACTTATAACCACAAGTTAAGTTGCCTTTGGTAACTTTGTTAATATATAATCAAAAAGTGTTGCTGTGTTCATAGTTATCCTGCTTGGATGTGCAATTGTGGGATTCAGTCCCATACAAAACACAGAGTTAATAAATTTCGTAATTTGTGATTGACTATATGGAAAATATATGAAAAAATCTATATTAAAGTCTCCACAAACAAATAGAGGCTTATTGCTATTGATTGTGTTATACATTTCCGTAAATTGATCCTCAAAAATATTAATGTTTGATCCAGGAGCTCGATAGACACAGCTTATAATTATATTTTTTAATTTTTCACATTTAATCTCAACTGTGATATATTCTTAGAATATTTTCCAGGGGAAAGGACATCTTTTTGACAATTTCACATTGATGAATTGATTTAACATAAAGTGCAACACCCCACCCCATTTATTCATCCTGTTTGTAGAGAAAAAATCATATCCCTCAAGCTGGACAGCATCATCTTGGTTATCTTTTAACCATGTTTCGGAAATTGCAATGGCTGAAAAATGTTGGTTGGAATTTTTTAAACAGTCCTGGATTTTTGGAATGTTAATAGAGAGACTCCTACTATTAAAGTGTATAATTGAAAATGTCCCATTTGTCATTGGGTAATCCTTAAATTGTTCCTGAGTGAAATATTTGCGATGATGAACAATGTAGAGAAAAAAGTGATCCGGGTCAATATTATATTCATTGTTGTGAGATCTGTGTTCAGTGTAGTCATTAGTTTTCAGACTGAGCTCCTGTGCAGAGGTAGATTGAATAGAGTCAGTTGACGTCATATAATATATAAAATGCACATGCAGAGAAATGCGGCGTTATCCTCCTGAAGGAGCAGTCACTTAAAGTTATCCAAATCAAAAAGCTCTCTAACCATCATTACTTTCGCTTCCTTCGGAGTTCCATTTAGTTTGATCCACACTCTACAATTCCTTGTCCAGGTCGCTTGCATTTTCTTTTGTTTCCGAAGGGCTCTGGCTCATCTTGCCATGTCGGCGTTTTTCTTTGTCAGGTGTTCATTGACGTAAACCTCCGTTCCTTTCAGCTTTTTAGTTTGCAGCAGCAAATCGTTCTTAACTTTTCTGTTCGCAAACCGGATAACGATGGCCGGTTTAGACTTGTTGTCTTTCTTTAGAAGTGGATGGAAAGCTGCAGTATCACTGCTGTTAATGTCAATGTCATTTGAGGAAAAGAACTGGATGATCTGCTGCTCCAGGGAGTGGATTTCTCCAGCGTGACGTCCTCAGCGCTTGTGCTGCAGGCCCCAGCTGCAGCCCTTGCGTATGACCGATGTTTGGAGTTCAGTCCCGTTACAATGGCATCATCCATCCTGGTATATTGTTCCAGTTCGTCCACTCGTTTGTCCTGGAGTCTGAGTTTGTTGTCTCTCTCCTGCAGCAGCTTCTTAAGTTCACCAGCCTCCTTCAGTAGACCAAGCAGTTGGGTCTGTTGTTTGGCCTCACCGCTGAGTTCCACCGACATGAAGTTCAGCGACAGTCTGATCTCCTCCAGATCTTCTCCACTTATTGTCTTTTTAGTTGGCATGAGGAACAGCTTAGAAGAATAAATAAATGAATAAATAAATAAATAAGTTTATAGTTTTACCAAAACTTTTGTTCAAATACCGCAGCGTGATTGACTGATGCGTGACTGAGTGAGATGCATGACCTCACGTGATGCGCATGCAAGCGAAAAGGTGCGCCCTGAAGCGAAAAGGATAAGTGAGGACTGATTGTATCGAGTATGTGAATAAGTGGGAGGGGAGGCAGGTAGATGTGTGTATGTGTGGGAGGGGAAGAGGGGTGACCTGATGGATTAACGGCTTCCTTCATGGTTCCCCACAACTTGCCCTCACGCCCGTTGTGATAAATCCATGAAGTATCCTCTGTGAGGCACTGAGGAGAGAGGTATAAGGCCCTGAAGTATTCTCTGTGAGGCACTGAGGAGAGAGGTATAAGGCCCTGAAGTATTCTCTGTGAGGCACTGAGGACAGAGATATGAGGCACAGCCCAAGAGCAGGGGTCAGGCCATCCTGCAGTATGCAGACCAGTGGCCCCACAATGCCTTTGCTCTGATAGTCAATCCTGCTTACATTAGCCTGCCACAGGCTGGCGGAATAGAGAAGGAACTGCCTCACTCATTGCACAAGGGCAGGTGGGTGACAGGGGGAAATTACTGACCCAGCAGAACCATGTGCACCTCCTCTTCATCAGAGGGCGTCACAGTAAACAACATGGGCAGTGGGAAATGGGTCCGGTGACACAGTGACGTATCATAGGCCAGATTGTTAGGTGAGGCTGTGTAATGGCACCCAGTAGAAGAGAATTTTACTTCAGTCAATGTTCAACCATTAGAAAGTAAAAAAAGTTTACCATGCAGCGTCTAATTAAGCTGAATAATATTACTTTTCAGTATAAAGGCCATTCCTCATTTCAGCTCAATCAGGTAAAAGACAACAAAGTGCCATCTCTGAAACCAGAATCCAAAGGTGAGAGTGAGGTAATATTTGTCCTCTCTCACAGTCAAACAGAGACTGCCTGGGAGAGAGAGAGCTGTTCTCAGGACTCTCAGTGTTTACAGAATTGGACAAAGGCTGTATGATCTCCCAAATTATATAACACAAACCGATGCAATATACGACAGGTCTTTTAACTGACACTCCCTCTTCCTCCGAGCAAACAAAAAGTTTTACCCTGAGTTGTAATGCGCTACTCACACAAATGCAATGTTCTTATCTGGTAAACACCTGTTGCTGAAGCAGAGTGTAAACAGAAGTATTAGCAAAAATCCTTCTGCAAATACATGAAGGCAGTTTCTTTTCTCACTGTCATTTCTACTCTGAAATGAAACTGCGAGGCTGCTGCTTGAGAATTCACTCCTAATTGCTGACAGCGCCCATATCTTGTTTGCAGAGAGGAGAGCCCCTCTTACACACAGCTAGCATACATGTGGGACATTTAGCAGCTGGTTTACCCACTTTTACAGGGAGCAGCTGAACTACAGCTCCCAGGATAAGCGTGAGACAACTGTGTTTCCGAGCCAGAACTCCACCATACAAGTTATCCAGTAATATGGACCATGTACTGAATCTAGATTCACATTCAAGTTCACTTTTCAACTCAACGATGAATAACTGCGAATGAACACAATTACTATACGTTATTAATTGCTCATTTCAGTATTGCCTTGGTATTGGCCTGAGGGTCGTCGTATTGCGGCCGAGGGCCAATACCGCGACCTAAAGGACAATACCAAGGCATTGTGAAAATAAGCAATTTATTTATAATATTTTTATTAATTGGTTAAATATGTTATGCTATCATGACAATATTAAGACTATGACTTCTGAAGTACGCGACTTCAAGACTCATTAAAGAGCTAAATGCTCGGCCGCGACTGTCGTCTGCGTCTCTGAAGAGAGCGAACGCCTCAGGTGCCAAGGGTTACTTGTGCACTTGCTGAACTCGGCCGATACAGGTCGGCCAAAACAATATACAGGCAGGGCGTTTATACTGTATGCGGGCAATAACATACATAACCAATTAATAAATTTAAGTATTGAGTACAACTGACACTGATGTCCATTTGCAGCACTGTGTACAGCTATTACAGCCTCCTGCACCCTACTAGGCACATCACAAATCAAACGCACATCACACACTTACAGTGAGCAAATCATGGCGGTGACGCAGTTCATATCAATTTAACCCTCAAATAAAGGAATATACACATTGCACAGACATTACAATCAAATTTCACACGTGAGTAACTGCAGAACATGTTGAGAAGGAAGTTTAGAGCAGAGGAGGTGCAGGACCGAGTGATGCTCCCTAAAATCCGCTACCTAACATCTGACATGACAGCAGTAAAGCTGAGAGAGAAACAATCTCTTCTGAAACGGCGCCTCATACTCAAGGACACACACATGTACTTACTCAGTAGACGATGGCAGTGCTGGGAGAATTTATAGTAACTCTTCACTTCCTCCAGAGGGATCCGGACGAGTCCCCAGCTGCCTGCCGTGGGCTGTAAGCGCACCTCATCCCTCCATCTTGTCTCCATTTGTCCGCAGCTCACTACTGCACTCAACCTTTCATTCCTCTGTCTGCACTCTCTCTCCGTCGGACAGAGCGCATCTATATGCCTTCTCTCCTCACACACAATGCTCCTCCCACAGGCAGCAGTTAATCTTTGGGTGATCACTTCCTGCCTGAGGGATCACTTCCTGTTTGCAGCTCAGGTAACTGCACCTGAACACAGGCGTGACCCTCTTCTCACTCAGAACACATTCATCAGGCGAGCCCCAGGTGCCTGACCCACCCTCTCATGTAACCAGCTCCCCCCGCCTGCTGGAGATCATTGACCTGGGGCAGGATCTCCAGAGGAAGTACAAAGACACCATCTGTGACTAACTATTGAGAGCAGCTTTTCTCTCATCTCCACTGCGAGTGACAAAGCAATCCTGCGCATGCACAGACGCAGCTGTTCCCCTCTCCCTGCTCTGCCCTTTGACCTGCCTGGGCCAGTGCTGATAACGGTTGTTATCAAACCTTCTCTCGGCAGGTTTTATGAGGAACTAAACTAGGGGCTGGGAGGGCATTAGCCATTCAAGCACTGTACTGTTCCAACAGGAAGGAGTAATGAAGTCCTCAGTACCTCTGAAAGTAAGAATCATTAACACATATCCTTATGGCTACTCTGCTACATCCTGAGAGAAGAGCTCAGTAGACAATGTTATGTTATAGCTTAACAGTATATGTTAAAGGCGATGCTTCTCAACTCTCCCATCTCCTGATCACACTCCCACACCAGATAATTGAATAATATACAAGGCATGGATCTTAAATATCATCTGGGGCTGGGTCCAGAACCAAGGACCCTGAAAGAACGGTCCAAGCTGCCCAGCTTTTTCAAGCTAATCACACTCCTAACTACTTAGCCAGACGGCTGTAAAGCACATTGACAGCTTACATCCAAACTCATAGTGACTGTAGCTGATTAGACTCTAGGCTGGAAAAATAAAATGCTCAGAGATGGCAAGTTGGTTACCGCTTGCAATAGTAATCCACAGCAAAAACATCACAAGATTTCATTCTGTAAATTTCTATTTGCATGCACCAGGATGTGCATAAGGAAGGTAAAAACATTTCTTACCCCAAGAGATCAATCACAATGTGATCAGTCACAAAGAAACAAGGATACTTACATCAGCAAGAAAACAGAGACAAGCAAAAAAACTACAAACAATTTAGATAAAATTTCCCTCACTCACACAGTAGACCTAATCTTAAAGCTGTGAAATGACTGGCAAATTGATAACAATGATTACTCTCTTCTGGAGAGAGCAAGAGAGCGCAGAGGCTAAGCTTGGCAGTGGCCCAGTGTTTTAAGAGGCTTTGGGTCAATCAGCTACCAGATCTACAGCACAGCTGAAGCGCAGCCTGTACGCCTCACCCTCTCAGCCCGCCAGCCACAGACAGGGAGACCGTGCAACAATCCTCAATCAGCAGGCTGAGGAGAAACACACTGTAGGTGGCTCCACACCTCACATGCAGCAGCATTCAAACTTTATTCATCAACTCAATCAGCATAAACATCAATGATTTGAACACTCCCGTGATGAAAACAGATATGACCACACAAACAGGTAAATGTGTGTGTGCGTGCGCTCTCTCTCTCACGCATGCACAGAATGCACTTGCACTAAGACAACATGCCACTATCCAGCAAGAGCTATGTACACCTCTCTGGCTAACATGCCTTTACACCTATCATGTCACATGAAACTGCAGTAAGCCCGAATGAACTTCACAGTGTTTAAATGCAGTGAATAATAAATCCATTCATCATTGTTCATGGTAACCAGGATCTGAGACTCCCCAGGTGTCGCAGCGGGACTCATTTGTTCACCTTCCTCCAATGACTCCTATGTAAAACCCCAAAAGAGCAATAACCAAAAGGCGGATATTGCCCGGGGTGAAGGCCGCACGTGTTCTCTTAGTCTAACTTTAATTAGAGCATTCTTCTGGCTGGTGTGAATCACAATATAATGGATATTTTTCACCGTCCGAGGACGGGGCATGAAAGCGCAATGGTTACGATCTATCTGACTCCATATAACAGTTAGAATACAACATTTAGCTATATCCTCGTTAACAATCTGACTCCAAATTAGAATTAGAATTGAAAATTTAGGGAACACCTGCGTGAATCTCGAAACAGTGATAACGGTAACTTAAACTCAAAGGACAAACATGACGTGACTATACCTTGAATTCCAAACAGACAACCACCGCCGCTACATTAATGTTCCTGGGCATTAACACCATGTTCGAATCCTAGGTTCGTTGGTTAGGTTCGCGGTTGAAGTCAACCAGCACTGCAACAGCATCTTTTGGCTTGAATTACAGTGAACCCAGATTCACTCCACACTTGGGCTATGAATCCGTATATTGGTAGATCCTGGCTGCCTAAATCAACTTAACCAACCGATTCCCACACCGGGCCGCTGGCCAGTCGTTCCTCAGTGGGGCTAAAATATTCCCCTAGGTATTCACCGAGACGGGGCTAAGAAGAATAAAAAGATTAAAAGACAGGAGACCACGCAAGCTAGAAAAGGAATAACAATAATTTAATTCACCAGGTAGGCACAACTTGAATCAAACAAATCAATGATAAGCCAATTACCGTTACATATCATTTAGAAGGATTTAGAGTATTTTCATACCTGGAAAAGATGAATGACCACGTAGAGCTAAAAGTCGCTCCACGTGGTCGGGGAGAACTCACATGTTCCCGCGCTCCGGAACAAGGCAACATGTCACCCTCCCCACTTACCAACACGATTCAGACGTTGACAGAGAAGAGACAGGATAGGATAGAAGCAAGAAGAGAAGAACCCGCCCCCTCAGGATCTCGTACCTTTAAAGACTCCAAACCACACCTCCGAAAAAGGTAGAGGGAAGGTTGGCCGAATCAGAGTTTTACTGGCCTAGGTGATAAGATAATTTGCACAGGGAGACTAGGGTAGTTGCTTGAATGAATCTTACAAACGAACCATAATTCCAAGGGAAATGAAACATGTTCTATTCAACTCCTTGGACTCCCCCGAGAGTAAAGAGACCAAACATGATAGGAATGTGTGCTAAAATGATGCAGTTGTCATGGAAAAGCCTTAAAATGGAATATTATAGCCCAATAGTGTGATAAATATATGAGAGGTTCCTTTTAGGATATTGAACATAAACAAAATATGAATTTGATAGAGGTTTAAATTGTTTTAAGCCAATTGAAGTAGCTGCGCTTTAACTTCAATGAAACCAGTGAATTTGAGTTCCAGAGATGCTGGGCCTGCTAGACTTGATGGCTCTCACCCCCCGCCGTGGGGAACAAAGGATGCCACTGTCACCGGCAGGCTGTAAGATTGTAAAAGTTAACTGCTCGCTCTGGATTGTGTCAGATCACCCAAACATTCAGATTTTACCAGCGTAATGAGCATGTGTTCCAACAATAGGATTTTTGACCCATGTTTTGAGCTAAATCAAATATTCAGGTTCTACACCTACATGAGGCCTGAGTCTAAATCTTGTTTTGACAATATTTTATTGAGAAATCAGAAACCAAAGAATCACAAACCTATTCACATCTGTCAGGTATTGTATTTAATATTGCATAAACATTTCATCCAAAAGTCAAAGAGCATTGTCAGCCATGATTTATGCAGGGATAGAGCCTGTTTTTCTGCAACTCCTCTGGGGGCAGTGGCTCATTAATGTGATGGCGCACATTGCCTGTGTTTTATTTAGAGCTAGTATCTGAGGCGTCTCTGCAGGGACGCAGGCAGTGGGGATGGCTGAGGCGTCTCGGCAGGGACGCGGGCAGTGGGGATGGCTGAGGCGTCTCGGCAGGGACGCGGGCAGTGGGGATGGCTGAGGTGTCTCGGCAGGGACGCGGGCAGTGGGGACGGCTGAGGTGTCTCGGCAGGGACGCGGGCAGTGGGGATGGCTGAGGTGTCTCGGCAGGGACGCGGGCAGTGGGGACGGCTGAGGTGTCTCGGCAGGGACGCGGGCAGTGGGGATGGCTGAGGTCTTGTTTGCTGCTCATTTATAGAAGTTGGGCCTGGCAGGGGAGCTTCATTCGAGTCTGAGCGTTTGCGACACAACACCTTTGATAGATTACTGTAAATTACTGTATTATATTACTGCACTCTGGCCTTCCCTCTCTGTAACTGCTGCTGATTTTCCTGCTGACGCAAAAGCTTAATGTATCACCCAGCAAACACGCAAACACAAAATCTTCTTCATCTTGGGCATTCATGATGTTGAAGTCTCATGAAATTTGAAGGAAACGGACAGTTGTGAATACTATGTCCCGCCGCTTCTCGCGTTCCGTGCGGCGGGGGACAAAAAAACAAACAGGCAGTTTCTCTTAATGTACTACTACTACTACTTCAAGTTACTGGTGGTTTAAAAACCATTATAATTGACTATGATTGATAGTAGAATTACATAGTATCAATAACATGTCAAATTTTTGCTTCGGAAAACTAATTTTTCTTAACTACTAATTGGGATACCATTGAGGACAACAAGTTTTTTCTGTAGCAAGAGATAATTTTTTGAACTGCTGGATAGATATTATGGGCAAGTATATTCAGCAGTTTGCACATCAGGCTTTGCTGAGGAAAGAAATTCAGGCAACTCCTGAAATTCAGGGATTGGAGAGAACTTGTCAATATTCGAAACCATGTTTGAGCTGGGCTTGCTGGTGAATGTTCAATGACTGATCCTGGTGTGTCATCTAGTGATAGAATATTGTCACTGCGTGCATAAATTTGCAGCTCCATGTCCGCTGACAGACGCATCTGCAGAAACATACACCGTTGTTCTTCTCTAACACGCCAAATCAAGATAATCCTTAAATGGCTAATGACATTCATATTTTGATTTGTAATGAGTAACAAAGAGGCCAGGGTCAAAGTAACAAAGTAAAAGTATACTTTTATCCTTAAAATTTTGTAGAGTAAAAGTAAAAGCCCCAGTTAAAAAAAAAAAAAAAAAAAAAACTCAAGTAAAATACAAATCCTCAAAAAAACTACTAAAGTACTGTAACGAAGTACACTCCAGGAATTTAAAAGCATATCACTATATTCTTTTTTTCTGGGAAAGAGGTCCAATTTATTTTTAGCAATAAACTGATGCTCTAAATTACAACCCCAATTCCAAAATAGTTGGGACGAAGTGTAAAATGTGAGTAAAATCAAAATGCGACGACTTTCAGATTACATGAGCCAATATGTTATTAACAATAGAACATAGATAACATTTCAAATGTTGAAACTGAGAGATTTTACATTTTTTCCACAAAAAGCTCATTTAAAATTTTCTGGCTGCAATAGGTCTCAAAACAATTGGCACACAGGCAAAAAAGGGCTAAAAAAGCAATTAATATAAAAGAGAATCAGCTGAAAGAACATTTAGCAAGTAATTACATTTACTGGCATTAGGTGTGTAACATGATTGGCTATTAAAGGGATGTCTCAGAGAGGCTGAGTCTCTCAGAAGTAAAGATGGCCAGAGGCTCTCCAACCTGTGAAGCCTTGCATAAAAAAAATTGTGGGAAACTTTAAAAACAATGTTCCTCAATGTCAAATTGCAAAAGGCTTCGAAGGTCTCATCATCTACAGTGCATAACATCATCAAAATATTCAGAGAAACTGGAAAAATCTCTGTGTGTAAAGGACAAGGCCGAAGACCTTCACTGGATGCCCGTGATCTTCGGGCCCTCAGACGCCACTGCATCACTCACCGGCATGATTCTGTCATTGACATTACTAAATGGGCCCAGGAATACTTCAAGAAACCACTGCCTGTAAACACAGTCCACCTTGCGATCCACAGATGCCACCTAAAACTCTATCATGCAAAAAGGAAGCCATTGTTGAGCACATTGTTGAGCCGCCGTGTTCTGTGGGTCAAGGATCATTTAAAATGGACTGTAGCAAAGTGGCAAAGTGTCCTGTGGTCAGACGAGTCCAAATTTGACATTCATGTTGGAAAACATGGGCGTCGTGTCCTCGGGGCTAAAAAGGAGAAAGACCATCCCCCCTGTTATCAGTGTTCAGTTCAAACGCCAGCATCTCTGATGGTTTGGGGATGCATTAGTGCATATGGTGTGGGACACTTACATGTTTTATAAAGCACCATGAATGCTGAAAGGTATATAAAGGTTTTAGAGCAACATATGCTCCCTTCCAGATGACATCTATTCCAGGGAAGGCCTTGTGTATTTCAGCAGGACAATGCAAAACCACATACCGCAGCTATTACAACAGCATGGCTTCGTAGTAGAAGAGATTGTGTGCTGAACTGGCCTGCCGGCAGTCCTTTCACCGAATGAGAACATTTGGCGCATAATTAAAAGAAAAGTCCGTCAAAGGTGACCCAAAACTCTCCAGTAGCTGGAAGCCTCTATTAAACAAGAGCGGGATCAAATTCCAATGGCTAAACTCAAGAAACTTGTCTCCTCAATGCCCAGACGCCTCCACTCTGTGTTAAAAAGAAGAGGGGATGCTACACCATGGTAAACAGGCCCCTGTCCCAACTTTTTTGAGACCTGTAGTAGCAATCAAATTTGAAATGAGCTCATTTTGGGGATAAAATTGTAAAATTTCTAGGTTTCAACATTTGCTATGTTATCTCTGTTCTATTGTGAATAAAATACTGGCTGGTGTGATTTGAAAGTCATTGTGTTTTGATTTTATTCACAATTTACACGTTGTCCCAACTATTTTGGAATTGGGGTTGTATTTGTGGGTCTATATTTTGTGCAGTATGCCATGACGGTTTTGGGTTATGCATGAGTGATCATGTTGTTTACTGTCCACAACTGCTCAGCGCTGCTCCCTGTGGTGGGAGCCCTTTGCTTAGCCCTTCAATTCCAAATGATCAAGAGCCAGACTGACACACCTCTGCCCTACGAAAGGCCACTGAAAAGGAACACGAAATGTTCAGTTACATCATGCCACAAATGAGTCAACACGACCAAGACAGGGCCCTTGGAATGCTGCAAGCTGATCAGAGCTCAAGGCATATTGCAAGAGCACTCAATGTTAACCAGTCTACCATATGTCGACTGCGTCCACATCATGATGCAACAGGAACCTCTGCTGACCGTCCAAGACCAGGTAGACCAAGGGTAACCACCCGTGACCAAGACCGCCATATATGGCTTCAGCACCTGAAGAACAGATTTCTGCCAGCCACAGCTACGGCCTCGGAAACCATTGGCACCCACAACAGACCTGTGAGTGGCAGAACCATTAGGAACCAGCTCCTCACTGAAGGAATTGTACCACGCCGCCCATTCACTGGTGCGGTCCAGACACGGCATCATTGTGACACACGTCTGCAGTGGTGCAATCAACATCGACGCTCGACCTTGCAACGGTGGGCATCAGTGGTTTTCTCTGATGAGAAAAAGTTCTAGCGCTTCAGGACTGATGGCAGACAGCGAGTGAGCAGAGGAGTGCGTGAAAGATTTGCCCCTGCTTGTGTTCCTCAGGTCAACAGGTGGGGCGGCCCAAGTGAGTTGGTCTGGGCAGCAGTGTCAGCCAACCAATACTCTGAGCTTCACTTCACTGATAGAAGTAGATTGTAGATTGTGTAGATTGTACCCGTCTATGAGAAGACACATCAATGCAGTGATAAACACTAATGGAGGACACATTAAGTACTGAACAGTGCCTTGGGTATTTTTCGGTCTGAATGTGTGTCACTTACCCTTCAGGCTTCACCGATTTTGGTGACCTTGAGGTCATTTTCAAGGTCACAGGGCTATAACGTAGATGCCTTTGTAAACCTTGTTGAAGAAATATCTCAAGAACCAGTCTACCAATTTTGCTCATACTTAGCACCAACAGTACATGCCGCAGGGGACCCAGTCACATTGGTGACAGTTACTTGTTTGTATTAAGTCCTTCCAATGACATCACTCTGGTCATCTGTTATCGCTTTCACTTCCCTTATTGGTTGCCATGTTCTCTACAGGATTTTCTAAAAAAATATTGGCGGCGCACAGATGTATGATTAAAAGGTAGAGAAAAATACATTCAACACATAGGATACAAATAGAAACGTAAATTGCTCAACTGATTATGTTTCAAGTAATGTGTATTTATAGAACTAATGATTCTACTGAACAGATATTGAATAAAGCTAGAAATTAACTGAACAGATATTAATCAAAGCTACAGAAATCATCTGCTTCTGCGTGAGTTAACTGCTTGTGTACGTGTGTGTGTGTGTGTGTGTTACTGCTGCTTACATAATGTGGTTACAGATCATGATTATTAATTTGCTGATGAATATGATAATTGACATTAAAATATGATACACAACACATCCATGCCATGTTGAACGGAAAAAAACCCGATTCCCTCAGAGCAGCAGCTCATTTTGAAAACTGGAAAAGCACTCGGAATAGTTCATACTGCCGCCACGCCAAATGTCAGTATTATTGGTTGTGGATCCACAAGAATATTATCCAGCTCACCAACAGCTATAGTGCATTCTACATTAGCGTAGATTATATTCAACACTGAAATGTTATGAAAATCTGTTCATTACATAATGGATTACCATTCTATTCATGTGAATTTAACTTCTTCTGGAGCTCGAATGAGGAATATGCTCCGGTGTTGCAGGCCGGAACATACCCCTCGTCACAATATACCCGGGTATATTCCGGCCTCGGCCAGATTATACCCCCTAGCTCTAATTTAGTCATCTAGATTATGTTCCAGTGCAAGTTATTTTGTAAACTTTCACAATAACTATAACGTCAATTGATGGTAGTCAAAAGATCACAAATTTTAAATGGTTAGACTTGCTTCACTTGTGCTGAAGATGCACTGTTGAAGCACTTTTTTATGGTTAACTCACGCTCTGCTATGGTTTCCTAAGACTGTTGTCCAGGAGTTTACATGTAGTAATACATGTTCAAGTCGACAAAAAGACTTGGTAAGTTGCAAGTGATACACTGTGTAACACTGACACGTGCTGGTTGCTGAATGTTCTCCCTCCTGATGAAGGATTTGGGCACAAGTTTGTAGTATTAATGGTGGTACAATCCGCTGCCCAATGTACTGTGTAGCTGTACTGATTATGTACAAAGAGCAAAACAATGTTTGTTTCAGATAAAAGTGGGTCAGCATAGTTTTTTACCACATCATCTCCTGGGCGAGACATTTTACACCCCCTTACACTGTACTCCACACACGCAGGCTGAGGGTTTTAGTGGGCCAGCCTGTTTCTTACCCAAGGTATGTTCTGGGCTTGTCCAGTTCATATTCCCAGGGCATATTCTAAGATAGGCAATCATTTCATACCCCTCTAGGCCAGATTATACCCCTACTCATGCGCACAACATAATCAATACCACAGCATATCTCAATTTCTATTTCTTTCACGAACGTTAAAACATCCACATTTCTTAAGGAGAGATATTAAATGCCTTTAGCTACACAAACTGACTAATAAATGTAGACAACAGGATAACTTACAGTGATGCGTGACATTACAGTATTTGATATTCAGTCTGTCTGGGCAGCGGACTGTTGGGGAGCTGAGTGTTATTGGCGTGATCTTACCGCCAGAGCATGTGAACTGGCAACGGATCTTAACTGTGATTTAACTGACCCACCCACTGTGCTAAGCTCAATCAGAACCTTTGATTTGACAGCGTTCATAAAAAGCACAAATCTTTGCCACACCTCCCAGGCAAGACACCTCACAGCAGGACCAACCTGTCAGGTGATATCGCAAATTTTCTTTTATTTATAAGACAAATGGGACAGATAAAAAATAGCTACATGGAAGATTGAGAGAATTATTGTAAAATATTAAAAGATCCTGTACTACTGCAACTAAACTAAACTAGTTTCCCCTGAGCATGCAAATAAAACAACGCCTCTAACATATGAGAGATTATCCTAAAGACTACTTCACGAATATTACAATATAGATATGGCAAAATATCCTTTTTAAAAAACTGCCTCTTCAATTATTTTGTGCAACAAATTTTATCCATAACATTTTGCAACATTAGATTTGATGCAATTTTTGGGGTAGCATTTACCTTTAAAAATGCATTTCTTCTCTGAAAAAAAAAACACTCAGGAGGACAAGCCTTTGCTATTCATACCAATTTTCCAAAAGCTACCTGCCGTTCTTATTGAGTTTATTCTGATCTTAAATGGACACAGACTAATAGTCTAAATGCTTGTTTAGTCTGGCTGTTGCCTTGGCAACCATGACACATTTTTACCTTGCTCACGCTGGATTCTACCAAATGTTTTCTGCCTTCTGGAAAATTCAGACGTAAGGAAATACACACTTAGTGATGACAAACAGTAAGACTTTTGTGAAATGTCTTGGATGTTTTGCTGAAATGGCAATAATTATGAGTCGCACATGAGACAATATTTGCACAATTGCATTAATGCATTTTTTAGCAATGACAAAAATGAGCAAGAAGACACAATGACAAAGTCATTCCCGCACTGCACACAGGCGTGCCGTACTGCGCAGTCATGACCGCAGGCAGACGCACAAGCACAAAGCAAAGATAAAACAGTGTTCTCTCATTAGAACTGCACTGTTGTAATGGAGCTGTGATGATCGGTCACACTGACGAATGTCCTGAATTAATTCAGCATGCATGTTTACAGACATAAATCTGACCCCTATTTCTGAATAATGGCTGAAAGACTCGCAACGGAGATATTCTGGGACACATTTATATTCCGGTCCATCACCATTCATCTAAAAGGCACAACTGAAACCACAATATTTGGTAATCTACCACCAGTTTGTAATAGATCAGAAGGGCCTATTAATGTAATGAACGACCCCAAAATAAGGTGCTTTTCCAAGGGCATTTAGCCCAGCACAGCAGTCTGAGCTAAACATGCCGGTGGTTCGTCCTACCGACACAGCAGCCCACGGAGCGCAGCCTCTTCACGAGCTGCCCGAGGGCCATCTCCTCCTCCCGCGTCCACAGCATCATCCTGCGGGAGAAAGAGGGAGAGAGAGACGCTGCCACCGCCGCTGTGCTGTCGCCACAGTCCTCTGCTCCAAACGCAGCTCTGCAGCGCACTTGACGCTTGCAGACACACTGAGAAATGGCGGAGGTGGAGGAAGCAGGGAAGCTCACACTGAAGACTCTCTCTCACCCACACACACAGACTGAAGAGAATGGCAAAATGAACGAATGCACAGGTGCACATCCTCCCAAAGAAAATGGGAAAGAGAAAAAGGGGGAAAAACATATTCAGAAAAACATAAGTACACCCGAGTTCAGAAACTAAATTATATTTTATCACACAGGTAAGATGGTGTCATGCTGCAGCAGCTTGAGTCAGGGGTCAGTGTGAATGACATCAACTTCTTCAGCCTCAAGCATCACTTCAACACTCACCCATGTGCCTCCGTCAGGGGCGGAAGCTTTAAGCCAAGGGTACATCAGAGACTTACACAGCCTAAGCTTCATTCAGAGGTATGAGTCCATACAGGCCAATTGTACGGCCTAAATTTAGCCACAACTCTTTAAACCCAAATTTCTGCACCCACAGGGTGGGGTCAGGAAAATGCTAGATTAACTTACCATCTACTACGCAGTGCTATGTGGCCTGACTGTGCTTTGTCACCTTGAATTTCTTGGTATTGAGGATCAGGATGTTTCCATGGTGACAGAGCCCCCACAATGAGCAGAGAAGCAAAAAATGTAATTTGATCACACAGCGAGAAACACAAATGAAACTGGAGTGCTTTTACTTTTACTAATCGCCCCCCATACCACAACAAAATACCAAAAGGCACCAATTAAGTAGCAGATCAATGCACCTAAAAAATCTGGTAGAGACGTATTGACTGGTTTCTGAGCAATGGTTCAGAAACACTTTGGGACCATAATTTACGAAAATGAATATCATCATGAGATATTGAAGGGGACCTGAAACTTGCGATAGATACCATAACATAATGTGGAATATCATTATTGAAAGAATAAATCAGTTGGAAAAGTAGGGTCATTTTCTCATAGACCTCGAATAGCATTTAACTTCTTTTTGCACCCACCGACATCGCCGTCTGCTGGCCATTAAATAGAATGCAATTTTAAGAGACTTCCGCATTCACCTCACTTTACAGACCCGGGTGCTACGCCCATCTTTTTATACAATCTATGGTCATGAGACAGAATCTCTTAGACTTTGACTAAAACCTTCATTTTGTTTTTGTTTTTTAAACCATTCAGAGGTGGACTTGCTGGTGTGTCTCGGATCATTGTTCTGCTGCATAACCCAAGTGCGCTTGACCTTGAGGTCACAAACTGATGGTTGAACATTCCCCTTCAGGAAACTCTGGTTTAGAGCAGAATTCATCAATTACGGCAAGTAGTCCAGGTCCTGAAGCAGAATATTTTAAGTGAAGTCCACAGAATATTTTCCCAAATAGACTTGGGGATCATCAAGATGTTTTTTTGACAAATGAGAGACCAGCCTTTGTGTTCTTTTTGCGTAAATTATTTTGCCTGGCTCAATAAGCAATCCGTTCTATATTCTGAATGCACTCGTTGCTAAAGGGTGTCACGTTGCCATAGCGGAGTGAAAATCGTAAGGATTGAGAAAATAAATGCTGCAGCAAAAATGCAAAAGTCAGCCAAAGTTTTGGATTTTTGCATTTATACTGTCATTCTTACAATGCCATGTAAATGTAGACACAATAGGCATTCACTTTTTCACTTTCTTGGTCATGTATTGGTCTTGGCCGCTCAGTCGATAAATTGTTTGATCAGGCCAGCTTAAATAAAAACGGCTTGCGGGCAGCCAAGCCGTAAAGGCAGCTGTAGACTCGCCGGTTTTAAAATGCATCGCACTGGATCATTACCAAATTAAAATTTATAAAACTATGCGTTTGTAGCCTCCCAATTATAAGGGTGGGAGACCCAATTAATAATAATGATGAGATTCCCCACAAACAGGGCGTTCAAAATAATGAACAAGGTGGTTTTGAGTGCAAAGAATTCCACAATTTTATTGGGCACAATCATTAATAGCAAAGGATAAAATCTATATTAAATATTCAACAGCAAGAATAAAATAACCCATCCGTTTGATGGGCTCACCAATGGCTCAGTCTGGAATAATAGCAGATTGACTAAACAACTGTAGACTTACTACACATACCCACGGTGAGTTATTGTTAACGAGTATGCATCCAGATTCCAATATGAACAAAGAAAACCAGAAAAAAAACAAAACAAAAGATAGATCCAATAACCAAAATTGAGAAATCAACAATTACAAATTAATTAGAACCCTCCTGGAATAGTGTCAGCCGATATACCAAATGGCTGCAGCACGACCTAACGGGGCAGTAAGGACCCTGATGACGATGGAAGGCTGGGCACAGACAGATTCACCACACTCCAAACGTTACACAGCACACGTGATTCAACCAGGTACTACTACACATCACAATTGGCTGGTACCATGACCAACTCAGATCGCCAATGACACAGTACTACAACTACGGCAACACAAATGTTGCTAAAGATAAACCTAACCACCATACCATAAGGGGCCAATAAGACAAGGCAGAGTATGGCCTATCCAACGAGATACTGCACCAAGTAGGCTGACGCCCAAACCAGGAAGGGGGAAAAAAAAAAACTGAATTTAAAAAAACAATAATACAAAACCCAAAACCAGTGAAGTTGGCACATTATGTAAATCGTAGATAAAAACAGAATACAATGATTTGAAAATTCTTTTCAACTGATATTCAATTGAATACACTGCAAAGACAAGATGTTTAATGTTCAAACTGAGAAACATTTTTTTTTTTTTTGCAAATAATCATTAACTCAGAATTTAAAAGGCAGCAACACATTGCAAAAAAGTTGGCACAGGGGCCTTTTTACCACTGTGTTACATCGCCTTTCCTTTTAATGACACTCAGTAAACATTTGGGAACTGAGGTGACCAATTTTTGAAGCTTTTCAGGTGGAACTCTTTCCCATTCTTGCTTGATGTACAGCTTAAGTTGTTCAACAGTCCGGGGTCTCCGTTGTCGTATTTTACGCTTCATAATCCGCCACACATTTTCAATGGGAGACAGGTCTGGACTACAGGCAGGCCAGTCTAGTACCCGCACTCTTTTACTACGGAGCCATGCTGTTGTAACACGTGCAGAATGTGGCTTGGCATTGTCTTGCTGAAATAAGCAGGGGCGTCCATGAAAAAGACGTTGCTTGGATGGCAACATGTTGCTCCAAAACCTGTATGTACCTTTCAGCATTAATGGTGCCTTCACATATGTATAAGTTGCCCATGCCTTGGGCACTAATACACCCCCATATCATCACAGATGCTGGCTTTTGAACTTTGGGCCTATAACAGTCCGGATGGTTCTTTTCCTCTTTGGTCCAGAGGACATGACGTCCACAGTTTCCAAAAACAATTTGAAATGTGGACTCGTCAGACCACAGAACACTTTTCCACTTTGCATCAGTCCATCTTAGATGAGCTTGGGCCCAGCGAAGCCGGCGGCGTTTCTGGGTGCTGTTGATAAATGGCTTTCACTTTGCATTGTAGAGTTTTAACTTGCACTTGCAGATATAGCGACAAACTGTAGTTACTGACAGTGGTTTTCTGAAGTGTTCCTGAGCCCATGTGGTGATGTTCTTTACACACTGATGTCAGTTTTTGATGCAGTACCGCCTGAGGGATCAAAGGTCACGGGCATTCCATGTTGGTTTTCAGCCTTGTCGCTTACGTGCAGTGATTTCTCCAGATTCTCTGAACCTTTTGACGATATTACGGACCGTAGATGATGAAATCCTTAAATTTCTTGCAATAGCTCGTTAAGGAATGTTGTTTTTAAACTGTTCGACAATCAGCTCACGCATTTGTTCACTAAGTGGTGACCCTCGCCCCATCCTTGTTTGTGAATGACTGAGCATTTCAGGGAAGCTGCTTTTATACCCAATCATGGCACCCACCTGTTCCCAATTAGCCCGTTCACCTGTGGGATGTTCCAAATAAGTGTTTGATGAGCATTCCTCAACTCGCTCAGTCTTTTTTGCCACTTGTGCCAGCTTTTTTGAAACATGTTGCAGGCATCAAATTCCAAATGAGCTAATATTTGCAAAAATCACAAAGCTTACCTGTTTGAACATTAAGTAACTTGTCTTTGCAGTGTATTCAATTGAATATAGGTTGAAAAGGATTTGCAAATCATTGTATTCTGTTTTTCTTTACGATTTACACAACGTGCCAACTTCACTGGTTTTGGGTTTTGTAAAAAAAAAAAATATTATAATTTAATTATACACACACACACACACACACACACACACACACACAAAAACAAACAAAAACCTCAAAATAAGCACTCAATAGAAGTCCCTGAGCTAGATAATACACCAAGGGCATTTGCAGTGGATGTGTACCAGCCTACTCCACCTCACCCAAGATGCAGAGAATATGAAATTCACAAATTTATCCAGCTGATAATACTAATGCACCATACAACACAGGATTAGTATCACAAGGCTTCACAACATCAGCAAATGAACTTGTTCAAGCCTAGTTGGGCTGAACGGCCTGTTCTCCCCATTTATGTTATGTTATGTTATGTCTGAGTACAAAAAAAGCATTTTAGAGACGCAGAGTCTCTCAGATGTAAAGATGGGCAGAGGCTCACCAATCTGTGAAAAACTGAGTCTAAATATTGTGGAATAATTTCGGAAAAATGTTCCTCAATGTAAAATTGTGAAGAAATTGAATAGAAAGTAGAAAAAGGGTCCGCTCATCTGCGAAATGGAAGAGGTGCGTAAAAGAGGCATAAGAACAAAGCACAAACTCCTGCAAACCGTCCTACTGCAAAAATATTCAACTGTGAAAAGCAACGTTTCGGTCAAAAGACCTTCGTCAGGCAAACAATTCATTCAGAAGGGCAGGGCATTATAGAGGGTTGGAGCTGCAAGCCTGCAACTAATAAACATGGAGCTACAGTGGAGCTACTTTAAGCCTTGTTAATGATGAAAAAATAGCGATTTCTTTGCACGGCAATGCTATGCCCGATTCACTACCATTGTAAGCCCATTGAGAGCTTCGGCTAAAAAGCCATTTATTATGAAATGTTGCGTGCGTACGGAGGTTGAGTAGTCAACAAAGGTTAGTACTCGTTATCATGTTTCAATACACCCCAAGTCAATTTCACACCGGAATTCTCCTTTAAGGGACGAAAGTCACGTGGGGGGACCAGAATTTCAGAACAGCGAGGCATTAACGGTACGCAAATAATATCGCGTCCGGTTTGTTTACATGATGCTCAGCACGTCCGCTTTCATCACAGGAATATCCAGCGCCTTTGCTGACGCAATCATGTTCAGAAAATTCGGGTGTAGTGACCGAAATCTCTTTTGCTCATTCCCTATGTAGTGCACTATATCATATCCACGATGTAGGGAATAGGGAGTGAGTGGATGAGAGGACGATTTTGAACACAGCAAATGTGATGTCTGGAAACGACATGTACCGGTAGTGTAGACATTTACTCCCAGCCAGCGAATAAAATGATAATTTGATACGCGTATTGTGTCTGTATTTTGGGGTTTTTTTGGGCCGCTGGGGGTTCTCTCAGAGCTTCTAATTCAGAGATGACAAGTCTCATGCATTCGGCGTAGGTTTTAGGCTTATTCACCGTAGTCCGTAATTATTCACTGAATGCTTAATGAGATTCTCATGCGGAATTAAAATCCTTGTGCTTTGAAGTTTCCGTTTCACTTGCGTAAAGACGCACCTCATCACAAGTAACATGGAAAGCGATTATGACTCCGGACTTCCCGTGCTTCTCTTAACTCATTAGTCTGTCGTGGTATTTAACATTCTGCTTATGTCCGCAGATAACTTAGTCATAAGCATCCAGGGACTTGTATGCACGTAGTCCTCCCTTGTGTACAGGGTAGGTTTCTCGAACAAATGGGTTTATATATCAGGCCATGGAATACTGGGCCACTAACTAACGTCATCTACCCAATCACTGATACCATATGCATTTGGAAATTGGTTGCCATTTGTCGAAGTAAATTTGTTTAGGTAGAATTCGCGATCTTTGATGGCTAATGCCCTCGCATAGCTTGAGAAGCTATTATGGTCCACCATACTTCCATTGCCAAGCTGCGCGCGCAAACTGTCTTGTTTGCAAACAGTAAATGGGTCTATTCTAGCAGGCACTAACAACGGCAGATCATACTATGCCTTAGTAGCATCTACACTTTTTGAAATACAGAAGAAGAATCGCAGATCATTTGAGGTGCAATTTTGTCAGTATCTCTCCCAAAGCTACTTGTCCCTTTACTTTTGGACGCAAAGAAAAACACATATTTCTCTTCCAAAAGAAGATGCCACCAGAAATCAGTGGATAGCTTATTTTGTTTGCTGGCAGCAAACAGCCATAGCCAAAGGGAAAGTTAGCTGTTTGTGCTCAGAATTTCACCAAAGACAGCTTTGTCAATAAAGGATAATTCGACACAGGATAAGCGTTTCAGCTGCTTCTCAAACCTGAAGCAGTTGCATTGATCAAGCGCTCGGAGCCACAAGCTGTAAGTAACCATAAAACAGCAAATAATGTCAGCGAAGCTAACGTGTTACGGGTGGCTAGCAGGACCGCTAGTGATAGTTAGCACTAACAACCGGCCTCAAACGTAGGCCTTGTAAAATATCTGAAGATAAAGCCTGTATCGATTGCGACTGTCCGTGACTCACAGGCACAGAAGCTGTAAGTTGCTTTCATGCATAAGCCAACCAGACGTGATGGCCAGTTGATTGTGGCTGTAGCATAGCAACTAACATAGCCAAGTTACTATTGCTAATGTTTGTGTCCTAAATATGCAAGAGTGATAGCAGGGGAAATTTCACAGAAGGTGTGTGAACATAAACCTCATTTGAAGCTAAGTTTTAATGCTTGTTTGTAATTTGGATGCTTGGTACAACTGTTCACAGTAACAGAACTTGCCGTCTGTAAAACCAGTATTGCAAGGGTTTTTCTCTGTGGTTATGACCACTCGGTTACCAGCTACTGCATGTTAGTTTGCGTGTTGTGCTAATTAAAAATGCTCCTCGTTAACTTATATGCAGTAATTCTGATCGGTATGCTTGTCTTACTTCGGTAAGCATCAATGTGGCAGTTTCATCATAACGTTGCCCGATTGTAGCCACTACTGTTGGTGATTGCTTCACTTGTCCATGACCGGGATCAGTCGGATACTTCACAAATGTCTTAGCAAGCTCTCAATGTGAAATACAGAAGCTCTACCTGCTTCCAAATGATTTCTCTGCACTACCTTGACATAATTTCATCTCCCTTTAGAAATTGTTGTGGCTGATGAAAAGCCGAAAAAGGTGGAGATTAAATAGGTAATTCTTTCCTGTAGAAGCGATCAATTCGCTAGCTCCACATAAGCAACTTGTCCGTGCTCATGGAACTTATGGTCTGCAAAACCTGTATTATGTTCATAACATAATTGAGCTCTCTCTAGCTGTCGCGTACTATCCATAAAGCTGCTTTCAAATCAGACACAAAACAAATTTTTCGCGGGACAGATTAGCCTACATTCAAAGTCAATGCAAAGACAAGAATGCAGGCGTTATGGGCTCGTTAAGCAGCTTTCACACCGGACGCGAAACGAATTTGTCGCGCGACAGATTACATTCAAAGTCATGATCGCTTATCAGCTACTACGTTAGTTCGCGTGCTCTGCTAATTAAAAATGCTTCTGGTTAACTTTGATGCAGCAATTATGATTGGTATGCTTGTGTTACTTTGGTGAGCATCAATGTGGCAGTTTCACCATAATGTTGCCTGATTGTAGCCACTACAGTTACAGCACCTCTCCGGTTAGCTTTATGTGTCTGCCGAGTTGTGCAGCAGTTAGACCAAACAAATATTTTGCAGTTTAGGGTGCGTTTTTGGGTGCTTATGAAATGATCACTTTAGTTATCCATGACCGGGGTCAGCCTGACACATCTCCAATGTCTGGGCAAGCTCTCGGATACTACCGGTGAAAGCAATAGGGAAGCGCACCGGCTAATGTGTTCGGTATAACAAACGCTGCATTGCCATCGATTGAATATTAAATTCTTTCCTGTAAAAGTCATCGATTCGCTAGCTCCACATAAGCAACGGTTCACGCAGACGGAACTTGCGGTCGGTAAAACCTGCATTATGTTCATGACATAACCGGAGCTCTGTCTAGCTCTCGCACGCTATCCATTATGCGCCCATTTTCCGCGAGGAAAGCTGGTCATTCTGAAGCAATAAGTAAACCATTACCCCGGGCAATTTCCAAAAAAGCCATTTAGCTTGGAGCTTTCGCCCCTCTGTCATATACCAGCGCGGAAGCCATTTGTTTCTCCACGCTAACAACACACCACAGCTATGCACACGAGCCAGCAGGTCCTAATACACACTGAAGCAGTCCATAAGCTGTTGGACCACTTTTCGCTGCTCCTCACTGTGTATGTTTTCCTCTAAACTCAGACCCACCGAATTTCTACGGTCTCCGGTCTACACTTAGGCATGTCGACTCGTTCTACAAATGTGTCTATATGGGGTGGATTCTAGCTTTCCCTGCATCCGAGCTACAAAGTAGTAAAACCGGTGTACTCACCAACTGTTGCAGTAGCAAACTGTAGCCGATAGCAAATTCATGCTTGAGCTGCCAGACTTTCACACTGAATCCTCCACTTTTGCTGTTGTGTTTATTAGAACAAGTTAATTTCATTAGATCTATACACATGTACTGCCTTAGATTGTAGAATATGCTCATCGATTCCCGTCAGTTTCACTCGTTTTGCCGGACCAGGAAAACTGAGTTCTGCTGCCTAGTCCCGCCTAGATCCGCCCATCACAGAGCTGGCCAGTCAGAAGAAAGTGGGCACATGGGGAGTGGGGGCCATGGCGGAAGAGCCACCCCAATGAGGCCATTCAGGCAGAGACTACTATGGACTACAAATGGGTTTTTTGAGGATGGCAGTATGAGCAAAATAAGTACCCTTTTTTTACTTTGCGTGATCAGGAGTACTCTAGGGGAGTCAAAGACCAAAATTTAAACTTAGAAAAATAGAATATTAGGTCCCCTTTAACAGTCTCTAAAAAGGGCTGCATATGGCCCTGCTTGTCCTAACATTTCTCCTCTTGTGCTTGTCAATACCGTTGCTAACTGGTTTATTGCCCCCCCCCGAATTTGATACATTTCTCTTCCAAGAGAACAAAAATCTCCCACAAATTCCATTGTGTAAACCGCCTGAGTTATTCAGGATGGAATTAAATGGCTGCTATTCTTAAAGGGCATCTAAAGTCGATTCTCAGATGGGATGTTGAACATCCAATGTTTAGAAACAAATCCTTCGATGTTTTCAAACAAATCACTTGCTTTTGTTGACATCTTGTATTGTCACATGACCAATTTCATTTATAAACCAATGTTTTGTGTACATGATACTATTTTGGTTCGTTTGCGCAGGTGCAGCATGCTGATTAGCCGATAAACGAAAACAATGGGAATGGAATCGACTTTAGATGCCCTTTAAAGGTTCCCTGACATTAAATAGGCCGAAATTGACAATTAAAACTTGCTATTGTATTTTTTCGCGATGAAAATGAAGATGCAAACACTTTTCCGCAAAAATGTGTTGTTTTTAAACTATTTTCGATTAATTAAACTGATTGGAACGCCCCCCTTCGAAATGTCCGGAACTGCCTTATATGGCAACTGATGTCAGGCAAGGAAGCCAGCTGGTCAGATCTCCCTCGCTCTACAATGAAATGTACACACACTATGCTTTATTTACCATAGCCAGCTGACAGGTCCTTACAAAACCCACTGTTGGACACCATAATATTTATCACCAAAAAACTATAGTATTACTGTCGTAATTGTGTGTTTTTTTTTTCTTTTCTGGAAAGCACAATATAGATTTTAGTGTTAATGTTGAAATATGGTAGGGCTACCATAGCTAATAAAACAACAGAACAGAAAAAAAGCTACTGTAATACTATAATCTTCAGGATTATTCACCAGGGCGTTTGCCAGAATAGGTGGCCATGAGCTGCTTTCACACCGGAAGCGAGGCAGGTTTTTCGTATGACAGATTACATTCAAAGACGTGTGTATTCGCGTCTTCACATTGACTTAGGGTGTGATCTGTCGTATGAAAGGTTTGTTTCGCGTCCGGTGTGCAAGCAGCTTTAGACATGCACGCAAGCTAATTTCCTGCAGTACTTACCAAGATAGTAAGCACCTCCACTCCGCATCTACCCCGGCTCTAAACCGGATCGGCTGGTGTCGGCAGAGTCGGGGCAGATCCGGAGCAGAGGTGCTTGCCATCTGGGTAGCCGGCTAACTTAACTTTGACATAACTTTAGATTTTCATGAATTGTTTATGACATTATACAGCAAGCGTTCAGTCCAGTGTTTCGATAACTGTCAAATTACACACCATCTACCTGCCAGTTTAACTAACCGCCTTACCTATTTAGCAAGCTCATGCTAGTTAGTGACAGTTGCGTGTATTTCCCTCTATCCAGTCGCCCCAGTCTTGGTTCTGGCTGTTAGCGAGCTTTATGTGCAGAGCATTTTGCATGTTGTCGTTGCATTGAATCTGTCGTGCAAAAAATTTGTTTCGCGTCCAGTGTGAAGGCGGTTTGGCGCCGCCTATTCTGGCAAATGTTCTGGCGAGTAATCCTGAAGTTTAATGCCATAGGTGGTGAACTTTGATGAATTAGCAGGCGAGTGTAACTGTCACAGCTGGAGAGTAACTGGATTATCGACAGCTGCCGTCGTATTATGAGCCAGATGAACTCGGGAGGCTGTATCGTGATGCTGATCGCCGGCTGTGCTGTATGAGGTGGGCATCCATGATCACTGTGGAACTAACGCTGGCTTATCAGCTTGTGACTTCAGCCACAACATGCATGCAATATTTTTTATGAATCGGCGAGTTATCTTGATGCCCTGTTGCACACTCGTCATTAGATTTTTACCTGAGTTTGGATAGTTGTCCTCATGTCCACTATGTATCCAGCCATCTAGCTACGTTAGCCTACGTAACACGGTTTGTCAAGTGTAACCATTACATAGATGGATAGATATTGACAGCAGGCTCATGCACTATGTCGAAGCAAACACACTAGAACACATGTGTAAACAAGCGTGTAAAGGGACCGCAGAGATTGCTAAGGCAGAGGTGCTCTCCTTTGATGACGTCATGGGAACGTGACTTACTTCTCTGAAACTTCATACTTCTTCAGGGGGCGGGGCGTAAGAGTGCAAAAATCACTTTTATTCCTTAAAATTGATGGATTTTTCAACCATTTCAGAACTTTTGAGTGCATAGGGAGATATAAATAATCATATAGAACAAAATAAACCAATAATTTCAGGTGGTGTGATTCATGTCTGGGAACCTTTAAGTTGTTGCAACTACCTAGGGACTGTGATGACTGAACGAACACTGCCACCATAAGGTTACAAAGTGAAGTGCATCCATTTTGGATCTTTCACAAGTGCACAACACTGTGAATTTGTTAACCCATTTCCATTCTAACTCCCTCCCACCTTCTACTCAGAATAAGGTCCTTAGAAGTAGGTTGACCTAGACTGTGGTTAAACTCAAGACTTATCAGGCCACAAGACACCTCAAAATTGTCAACAACAGAACCGCTGAAAGACGTCAACCAGCAGCAGAACTCCTGGCAGCATTATATTCAATATACACTTAACAAAAAAATAAACACCCCATGTAAATTATTTCTGTAACATGAAATGTGTTACACTAAACAAGATGATAATGTCTTTAATTCTGCAAATTGGTTGTCTTGATTTGTAAACATTTGTGTTCCATCTCTGCCAGTGAGCACTTGCTCTGTGATGCATTGATTCCCCCCACAACACAGGTGTGGCTGTGCAGACGCTGCTCAAGCGGCAGGAACAGAACTCACACACTCCCTAAAACTGGGGACAATAAAAGGCCACCCCGAAGTGTCAAATTTCATCAAAAGTCACCATGTCACAAATGTCGTAAATCATGTGGGAACGCGCCATAGGAATGCTGGGTGCAGGAATGTCCACCAGAGCGGTTGCTGCACAGCTGAATGTTCACTATTGGACTATTGGGCCTTAAAGAGTTCATTTTAGACAGACTGGCAGTACAGCAAATCGACCTCACGCTAGGCATTCACGAGTGACCACAAGCGCACAAGATCATCACATCCGGCTTCTCCACTTGCGTGATCGCCTCAGACCAGCAACACGCACAACAGACGTATCACACCTCAAACTATCCGGAACCGCCGGAGAGAAGCGAACCTCTTTGTCCTCATCGTGATCCCAACCGTGTCTACGAGTTTCCCTGAATGTCATATGCCACTATCTTGCTTTAATGAACAGTAATCTGTTGCATATAGAACAATGAAATTAATTGTGTGACTTAATATATTGTAAAACCCTTAATGCTAATTAAAGTTAAAAAGTTTCAAATGGGGCGTTTATATTTTTGTTTAGTGTATTATCATATTCTTCGACAGAAAGCCACAATAAAATTGCAGTTCATGCCATTTAGCATTTGGAAGTGTAAAGAGGTCCAAAGAAAAATGGTGAGTGACCTAGACACCGAAGTTCTCCCTCCTGAAGTACACTACTTCTGTTGGATTCTCATAACCTGTAAGTCTTTCTTTGTATCTGCTCTGGAAAACCAGCAGGGTTAACCTGCAAGAGCAAAGACCATCAGTATCCTGAGAATACAAACAAACAAGACAGCGATGGGTGAACTTCATGACTGTGATGTTTATTGTCCGTGTGGTCAAAGGGCAGAAATTGCTGGCTCGTTGGTCACAGTATTTTCCTGAGCAGGAATGCTTTCAGCCGTACTAACTGATCAGACTTTATTTCAGTCAATGATACCACTGCAGAGATTAATACAGCACAGTCCATAAGTATTCGGACAGTGAAACCATAAAAAGGGCTATATTTTCCAACTTGCTTCACTTGCTAACAAATCCATGCAGAATAAATTATGCAGCAATGAACTGCCACTGTCCAAACATGGGAAGCATTTGAAAAGAGAATTAGGTCAATAGTAATGCACAGTTTAATCTGTATGCTCCGTGTACAAGAATGAACAGAGTACAAAATACTTATCCAAAAACATCTCATTAACCCAACACACTTCTCATTCAACAGCCATTAACATAGAAAGAAGCACAAATGGAATTAAATGCATTTCCATAATAATTATAACTTCCACATACTTTAAAATTATTCTAAAATAGCGTTATGTACCATTCAAGCCACCATGCTTATAACACACAGTGGGCTCCAGGATTTTTGGCATCTCTAGCTGGAAATGCACTAAAACTATTTTTAAATATAAGATGATAAAAGATAAAAAGTAAAGATGCTAAAAGTATTGTAGTTTATTAGCCCGCTTGGCCCCAAGGCCCAACGGGCTTATGCTGTGCTCGGGGTCCTAAGTGGTGGTCTGTCGTGCGTCAGTGCGTAAACTTTTGGCTTGCCTTCAGTTTTTGAGCAAGCCTCTTGATATTGCATATGTGGGTTTATGACCATAAGGTCTTGGTCGAGTTCGATTTTCAGCCCAATTGGCCCACTACTTCGGCCAATAGGGGACGCCATCCTTGCACATTCGAGCCAAGCGGGGACAGTGGCATTGCCACTATTTTTAAAGCTTGGAACATCCTTCTAATCCGATCCTTTCAGGATTAGTCGAATTCTTGGGTCTGCGCTTATGAACCATCCTCTTCAGTTTTGCCCACAGACTTTAGATTGGATCCAGGTCTGGTGACTGATGGACATTACACAACTCCGAACCCTTTCTGTGTGAATCCTGAGGTGCGCTTCAGGTCATTGTTTTGCTGGAGGAGGCGTTAGATGGAATTTATCAAGCCATTTATTCTTCTTCAGTAGCCCTGGAGCGCTGGAGTTAAAACAGTCTCAAAACATAACTGACCCACCATATTCCACCGAGTGTATGAGACGCCCTTCCTTCAATGCATTTCCATTTAGATGCCATACGTGCCAACGCTGGATCTTATCAAAACACTCAATTTGGCACTAGTCTGACCACAGCTCTTTAGTCAAGTCAGAATTTAAATCACCTTCAGTAAACTGCAAGCACTTCATGCAACCTTTCCCAAGAGCCAGTGGATCTGAGTGCCGAGTCATGAAGGGACCATTACCTCTCCGGACGAAAGCTCCAAGGTCAATTAGTCAAAAACTTTACCTTGAGTCACTTTTTCAATCTGATGTCCAGTTGTGAGGGTCTCTAATACCAATCGATTTCTTATAGATTTTGTTGCACCGTCGTTATATTATTTACATTACATTTTACTTACAACCATGTGCTGTCAAATGTCCTATCTGACTGTGTCCTTTCTGACTTAGGCCCGGGCCACACTGCCTGCAGCTGCGATGCGTATTCCACAAGCGTAGCACTGCAACCGCTGGTCACATGCAGCTCGGTCACACTGGCTGCATATCTGCAGCGCAGGTCTGCCGCGGGCTCCTCCTCCCAACTCTGTCTCTGCACGACTTTGCCCAAGAGATCACTATAATATTACAAAACCCAAAACCGGTGAAGTTGGCACGTTGTGTAGATCGTAGATAAAAACAGAATACAATGATTTGCAAATCTTTTTCAACTTAAATTCAATTGAATACACTGCAAAGACAAGATCTTTAATGTTCAAACTGAGAAACTATTTTTTTTTTTTTGCAAATAATCATTAACTTAGAATTTAAAGGCAGCAACACATTGCAAAAAAGTTGGTACAGGGGCCTTTTTACCACTGTGTTACATCGCCTTTCCTTTTAACGACAGCTGATGTACAGCTTAAGTTGTTCAACAGTCCGGGGTCTCCGTTGTCCTATTTTGCGCTTCATAACGTGCCACACATTTTCAATGGGAGACAGGTCTGGACTACAGGCAGGCCAGTCTAGTACCCGCAGTCTTTTACTACGGAGCCATGCTGTTGTAACACATGCAGAATGTGGCTTGGCATTGTCTTGCTGAAATAAGCAGGGGCGTCCATGAAAAATACGTTGCTTGGATGGCAACATATGTTGCTCCAAATCCTGTATGTACCTTTCAGCATTAATGGTGCCTTCACATATGTGTAAGTTGCCCATGCCTTGGGCACTAATACACCCCCATACCATCACAGATGCTGGCTTTTGAACTTTGCGCCTATAACAGTCCGGATGATTCTTTTCCACTTTGGTCCGGAGGACACGACGTCCACAGTTTCCAAAAACAATTTGAAATGTGGACTCGTCAGACCACAGCACACTTTTCCACTTTGCATCAGTCCATCTTAGATGAGCTTGGGCCCAGCGAAGCCGGCGGCGTTTCTGGGTGCTGTTGATAAATGGCTTTCGCTTTGCATTGTAGAGTTTTAACTTGCACTTGCAGATGTAGCGACGAACTGTAGTAACTGACAGTGGTTTTCTGAAGTGTTCCTGAGTCTATGTGGTGATTTCCTTTACACACTGATGTCGGTTTTTGATGCAGTACCGCCTGAGGGATCGAAGGTCACGGGCATTCCATGTTGGTTTTCGGCCTTTTCGCTTACGTGCAGTGATTTCTCCAGATTCTCTGAACCTTTTGACGATATTACGAAACGTAGATGATGAAATCCTTAAATTTCTTGCAATAGCTCGTTGAGGAATGTTGTTTTTAAACTGTTCGGCAATCAGCTCACGCATTTGTTCACTTAGTGGTGACCCTCGCCCCATCCTTGTTTGTGAATGATTGAGCATTTCAGGGAAGCAGCTTTATACCCAATCATGGCACCCACCTGTTCCCAATTAGCCCATTCACCTGTGGGATGTTCCAAATAAGTGTTCGATGAGCATTCCTCAACTCTCAGTCTTTTTTGCCACTTGTGCCAGCTTTTTTGAAACATGTTGCAGGCATCAAATTCCAAATGAGCTAATATTTGCAAAAAATTACAAAGTTTACTTGTTCGAACATTAAGTAACTTGTCTTTGCAGTGTATTCCATTGAATATAGGATGAAAAGGATTTGCAAATCATTGTATTCTGGTTTTATTTACGATTTACACAACGTGCCAACTTCACTGGTTTTGTATTTTGTTTCGCATCGTTATAGCCTACTACACGTGATTTATATTTTGTATTGACCGTGGGGGAAGGATGCTTGAGCGTATCATACAAACAATCGAATTACACAATCGTTTTACAATACACAGCAAACCCTTCTGAATCGGTCTTGCTCTCTCCCAAGGTAATTTCAGGGTAGGGGGGGGGGGGTGTAGGGATGTGTAATGTGCTTTCAAAAGCGATCTAATTTACATTAATCGAGGCTGAAATCATTCGTAAAGGCTGGGCGCCGAACGACCGTGAAAGGAACAGTTCAGACAATTCAGAAACTAGCTGATGTGCTGTACGTTAGTCTGGCCATTATATTCAAAGGATGTTTTATAGGTCCATGCTGTATCCAGCTTAGTTTATTTTCTCTCTTTACTAGTGGAAACGGTCACCTGAACTCGCTGATACGAGTGGGGAGTCGTATGTAGGTTCAGCAATCGCGTGGGTGTCATGGCCAGAGTGAGAGATGTGGAAAACGGCTGCTCTGATACTCTTTAATCTTCAACATAATAAGCTGTGTTCATTGGCTTGGCACCACAATTAACCCCTTTCTGCAGATGTAGACGCCGGCGTCCGTAAATTCCAAAATTTAATTCCTAAACAATTCTGTAATTGAATTTCCAAATGTCTAGCTTCACTTGAATAATTTTCAAAAATTTCTGTGTCACAAATCCTGAGTTCTAAAGCTTAAATAGGCTCATGCACAACAGGAAAAATTGGCAAAATTTTGTATTCTGCGCAAAGGGGTTAATGGCGTATTCCCGCTAAGTCTAGACATCTAAATCCAAAATAAAACGAGCAACGTCGTATTAAAGTTTTTTAAAAATAAGTTAAGAATAACTAAATACTTCTCCATATATCCCCTTTAATGACAGCAGCCTACGATGAAAGTCACAAAATTCCCACTACATGTTTCAATATTTCACGAAGCATTGCTGAATTGAGCGGAAGGGATTATGTCCATAAAAATGGGCTTTTAATATGTTAAACATGCAGGAAGTGTTATAACATCTTTTGTTTGTCTGCTTCATGCTTGCAACAGACACGCAGAGATGTAATGACACAATATAACTACAATTTTGTAGATTTTATTCACAATCATCTTCAGCGCTGCCATTAATTATGAATCCTTATTTTGTAAGAAATTGATTTTGAATTAAATTTATAAATAATGCTGGTTAGCCCAATTGAAACATTAGTAATGTATTTCTGACATTACAATTAATTATTTATTTTTGTGTAGTATTTGACTGCATTTCCCATAAGAGATGGGAATAATTCTGGAGCCACCTGTACTATGGAAGAAATGACCCAGCGCAGAGATCACGTGTCGCTGGTCATGGAGCGCACGCCGTCTTCGGAGTGATCTCTGAGTGGGAATATTCTCCCTCGAAGAAGGATGCAGGCTCTCTTCATTTAAAATATCCAACTTATATTGGTTCCTACAATAACCGGGAAACCGCTGCCTCTGCCACCCAAATGTTCCAGAAAGCTCTTCACTGTTCATTTAAAAACGAGACTTCTTATTGCAGTGGCCCTCCTCCGTATGACTTTCACAGCGGTGGACACAGCCATCTGTAAGGAGAAATGGTGCACAGAGAATTCCAGAAGGAGCATGAGAGCATATAACGGGAGAAGCAGCCAACCAAAGCCAAGAGTTTCCACATTTGAAAGAAATACTGCCTGCAAATCCGGTACTTAATTCCACAAAAATGACGTAAAGGGAAATGACGAAACCCAATGTGCCAGATCAAGGTGTAACATTAGATCACTGTAGGGGGGCCCGAGGCAGGGCATGATGTAGGACACCTCTAACTTCACCCCATTTGGGCGAACCAGGGTAGGCAGGTTATTTGGAGAAGTGTCTTCCGTTTGGCCCATGATGGGCATTAAAGGCACTGACTGAGCCAGTGCACAGTTACTCTGTATGATCCGTAACTGCAAACTCAACAGGGTGAAAGTGCTGGCGAAACACACTCTGGGCACATCTTCAGCGCCACAGAGATCTGGAGACTGGATCTGCAGTCAGCAGTTGTTTTCTTGTGGAACCATTTAAAAACGCACATATCCTTCACAAATGTTAAACCTCACCAATTTTCCACTCAACAAAGCAAAATTTCCTTTTCAGAATATCATGAGGATGGAATTAGCTTCAACAGATCAGATCTGTTCAAGTGGCCAGCTTGCTAGTAAGTGGAAGAATGACTTATGGGCCAAGCAGTAATTCCCAGTCGACCCCTATTTGCAATCAGCTGAAGTAACTATTCTTGGCAGAGGCTGAAAACCAACAACAGACTGAGCTGCTCCAGTTCTATTCCAAAACAAAGGGAGTACCTGGAGCATATTTGATAGATTTGAGCTATAATTCTGCTCAAGCAGCAGGCAGACAATTCGACTTCAATGAAAGACAGAGCAAGTCTGCTCCAAATGAAAGACAAAAAGCTACTCTGGAATTCCGACTTTGTTTCGGAAGGAAAGATATATTTTTACACAGTATTATTTATTAAAAAGAGTGATATGTGGTTTGGTCACACAGTAAACTCCCTACCCTGTGTTTATGTATGAAATGAAACCTCACTTGATAATGGATGTTCTGGGGGTTCTGAGGCGGCTCCACTTCGTTGCCACTGAGGGAACAAACACAATCACCGAGGAAACAATGATTCACCAAGATCGAAATCACAAATTAAATAAACAGTCTGCCGCCAGCCCATAACGGACAAGGCACAGATATAAACACGAGAAACCTGGTAAAAGCCCTTTGATCCATGTTTAAATACATCCTATGTATTCCGTAAAAATTTGCAGATGTTTTGAAACCTATTCAGACTAATGACTGACCCTTTGGAGAGAGCCTTTCTTTGATATTCTGGTGAAAATAAATGAATCTGTCATCTCGTGTCAGTAAGCACCACACTTTTATAAAGCGGAGTGACTGTTAGATCAAACATAAAGGATTAACATTCACATGGTTTCCGCAGGAAATGCAGCCTTGGCTCAGAGCAGATGCCCATAGAGGCCATATTTGCTGAATCACTCGTTGTATAACGGCTCACAAATGTATCAAAGGCTGGTTAAGGAATGACAACGTCCACTGAACTAAGGCACATGTTTCTGCGGACTGTCAAACTGCAAACCACAAAGCATTAATTCTGGTACATCACAGCCCAAAAGGGAAATACTCACGATGAATTTCTGCACACCCTGGAGACGGTCAAACCTGAGGTAAGAAATGTCATATTTGTCTTTGCCACTGTCCAGGTCTGTTGTGTAAACCTGTTTAATTCCAGCACCCAATATCAGCGGCACACACTCATCACACGGGCATTTTGTGACAAACAGCATCGTGTTCTCATCCTCCTTAATCTCCGCATTCCTAAAACACAACAAAATAAAAGGGAAACCAGAATGTTCTTTATAATCTGCAATTTATGTTTGCATGGACCCAAATTTTAAATTATACATATACACTATAAAAATGAAGTCAAATCTTTAAAAAGTAAGACAACCAGCAAAAAAAGAATTTTTGAGTTTGCTCAACTTCAAGTCCCAGAGGTTGTATTTTTGAAAGAACTTAGATCTTGAAGCTTAGCCAACTGGTTGAAACTCGCAGCTGGTTACCTTCCTTTTCCTAGTTAAGTCAACTTTTAGTTTTTACAGCATACTACTTATGATCACAAAAGAAGAATGATGATATTTATTTTTTCTTCCCATGTAAATCAAGAAAACACATTTTGGCAAATTGTCGCATTCTGTGAAAAAACTGCAGGATTAGATCAGAGAAAAATACTGAGCAAGAAAAAAGTATTTAGATCTTATGGTCAGTGCAGTATTAATATAGTATTTAACACAGAGTGGAGGCGTCTGGGCATTGAGGAGACAAGTTTCTTGAGTTTAGCCATTGGAATTTGATCCCGCTCTTGTTTAATACAGGCTTCCAGCTGCTGGAGAGTTTTGGGTCTCCTTTCACAGACATTTTGTTTAATTATGCGCCAAATGTTCTCAATCGGTGAAAGATCAGGACTGCAGGCCGGCCAGTTCAGCAAACAGACTTTTCTACTACGAAGCCATGATGTTGTAATAGCTGCAGTATGTGGTTTTTCATTGTCCTACTGAAATACACAAGGCCTTCCCTGGCATAGATGTGGTCTGGAGGGGAGCATATGTTGCTCTAAAACCTTTATATACCTTTCAGCATTCATGGTGCTTTATAAAACATGTAAGTGTCCCACAACATATGCACTAATGCATCCCCATACTATCAGAGATGCTGGCTTTTGAAATGAACGCTGATAACAGGAGGGGTGGTCTTTCTCCTCTTTAGCCCAGAGGACACAGCCTGCTGCCTGGATGTATTTCTGTTGGCGGACGTGACAGGTTACATTCATTAAAGGTAGTTGATTGAATTCAAAAGGTAAGTCCTTTATAATTGCTTTATTCGAATTTAGGATTTTGTCCGAGGATTATTTGTTTATTTTTGGGACTGCAGACCTCGAGTAGCTCATAAAACGGCACATGATGGCTCAGCTTATAAAGTCACGTCCTTCTGCGCCGATGTTTCATAGCGTGCGACAGGAAGAGGTTTCTGTTTTAAATGTAAAAAATAGGCGTGCAATGCACGGAATACCCCTCAGCCCGATGTCAAAGTTTTTGGGAGACGCCCGCCCGCCCGCCTCCCGACCGCACGAAGGATAGCAACACCCCGTCAGCCTTGAGGGCTGAGGGGTAAAAAATGCTGAAATGGGAGATGGGATTCAGAAAGAGGGAAAGAATTATGTATCAAACCTCCATTTTTTGGCTTTTTACTCACCAGAACGATTTTAAAAGGGGTATCGTTTTTGGTTTATTATTTCAGATTAATATCTAATATCGTCAACGCTCACCCTTTTCTTGGGCGCATTTTCCAGACAGCACTTGGCGGCCCAGCCATATACTGGGTTGCACCTGGTCTTGTTTTTTCATGATATAATTTCCTTTTCTGGAAGTTTCTTTTGAAATGAATATTTCATCAATTGAACTTTGAAATCCAATTACCAATCCACATTTATCTACAAATTCAATGGTAAGTAGCATTTGATTACTTAGTTCAATTTTTGTTCATAGAATAGGCTAAAATATGCCAGACAACACCTTGACACTCCTCACAACTTCTGGAAACCTGTCATTTGAGACCAAAATGGAACATTATGGTCACAACCATTAGCGCCGTGTTTACAGAGCAGTCAACAAGGCCCATGGTGAAAAGCAGACCATTCCCACTGTAGTGGCTCTCAGATGTTTTGGGGGTGTGTGAGCTCTCAAGACTCAGGGAATCTCATGAAAATTGATGGCAAGATGAATCCAGCAAGTTATCAGAAAATACTGGGAGACCATAATCACCGGCCCACCCCAGCAGCAGTCTCACTGCAGGACCGGCCCACCCCAGCAGCAGTCTCACTGCAGGACCAACCCTCGTCACCGGCCCACCCCAGCAGCAGTCTCACTGCAGGACCGGCCCACCCCAGCAGCAGTCTCACTGCAGGACCAACCCTCGTCACCGCCCCACCCCAGCAGCAGTCTCACTGCAGGACCAGCCCTCATCACCGGCCCACCCCAGCAGCAGTCTCACTGCAGGACCAACCCTCATCACCGCCCCACCCCAGCAGCAGTCTCACTGCAGGACCAACCCTCATCACCGCCCCACCCCAGCAGCAGTCTCACTGCAGGACCAACCCTCATCACCGCCCCACCCCAGCAGCAGTCTCACTGCAGGACCAGCCCTCATCACCGCCCCACCCCAGCAGCAGTCTCACTGCAGGACCAGCCCTCATCACTGGCCCACCCCAGCAACAGTCTCACTGCAAGACCAGCCCTCATCACCGGCCCACCCCAGCAGCAGTCTCACTGCAGGACCAGCCCTCATCATCCCCCCACCCCAGCAGCAGTCTCACTGCAGGACCAGCCCTCATCACCGGCCCACCCCAGCAGCAGTCTCACTGCAGGACCAGCCCTCATCACCGCCCCACCCCAGCAGCAGTCTCACTGCAGGACCAGCCCTCATCACCGGCCCACCCCAGCAGCAGTCTCACTGCAGGACCAACCCTCATCACCGCCCCACCCCGGCAGCAGTCTCACTGCAGGACCAACCCTCATCACCGCCCCACCCCAGCAGCAGTCTCACTGCAGGACCAGCCCTCATCACCGCCCCACCCCAGCAGCAGTCTCACTGCAGGACCAGCCCTCATCACCGGCCCACCCCAGCAGCAGTCTCACGGCAGGACCAGCCCTCATCACCGGCCCATTCCAGCAGCAGTCTCACTGCAGGACCAGCCCTCATCATCCCCCCACCCCAGCAGCAGTCTCACTGCAGGACCAGCCCTCATCACCGCCCCACCCCAGCAGCAGTCTCACTGCAGGACCAGCCCTCATCACCGCCCCACCCTAGCAGCAGTCTCACTGCAGGACCAGCCCTCATCACCGCCCCACCCCAGCAGTAGTCTCACAGCAGGACCAGCCCTCATCACCGCCCCACCCCAGCAGCAGTCTCACTGCAGGACCAGCCCTCATCATCCCCCCACCCTAGCAGCAGTCTCACTGCAGGACCAGCCCTCATCACTGCCCCACCCCAGCAGGAAGTACCTGAACATGAGTGCACTTTGCTCCGCATGCAGGATGTATCTGTACTTCCTATTCTGCCGGTCCTTCTGTGTTGTGTCCATCCGGGGAAACTCGGCGTACTCTGACCCCGCTGGATATGCGTTGTAGCCACAGCCCACCAGGTACATACCACCGGTGCCATCGCACCACCCCTGAGAAGAGCGCGCCAGAGAATTCCCATGTTACACAACCCACCTGCCACATTCGGCTTTCCATTCTTCATCCTTAGCACCCGTCTGCCGCCGGCATGCAAGTATTACGATCACATTCTGTGCACATTTGCATTGCACAGTGAAATGTCACTGACAGGAGAGACTGGTGTAATGACATCAAGAAAAGAAAGAATAACTCACAGACTTTCCTTCAGCCCAGATCACAGCACCGACTCCAACTTTAGGATCCTCTGAAAAAAAAAAAAAAAGATCAACTCCAGATCTAGTATTACAACATCAAGCACCATTTCAGTCATGCCTCAGTGCAGGGCATGGAAATATGGATCGTCTCCCAAACTGATACTGCTGTGTACCAATCAGAATCTTAGGTTTTCAGACCTAGTCCTTGTTACCATTCCAAAAGGGCCGCATCAAGCCTTCACCACATCAAGTGATGCACAAGCATAGCAACTTGACTTCAAAGAGCAATTCTAGTTAGCTATGCCAACAGAAGGAAACTTTTCTCCATTTTGCATTTGTTGGCCAAACAACAGATAATCTTAAGACTGCCTCTGCGACATTTATTCTTAAGGAGCCAACTGTCAGCCCCCAGCCCTGCCTACCAATTTTTTCAGAGACACCTCAGATAGTAAAAATTAAAGCCTCAGACCCAAATTTCACAGCAATTCACTCACTTTTTCCAAGATGTACATTACAATCTCTGGAAGCTTTTTTTTAGATATATATACTGACCAAAAAAAAAAGAAACGCAATTACGTAATCCGTTGCCAAATTTCAACAAACCCATTGAGGAAGATGCTTTTGCTCCGAGTCAGTTTTGGAGGTAAGTACTTCTACCATAAAAATATTGGCGGTCACAGCGCATATTCTGGAGCTGCCATTTGTCCGGAACCAAACAATCGGCAGAGCTTGGGTTTGAGTACTACCATTGTCCTGACACTCCCTTTTTGTTTTGAGTTCAACGAGAAAGTGTGATTGGGATGCTACAGGCCAGAAGCTGGGTAGATAGAGTTGCCCGTCAATTCGGCGAGCATTCTGTGATAATTAGTCACCTCAGGACTAGGTTTAATGTCACTGAACACACAGCCGATCACCGCAGATTCGGTAGGCTCCATGTTACGACTCCAGCATCTGACCGAACCAACGTTCGTTTTGTTCAAGAAAACCTCAACTCTATTTGTTAACGTGATGCAATTCCCTGTCCAGTCGTCCTTCCATTTGTCCGTCATCGACTGACTTTCCAACAGGACAACACACGTCGGCACGTGGCACGTATCTGTATGGAGTTCCTTTGGGCAGAAAACATGCAAATCCTTCCCTGGCCAGCGTTTTCTCCAGATCTTTCACCTATAGAAAATTTGTGGGACATTCTGGATACAGCGATCCGGAGACGTCGACCACCGCCAGCTACAGTACGTCAGCTAAGACAAGCACTGACCGAAGGGTGGAACAGCGTTCCACAAGCAACATTCAGACATCTGGTGATGTCTATGAGACGCAAGTGTACCGCCGTGCTCGACGCTAACGGGGGACATACGAGATACTGATGGTGTCATTTGTGTTTCGAGCTTCACTTTGTTAAATAAAAGCCAACATGGCGATATTTCAACCAGATATCTATTGTCTGAGATTCCCTCTTACATTTGATAGCAATGAAGTGTTGATTAATAACGGTTTCACTTGATAAAACCAAGAAATAGAAAATTGCATTTCTTTTTTTGGTCAGTATATATAGATGAACCAAAACATTATGACCACTAACAGATGAGGTGAATAATATTCAATTACGAGCCGTAACCGTGCTCCGGACGGGGCTGATTGTGACCAATAATTCAAACGAATAGTGATGTTGCCCGTAGTTGTGCTAACGAAAGGAAAAAATGGATAAATCGCCCAAAGTTCAGTAACGGAGTGAGTTGCTTTGATCCCTCATGACGGACAACAGAGACAGACTCGTCTGGAGCGCAGATACCAGAGGGCGCGGGGATCCGTTGGGCGGTTTGTGAGGAGATACGTCACAAAGGCCAGGCAATAGATTAACTTCAGTTCAGGTGAATCCAATAATTTATCCGAATCACTGGATGCCTTGATAACTGAAGTAATAACTGTTTTATTATACAGCCCTTCTCGAAAGGGCGACAACTCTAACGTAAAGCTCCTCACGGGAACGAAGCGGGAGGAAATGCGGACACTGTCAGGAGCCCCGGTGGGGAAGCCTCATCTATTATCAGCTGGAGGTCGTCGGATTGTTATTTTCACTTCTCACGCACTTCCGCGCAGTGAATATCACCATTTGCAGTGCCGGCGGAGCTCGCTTCGACCAATCAGGAGAGCGCAAATATTACGTCATATAATAATGTCGATTGACTTGTGGAGGTCTGGCAAACATTAGACAGTGAATAAACATCCGAAGCCAAATAAGGGTTAGTGGGCACAGGTCGCAGAAATTTTTGGCACGATTACAGGAGGAATGCGTCACAACATACAGCGCATTCGTATCCTGCTGTGCGTGGGGCAGCGTATCCATTCTGACTCCGATACATAATTAACTGTACCAATAATGAGCACTGGACCATCAGAACTGGACCTCGGAACAATGGAAGACAGTTGCCTGGTGCAGTGAGTCGCGTTCTCTCGTACATCATGCAGTTGAGCGGGGATATGCGCACCAGTACCCTGGGGAGGTAATGGCGCCAGGATCATCGTGAGAAGAAGACAGGCCAGTGGAGAGGGCGAGAAGTTGAATAAGCCATAAACCAGAACACTGCTGTGGACCAGGAACAAACACCCCTTTATGGCATCAGTGTTCCAAGATGGGGGCAGCCTCTTTCAGCAGGATAAAGCACCCTACCACGCAATACAAATGTTTGGCAGGGGTTTAAGGAACATAACACTAAGTTCAAGGTGTTGCCCAGGGCTCTAGATTCCCCAGATCACAGGCCTATAGAGCATGAGTGAAATGTTCTAGAAACAACAAGACAGACTCCACCTCATAACTTACAGAACCTGAATGATCTGCTTCTAACGTCAGAGTGTCAAATAGCAAAGGACACCTTCAGCAGTCTTAAGAGTCCATGCATCTGTTTAGCCGGCACACGGAGGACCAACAGCGTATTATTAGGCAGGTGGTCATTTTGATTTGGATCATTGGTGTCATATAGAACCACAAAAAAGGTTCTGTGCACTCTGCCAATCAAAGGCAGGAATAGATATTTAGCCATAATGACAAACACTTATAATGGCAGGTTCACAGTTTCAGGTGAACCCAGCCACAAAAATCAATTATGAATTACTTTTTGAAATTTTTGTATAGAAAAGCAGTATGACCATAAAAAAGTTTAAACAGTGTCTGCAAAACAACGTTAAAGAGTCTAAACTAGAGTGCCAAGGGCCCTGACGGTTACCGGCAGTTACAGCTCCAGCAGGAGAAAAATAACTAGCATCAGTCTGCGGATTCAACAGCAAGCCAACACAAATTCTTGCAAAGGCAACACGTTGTCTACACGATACTGGTGTTAAAAAGCTCTAGCTCAGACATCTGCGAAAAAATGAAACCTGTTTAATTTTTTCGCGAATTTCGGCGGTGATGGCAAATGGTCCCGTACCACTGCAAATCAATTCATGGTTCTTAGAATCAATTCTTCTCTGCGAAAGAAGAGATCTGTTTCATCCGCACACTTCCGCAGGCCAACGCAGCTCAGTGAGAAAGGGGGTTTAGTTACCATTATCGGGCAACTCGACTGAGCGGTCACACTTTTTCATGAATAACAGACAGCACCATTTCTGCCTTTTAGCAAAAATAGAATCTTTAAGAAGTCTACATCATGAAATCTGATTAGATTATTTTTCTAACCTGAACCTTCACTGCCGTCTGCTGTCAATTTGTGAAGTGCGCCATCCTCTCAATTCACTTCTGATTCTTGCTCTGCTTTCAGCCAATGATTTTTTTACACAACACTGCCACCGAGTGGGTCTAATTAGGATTATTCCTTCTATTCCATGATGCTAATAGGAGTTTTTATTGCCGCAACTGATCGTGAAAAAAGGTCGACCATGCGGTTACAATGCCCGATAAAATTGAAATTATATATAGGTTAGTGCCTTAAACAAAATTTCTAAAGACATTATTAAATGAGCAAATAAAGAGATTGATTTTGTCACGTGACCTTGACCTTAAAGACCAAAGTCAAATCCAATATGGTGTGTTTGATCAGCATACATGATTTGTCATTAGTATCCAATACATACTGAAGAAGAAGCCAAAATTAAAGGACTTTTAGGCTGTTTTGTCATTACCTGGACCTTGTTGCCCAAGGTCAAATCTAATATGTCGAAAACAACCAGCACACATGATTTGCTATTAGTGCCCAATACACACCTAAGCTCTACAAATACAAAACAAATATGGGCCATTTTTGTCACATAACCTTGACCTTGAGGCCCAACATCAGATTTGACTGACAGCCTAAGAATGTTCAGCACACATGGTTTCCTATAGACTCCCCAAAAACACCTGAGCTCTAACTTTCATATTCAGCAAGTTATAGCAATTTTTTCCATTTGATCTTGATGCCCAATGTCATATTCAACTCGCAGAGAATGTTTGGCTAACATGATTCCCTATAGTTGCCTCACACATACCTAAACTCTAAAAGCCACATTAAGCTGTTATAACACATTTTTTCCAATTGACCTTGAGGCTCAAGGTGAAATATGAACAACTGACAATGTCTGGCATACATGATTCCCTTTAGGTGCCTCATACATATCTAAACTCTAAATGGCATATTAAGCAAGTTAAAGCACATTTTTGCTCTTTGACTTTGATCTTGAGGCCCAAGGTCAAAAGTGACGGACTCACAATCTTCGGCATTCTTGATTCCCTATAGGTGGCTCATACATACCTAAGCTCTAAATGCTATATTAAGAGAGTTATAGCACAAAACACCCCAAAAAATGATGAAGTCCAGGCACGTTGCCGAGGTGAGGCTTTGAAGGAGTGATTCAATCAAAACGCCATTTACACCGTTGAAGTCATGATACTGATTCCATTGCTGTGATTAAAAAAAAAAACATTTGTCAGACAGTTTTTGAGAAAATTGCACCTAAGCGGCAAAAATGGCCATTTTCGACAAAAATGGCTGCCAAGTCGAAATGAACTAATCAATCAAAAAAATTTTTGCTCAGGGATTAACTTGATGACCGATTTAATCACATCCCCAAATAAAAAAAAAATTAATCAGACCTTTTTAGAGAAAGGGCTTTAAACGGCCGACACCACCGCCAGACGCAAAGTCACAACAATAGGTGACTGGCCTACGGCCGGCAATCTAAAAACTGCATTACATGATACAGCAGCCCCACGCCTCTTCAGAAGTCAAATTCAAGCACATCAAACATTTTACAGGTGCATTTTCAAGCTTTTTCAACAGCTGTGTTGTATATCATATTTGTCAAAATACTCAGTAATGTAAAAGTAATGCAACTGATCCATCCACATATACTGCACTCGTTCATGCCAGCTGGCATCACGATAGCCTTACCGATGGATGCTGGGACAAATTTTCAACGGCCCATGCTGGGGTGTGTTTCCCAGACTTATATAGTTTGGTCATTCACAGCCAATGGGCCCAACCATGCAAGCTAGCATCTGTGATTTTGGGAAACGCACCCCTGTCCGGTATTGTTATGCTACCTTGTGGGAAAGTGCTCCCACGACAAAAAACTACCGCTATCTTTGTTTTCGCCTTCATTAAAATATGAATCAGCCTACACTAGCAACTGGATAACATATGCACATATAATGAGCTAGCTATGTTTGCTGAAAGGCAACATGCTGCATGCTATTAATGTCCAATAGTTACATTCTCCAACAAAGCCAGCGTGTATACAAATATTTATGTGCTTACATGAAAATTGTGCAATATAAAAATGTTTTTAAGATGTTTAAAGATATGCAAGACATGAGCGTGGAAACAGTCCCAAGATCGCGAGTCTGCGTGTGAACTGCTAGTAGTACACATTGATAGCCAGCACAAATCGATCCGCCATGTGTGAGATGTCTGTGGATTTTCAACTGTTTGGGGCGAGAAAGCGATGATTCCTATTAGCACAAGCCATGGCTCTCCACTCGGCTTCAATATCTTTCTTAAATCGTAGGCTTTCAATGCCTCTACCGCAATCACATCCACACCATCCACCATTCTTGGAAGCACAGGGTATTTGTGGATGGGTTAATTAACATTACAATTTCAAGCAGTTTCAAGTACTTTATTCAAACATTTTTCAAACCTTGGAAACACAGCTGCAATAAAATTCAAGCATTTTCAAAAATTTCCAGCAACCATAGGAACCTAAATTATACAGAAAAACATCTCTCTGCAACACTCATCTGCTGTTGTAAATGCCAACAGCCTGCAGGCCTCGGTCTCACCTGTCCTGTAAGAGAGCAGCTGGGCCTGTATGATGCAATGTCTGGCGATTTCCTGGGACAGGCCCAGTGCAGTGCCTCCTGCAGGTCCCTTAGCATAAAATCCATATCCCAGCTGGAGGTCAGGGACGCTCGAGGTGACCGATGCCAGCACCGCAATCAGATCCTGCATGTGCTGGCGCAGGTTACTGAAGTAAGGCTCCATGCAGAAGGTCTCCAGGCCCATTTTGGACAGGATGCCCCGGTGCTGATTCGCATTCAGGACGAAGAAAGCAGCAGTGAGGTCCTCAAGGCTGCGCTTCCGCTGGGCCAAAAACAGTTCGCCCATGTCAAGACACTCATTATCCTCCACCATACGCTCCAGAAAGTCGCAGGTGCGGGACGTCTCGGCAGCGAACTGCTGCATGGTGCTGGCCAGCGGCCGCAGACGGACACAAACGTGCAGTCGGCTGTTGGACTTCAGCCGCTCTGCTGCGATGGCATCCAGCACGGGATCCAGGGAAGCGGCCTGTGAGGGCTGGTCTTCCACAGGACTCCCGCTGCCGTAATCACACCGCAGCAGGCTGAGCTCCGGGTCACCAGGCCAGTAAGCCACCTGATTCACTCCAGCTGAAAAAGAGAGAAAGATGCATACATTTCATTTTTATTGTTCAGTAACTTTAAATATTTCCCTAACAGAACAAAAAGCTCTTCAAAATTAATGTACACTGTAGATGAATGGTGTCACAGGATTGACTGAAGCAGCAGTCTTCAATGCTGTTACAAGAAATCTCCCTTCCAGGAGGTTTTCACTCCAACCCTAACAGGGCCTAAAATTATTTTTCCCCAAGACTGGGGGTGACTCCCCTACTTTTTTCAGACATGGGGGATTTGGAGATTTTGGGGGGAGGGGCTTTAAATACAGGACTTTGACCTGTATTTAAGTATTTTTACATTATGGTATTGATGTATTTACTTACAGTGCCTTAAAACGTATTTCCCCCCCTCCTTTCTTATTTTTATTTATTTTTTTTTTTGCATATTTGCCATACTCGAATGTTTCAGATCAAACCAATTTTAATATTAGACGAAGCTAACCCGAGTAAATACAAAATGCAGTTTTTAAATGGTGATTTCATTTATAAAAGGGGAACTCGGGGATAAATCATATACAAACATAATTAGTAAATAAATATTGTAAAATACAAAAATGTGGACTTTTGTTGTCAAAGACAATGAGGTTGATAAAATGAGGTTTTAGTCCCCCTAAATAGTTGTCGTATGCTATCACAGTCGTGTGGTAATGACGAAAAGTCGCCCAAGAATGACGAAATGTTGCCCTTCGCCCAGAGGTATGCGCTGTTATTGTGTTGTATAGTGTGATTGTCCCAGTCTATTATTTTATGACAAAAGATTGTTCAATATGGCCCATTGGCTAGTTGCGCGAGATGGTGTTTAGTACTTTCTGAAATATGCAGGGTTGCTTCAACATTATCGCTTTGCCTCTGTTACTTATCAGTCTATATCAGATGCTGAGCAGATGACAGGTATATCATCCCGGATATGTGATTTTAGCCATCGCTGATATTCCCAGGATTTGGCTTGTTTCGGTTTTATAGTGAATTTACTTCAACATTTTCTGATGCAACTACCTAGCTAGTTCTGTTACATCGTCATGGTTTCCTTAAATGTGCTCAGCTAGCCATTGCTACAGAAGTGATGGTCGTGAGAGTGCAGCTGACACCAAGTGGGAAGGTAAACGAAGTATCGAAAATATTAAAATATGCGTAGATCGAATGTTAGATTTATGAAATGGCATTTTGATGTTATGGAATATTTACACATTAATTACCAGATATTTTCACATTTGTTGCCTGTCGCTTAAAGCCAGTTCATCATTCATCAGTGAGAATGGCAGGAAATGTGATGCTAGTTAAAAAACCCTCTCGTTTCTCGGGGGAGCAGCTGATGTCTCATTAAGAGAGCCAACAAACAAACATGAGTCACAGGTAATCGAGACAAATCTTACAAACATCATTCGTGGTGGAGCCAAATCCTGGGAATATCAACGATAGCTATAATCACATATCCGGGATGATATACTTGTCATCTGCTCAGCATCTGATATAGACTAAGTGAAAGAGATAGCAGACTCATACACTAAGCAAACACACTAGAAAACGTGTGTAAACAAGCGTGTAAATGGACCGCTGAGATTGCTAAGGCAGAGGTGCTTTCCTTTGATGACGTCATAATGACATGTGACTTAGGTCTCGGAAACTTCCTACTTCTTCACGGGGCAGAGCGTAAGAGTGCAAAAATATCACTTTTATTCCTTAAAATTGATGGATTTTTCAGCCATTTCAAAACTTTTGAGTGCATAGAGAGATATAAATAATCATATAGAACAAAATAAACCAACAATTTCAGGTGGTGTGCCTCATGTCAGGGAACCTTTAAATCCTGTTCTGCTTTGAGCATTGAAGGGCGATTGTACTTGAAGCCCAGCATCGTTGTTTTTGACATCTATTATTATTATTATTATTACGCATAGTCCATCATTTGCTGTTTGAGTAATATCCATTATTTATTAGGGGCAGTTCTTGAGGCTACAGCAGAGACATGCAGTCGGAAGGCAATATGTGAGGCACGATTCTCTTAGTGCGAGAGTAATCAGTTTGATAACCATACAAAGTATGTACTCTGTTTGAGAAATGAAGAAATTGAACATACTTATGTCGGCATGGCTGACCGTTCTGAAAGCAGTAGCCTATATAGGCCCATTCCCATCAACGGTGATTCGAAAAATGCCATTAGATGGCATTCTGAGAAAATATAATTTCTTTCCGTCAATACAATGTCATATTGTAACCTCTTTACATCATCATTATAGCAAGATATCACCTACTAATTATTATTAAGAAAATTAACTGCGATTCTGTGAAAATTGAGTAAAATAATTCTGTGATAATCCCGGTAGAGTCGTCCTTTACCCAAACTACATGTCTTGGTTTGTCACAAGTCAACGTCCTCTGCAGCTGCAGGCGCTCACAGCTTTTGATTGGTTTTTAAGGCAACTGAAAGTTTTCAAAGATCATCCACTGCTGTTTATGCTATTTAAAAACGTGCACAAATTCACAGCAAATTCCAATGAAAAAAAGACCATTTTGTTTTCCGTGGGGGGGGGGGGGGGGGTGGTTGGATTCCACAGTGAACTGCCAATCTGCAGGAACTCCTTGCTTTTTCATCACGGTGAGAAAAATGCATTCCATCACACCCCTACCAACAGGAAGATAAATTGATGACAGACGTGAACCTAAAAATGGTTGGGAGTCACAATGAGTGACGAACTGTCTCTCATGAACTAAAGGAGGCCCTTTGTAGCCTGTTTAACAAATCTCTTCAAACTGGAGATTTGCCACTTGCTTGACTAAGAGCAAATGTTATTCCTGTGCATAAAAAATCTGATAAAGAAAATGTGAGAAATTATCGAACAGTATCGCTATTGCGCATATGCAGCAAGCTGCTGGGAAGGTGTATCCTAAATTTGGTTTATCCTCACGTTGTGTCTGTCTTGCATCACTTGCAACACGGTTTTGTAAAGGGACGGTCGACAACAACTCAGTTAATTACGGATTTTCATGAAGTCGGCAAAATCCTGGATCAGTCTGGACAAATTGACATTCTATATTTAGACTTTTCATCTGCTTTTGACTCTGTCCCCCACGACTTATTTCTGCATAAACTTCAGGTTTATGGATTTCATGGAAATCTCTTAAAATGGCTTACGTCATATTTATCTAATCGCAAACAAAGTTGTTGTCCATGGTGCTTTATCCTCCTGGTCTCCTGTTACATCAGGAGTTCCACAAGGATCAATATTAGGTCCTTTAATGTTTTTATTGTACATCAATGACATGCCAGATTGCGCAAGTCCGGAAACACAGGTTGCTTTGTTCGCAAATGGTTCAAAATGCTTAAGAGAAATCAAAAACACTCGACTGTTCAAATTTCCAGTGTGACCTAGAAAACATCCTGGTTTGGAGTCGTAAATGGGATATGAGATTTAACACCGCCAAATGTAAACTTTGGAGGGTTACAAGGAACCAATTTCCCATTCTTCACCAGAACACCATGAATGGTAATATAATCAAAAAGTCGATTGCATGCGTGACCTCGGGATTGTGGTGTCATCTAATTTATTATGGAATGCACATGCAAATGTACTGGTCAGTAAACCAAATCATATGCTAGGATTAATTCAAAGAACTTGTGGTCACTCTTGTTCAATTCAAACAAAAACTCTATACTACGCTCATAAGACCACTCTAGGAATATTCTACCCAATCTTGGGCTGTAGCATCCAAAAAATCTCTCCTTCACATCGAAGGTGTGCAAAGGAGAGCTTGGTTATAGTGATTGTGTAGGTAGTGATTACAAAGTCTGTCTAATGAAGCTGAACTTATTACCGCTTCGCTATCGGCGTGACATAATGGACTGCGTATTTCTGTGTAAATGTTTGAGGGGTGACTATGACATTCCCTATGTGCAGTTTGTTTCATTCCAATCCAAGGATACTTTTTCAATACAGATTCCAAAATTTAGGACAGAAACTTTCCATCATTCGTACTTAATATAATATTTTACTTATGGAATGCCAATGCACTTTATCAACCTTCTGATACCACTACTGTTTTTAAGTCAAAGTTATTCAATTACATAAAAAAGTTCAACGATAATTTTTCGCCCAAAAACTCGTGTACATGGGTTGGCAAATGCCATTGTACACGCTGCCGCCTAATATGGTTATTTTTTTTTCTTGGCCGCTTTTATTCTGTATTTCTGAGGCTTCTTTTCTTTCTTTTTAATAATCATTTTCTTTTTGCAATTTTCTATATATGTAATTGGAGGATTGCTCACTATAGGTGCCTTGTCACCTGTGCGATCGCATCCTGACGGTTGTCAAAGTTTAATAAATAAAAAATAGAAAAAAAAAAAATAATAAGCTTCTTTGTTGCTTCCTCCAAGCAAGTAAACAAAGGTCCAAACTTGAAAGAAAGGAATGATAGATTATGGACCACAATCCTTTGCAGCTCTAATGAATGGATACACCATTCATCGTAGTATCCCCGTTGATTCTGACCAGCTGTTATCAATAGCCGTCAAGCTCATGATGTACGAAAGGAGGGGGCATTGCTGATCAAAATCCCCGAGCAACATTACATTCACCTTAGATCACTTTCCACTTTATCACCCAAAGCACAAGTGTCTGTGGTTTGTGTAACAAGTGCATGAATTCACCGTGACAAATGTGACCCTTGGTGTCAAGTTTGGTTATGTTCAAAACAGTTGGCAAATATTCAACAGCTGCTTTAGATTTTTTATTTTTCTATGCATACCAATTGGATATAAGGGAGTCAAACCTAATCCCGCTAAAAATACCGCTATTTTCACCAGTTTTCAATTTATCCCAACGAGATGGCACTTGCCCGCTTTCTTGTCAAATTCCACACGGTTATGTTCGCAACCCTAACCTCACTGGCTTTCCGGATGGAAATCCCCGATGAAGTCACTATCCACGCTCAGGGGGAAGAAAAGCCATTTTACATCCTTCCACAGGCTGGAGGCACCACTGTCGTTATCGACATTGAAACGGTAGGGAATTTTTCCAATCATGTGAAGGTTTGTTACCTTCAAAACAACATTTCGTTCAACTAATTAAAAATACGCTTTGGTGCTGAAGATCATCTGTGATTCCTGATGTTTTATAGCTGTGATTCAGACAATATATTTGTCGTGTTTTGCAATGAGAATGCTGTTTGATGGGATAGCAAAGGCTCCTTCTGAATGGCCCATTTTTTGACAGTTTTGGTGTAACATGTAATCATTTTGAATAACAGCTAAGTTGCCAACTATTAAAAGGTTAGTCACCGTTAACAATCATCTTCAGGCAGGTGGAACAGGGCTTCCTGGAGAAATAGAGGTCACAACCCTTCAGTCTTGGTCCATGTCTGATCACTGCAGCTTGCCCCACATGCAGCTCAGCACTAGAGCAGTGCAGACTAATCACATTTTGGTCCCGGACCACCACCAGACCTGTAGTTCGTGTCTGAAGGTAAAAAAGAAGTCAAGTGAGGTTGCACTGCCGAGATAAAATGCAAAAAATCTGTTTTATTTCAGCACTTAGCAGAGTTGACTTTTCATTGCGCAGAAGTCTTGGGCACTCTTAACACAATCCACACTATCAGTTGACTGTGGGCAGCCCACCACAGAGACAGCCCCAGCCTCATACTGCAGGACATTTGGAGGCTGCATAGCAGCATTTTCAGGTTGCTCAGGGGACTGGGGCTGCTTTAGGCATTAGTCTTTGTATTGGCAAAGTTCTTTGTTTGATAGTCCCTGTGATATGCCCTCAGATTGGTTGATTCGTCATTCTTTCACAGGATTACTCCTATATGAACCCATTGTAAGCCATTTGACATAGGGTGGGTGATTAACCAAATTGCGATTATTTTTAGCACAATAAAAGTAACTGCCACTATGAGGCACAGACGAGCTTGCTTATTACCTTTCCTATGACACCTAATGCAGTGTTGAGGACATTTGAAATGGTTCCGTGAAGAGAATTGATTTGAAGTTCGCCAATCACCAGAGAGGTTCAACAGCCTCCATCGCCATAATAAGGTTACCTTAAATCAATTCCATATACTTTGCCTAACTTGCAATCAAGCAATTTATTCAGCCAACTGACCAATCAAAACAAAGATGTGGCCCATCATGATTAAGAAGAGAAAATGAGAAGCAGACAGACCTAACCAGGCTACCGTGTTAGATTGAAAGAATGTCAGTAATCTGAATAAATAGTTGATCTCTGAATTCCACCTCTCATTGTAGAATTTTTATGTACTACTAAAAAGATTTCTTAAAAATAAAATCATTTTAGTTTGTAAGATGGCCCAGGTTTTTAAGCATTGAAAAATAGACTCGAAGTGGAAAACAATTTTGTGAAGCATATCGAATGTGACAGAGAAATTACTTGTACATTGCACGCAATAGTCAAATACACCAAAGATTTGGCAGACACATTCAGGCAAATCTGTGCCGCAAATTTCTTGCATTCTATTATTTGATAATTGAACAAGATAAATTTAAAGTAATTCATAGCTCTTGATTTTGGTTACTTTTGAGCCTCTAAACAGCCTACAGCGTAGGTGGAAAACATTTTGTTTAAGCGTATCGAGCTTGACAAAAATTGTTAATGCAATCACACCCAGCAAAGCCAAATGTAAAAAAAGAAATAATCTAGCAAACACATTCAGGCAAATCAGTCATGTTTCATGATCATTTAAATTTCAAAATGTGACAATACCAATTTAAACCGTTAAGTGAATTAACTGTTTCTGTAAATTGAGCAAAGTGAATGGGAAGGGAGAGAGAGCAATAGTCGGGTAGAGGAGGCTGATTTTGCAGACCTCAACTTTGCTTTGTTCATTATGTAATTTGCCTGAACGCATTTTCTAGATTATTTCTGGTATTACATTTGGCCACTGCGTGCGAATGCAATAAAAATTTACATGTCACGTACAATACCCCCAAAAACAAAATGTTTCCCAGCTTGACTACAGGCCATTTAGATGCTCCAAAGTAACCAAAATCAAAAGCTATGAATTAATTTACATCAATCTTGTTCAATCATCAAATCAAAAATGCTTCAAATTTGCGGCACAGATTTGGCTTAACAGGTTAGCCAAGTCTTCGCTGCGTTTGTCTATTGCCTGCATTTCTCTCACATTCACGTTCGATATGCTTCACAAAATGTTTTCCACATTGCGTATATTTTTTAAACGCTTCAAAACCAGGGCCATTTTAAAATTATTTTATTTTTAAGAAATCTTTTTAATGATAAGCAATCTAGGATGAGGGGTAGAATTCAGAGGTCTGCCACTTATTCAGATTATTGACATTCCTTCAGTCTAACAATCTAACACGGTAGCCTGGTTACATTGGTCTGCTTCTCATCATCTCTTAGTAATCATTACGTTACGCCCAAGCCAGTGGAAAACCAGAGAGCAGAATAAGTGACCTTCTCGTTCCTTACTTCCAAAGAAAACCAAAAAAACAAGAATGCAGACAAAAATTTCCGTTTTTATTTTTACTGGAGTAATCCAACGTTAGGGAGAGCAAAAAAAAGCCAAAAATAACAAACAAAACATCCCTACAAATAACTCTTACCTACCATAAAATGAAAGTAAAAGAAATCTATGCATTCACCTACCTATGAAAACTACCAACATAGGAGAAAAAAAAATACATTTCAAAGAAAAAGCAGCTCCCCCAACCCTACTCCAGGAGTTACGCTTTACATACGATGTTTTCAAGATTTAGTATCAGTAAGCAACTTTAAACAGACGAACTACATTGTCAAGTGCAAAAGTATGACAGGCGCCACACGCCGAACTGCATGGCCTGGTTTACAGTTTTTACAAGCCCTTACAAAGAACCAAAACAGGTTGCGTAGGCCACGTTAGAGGCAAGGAAGGAGGAGGGGTCCCGTCTTCTGGTGCGGCTTCCCTTTAAACTACATGCCATTAGCGGTCATCCAATCAGCAACAGGCAACCTGTATTGCAGCACAGAAATAGAGCAACACACAGGGCAAACAGCAGCTACCCCAAGCATGAAAAAATTAGGATGAATACAGACATGTGCCTTGATCAGAACAATTATAGGCCACATTTTGGTTTTTATTGGTCAGTTGGCTGAATAAATGGCTTGATTGCAAGTTAGGCAATGTAGACAGGAAGTGATTTAAGGTGAGCTAATCATGCCAAGGCGATGGAGGCTGTCCAACCTCACTGGTAATTAGCAGACTTCAAATCACACTTTTCTTCCCGGAAGAATTTTACATTGCCTCTTTTATTGCTCTTAAATTGCAATTTGGTTAAATCGCCCAGCCCTAGTTTGACAGACCCTAAATTTACACGTGTCATTGGGGTTTCCCATAATGGCAGTAGAGCACATTTACGCAGCAGTGATATTCTACCTTATCAGTTAGCAGCGCACATATGTGGCAGCGGGATTTCGTTGCATGGCGAATTCAAGGCATATGTGCGTCAGTGGTATGGATAGTGTTAAAACGATTCCCGGAGGCAAAGATGCTTCCAGAAAAGGAGAAAATCTAATTATTCAAAAATGTACTATATAGAGCAATTAACTGCAGAAAATTAAATCAAATTAACATTTGGTGGGACCCATTTCCCAAATGTAATATACACTGCAATTAAATTACTGTTTCATAACATAATTGCACCATAGTGCATAGTGCACCAATTAACTGCAGACGCCCTGTCTCACTTGTTTTGGTCTCAATAGGTAATCCTAGACAGCCTGTCAAGGCGATTTAATCTGAGTCAACTTTCTTTAATTACAAAAAAAATTACATTTTACATGAGCATTTGTCTTCATTTCTGCATCTACAGCAACACAAATATAAAGAACAAAAATGATCCGGGGCCAGATTTAGATTTTAAAAAAATCTGGGGCGCCCAAGACTTTTGCCAAGTATAGTAAATCAAGTGACAGCAGGTGAAAGTTCGGCGCACTTTATGTCTGCAAATATACTGCATGTCTACATTTGGTTGTAAATTATCAAATTCTTATTTTATATCTGGGCCATTTCACAGTATCACATCATTGCGTACAGGACAACTTTTCAATGTTGCTGTTGAAAAGCAACAGAAAACAGACCAAAAATTTTCTGTCACTTAGGTTGGCAATAAATCCTTCATGCAATTCATAACAACACTTCTGAATTCCATTGTTTAATCAGGTCAATTAGCTTAAAGCATCAGTGTTGCCTACGGGACGTCCTGCAACGTTGACTTCTGCAGCTTCTGGGAATTTGACAAATCCTGTTCAGGAGTAGAGTAGAGTACTCTCTCAGATATGAGCCAGATAGTAGCTCCACATTTTGGCCGGACAGGATGTTCACCTGACCCCTAACGAAGGAGTGAGCTCATTAAGACTGCCTTCGTAAGATAAATACGAAGACACTGCGTATGAGACAGAATTCTCGCACTGTAAGCTGGCTGTCAGACAGCTGGGGTAATCCAAGTGAAATTCATTTAAAATGACAAATGTCATGTGATCATCAAGCATGTATATTTATTCTAAAAAGTGGTTAAGATCCAACATTCTTAATGTAAATTATCAATAAATGCCCCCACAGAACGGACAAATCCATCCCCTATAGTGGTGTAACCAGTGATGATGCCCAAACCTGGTTTGAACATATGAATGATGAATCCCAACGGTAAGTATACAATAAGGAATTACGAAATGGTGATCATGAGAAGAATGGAAATATGATCATAATTAGGGCGGGGACGATTCTGAATCGATTCTTTTTTAAGGCGTAGCACCACTACCTGCTGCCGTGGGGCAAACATCCAAGCTTTCCCTTTTCCTTTATTAAACCCGACGCAGGTTGATCAAAAGCGCCAAACATCAAAGGGCATGTGAAATGCTTCCGGAAAAAAAACTTGACTCTGACATCAGTATTTTTCGGCGACATGCTGCACGGAGCCAAATAAAGGACGACAGAATCCTCTCCTATTAGCCAATTAGGCTCCTCTAAGAAAAGTTACCTGTTCCAGTTTACTTGCTTGATCAGCAATCAAATGGTTGATGCGTTTACTCTCTAAGTTGAATGAGTAGAGCTGTTTATTAAGACAGCATGTTTGATTGCTGCATTTTGAAATTTAAATGGCCATAGAACAGCACAGTATGAACACAATTTCCATTGCCACGCATTTTGTGCGACTGTGATGATTTATATCTCACAGTCGTTTCATCCGCTTTTCAGAATGTTTTCCACCTTGTGTGTTTTTTATAGGCTTAAAATCCAGGGCGATCTTATAACAAATCTGTTTTAAATTAATCTTTAATAATGTCCTAAAATGCTGAGAGATGCAATTCAGAGGAAGATTTTTTTAAATTATTGGTATTCTTTCTCTAACACCGTAGCCCAGTTAGGTTTGTCTGCTTTGAACCATTACATCTTAATCGTTATAGGCCACTGAAATTGCTTGATTGTTATTCAGGGCAAATACACAGGTGCAGATTTAGGGAAGGGCGGAGCGCCTGCAATTAGCGAAATCTAAACTCAGGCTTCTTCCCGACGGAATTTTAAATCGTGCCGCGTCAGGTTTGTCTGTTTCAAGAAATTACACACTACCCCATGATGGCAAGTGGTCTTATCACACTTAAAAAAAATAAATAAATAAAAAATAAATAAATAAATAAAAATCCTCGTTCAACATCACCATATCCCAACTCTGCATTTCATCTCTCATTGTAGTATTTTTAGGAGATCCATAATGATAAAATAAAAATAAAGAGATTTGTTTTCAGATCGCCCTGGATTTCAAACATCTAAAAAATACACAAGGTGGAAAACATTCTGAAAAGCGGATGAAAAGCGAATGTGAGATATAAATCATCACAGTCGCACAAAATGCGTGGCAATGGAAATCGTGTTCATGCTGGGCTGTTCGATGGCCATTTAAATTTCTAAATGCAGCAATCAAACATGCTGCCTTAATAAACAGCTCTGCTCATTCAACTTTGAGAGTAAACGCATCCACCATTTGATTGCTCATTAAGCAAGTAAATTGGAACAGGTTACTTTTCGTAGAGTAGCCTAATTGGTTAATAGGAGACAATTCTGTAGTCCTTTACTTGGCTCCGTGCAGCATGTCGCAGCTAAAAACTGACGTCATTATTGATTATGGATGACTGATTTTTGGCTTTTGAGGTGCCTAACTAATGCCACCAAAGCGCTTTAGTGCCAAAATTTGACACTGAACAATGTGATTCTTGAAGGGCCAACAGCCAACAGTTGCTGCTCACTTGCACGTGTGTGGACTGCGTTTTGATTTGTCACTGTATAATTCATGACACAATTGGTTTCCAAAACAGGGCAACAGCAAATGGGACAATTCTTGAACTTGAATGATTCTTGGCAGCTTAATAAAGGCTGCTTGCTTACCACTGCGAGTGAGCATTTATCAGTCATCAAGGTGCCTGTTGTCTTTCGCTTCTTTATGACTTTCAATGTGAACAAACTTCTAGAACCTGCTGCATTCGCTGAGAACAACCATTGAGAAATCCGAGGCTATCAGTTCACTTTCCGACCATTATTGACTAAAAAACTATTTTTGTCCTGTTTGTTACATTTCCGTTGCGAACAGGACAAGAATAATATCTTTTTGGACATGCCAACTTTTTGAAATTGAAAATTCAGTTCCCTCTTATCTGCCTTGATCTCTAACTAGACCCAATTGCATATGAAACCTATGTTCTTGTTGGTTTTGAAGAAATGTAAACTTTTAGATGTCTTTTTGTGAAATCTTGAAGATTTTTTTTTTTTGCCCAATTTTTCTCGGACATGCCAATAAACAATATTTATAATGTAATAAGCTATAACTCACAAAAGTTTGAAGTCAAATCATCAAAAATTGAGAGCAACAACAACAAAAAGCATGTCCTGTACGCAACATTCATTTGGCACAAAGGTGGTGTTGCGTCAGTGCGGGGAAATTGCCAATGAAAGCTTTGATTCCTCACCAAATTGACTGTGTGGAGAGAAGCATGTGGGCCTAGGAAATGCATTTGTTTTGTGTATCATATGTGCTCGGACAGATGAAGGCCAAATTTAGATGAGCACCTCCCTAAAACCAGCATATGGGGATAAATCAATGAATAACTCCCAGTTATCACAGTGCTGGTTCTATAATGTATAAATGTTATTGTTGCTGCCATCCCAAGAAACAATTTGACACCAAACATGGCTTAATTGCTTTGAATATGAGACCCATAGGAATTGAAGTCGTAAAAAGCATAATTTGGCTACATTTTTCATCACAAATTGAAAGTTTAACATTAAAATTAATATAGTTCGCAGTAGGGGTGTCAACATTTACATTTTTTTCTACACGTGTACCCGGTTTAACGTTGGGGATTTATGCGCTTTTTATATCGCAGTTGCACTATATAACCACAGAAAGTAAAATGAGTTGAAAATAAAATCCTCTATTTTGACAGATAAGAAAACGTACAAGTGAAAGCTGAAAAACGCTTAACCTTTTTTAATCATTGTTTTAACTATTGCTCATTTTTGTACTTTTTTTTTTAAACTTAAAGTGCAAACTGCATCCCTCTCTCGCAACGGAGCTGCGTCTGAATTTTAATATGCGTCTCATAGTAAAAGTAATGTGGAATTGGCGAGAGAAAGCAACTCAAAGAAGCCAAAGTAAGCTGAAGTGAGAGGAATAAACTTCACCTTTTTACATCCACAAAGTTAAAAAGTAGAGGGGGACTCTCACAATTATTTACTAAAATTGGCGAAAAAAATGTTTTCTTCTTCCTCTTTAGACGTGAGGATGTTTGATCAGGTCGTGAAAAGCAGACAGAACACCAGCCAACAATATAACGTACAACAACACGCAACAATATAGGCTAAAATAACAAGCCATTAACAGTTTTTGTTTTTAGCTGCACGACATTTGCACATGGAGATGATGATGAGCGCAGCGCTCTTCTCAAGTCCTCCGCAGCCTATTCTTGATGTGGCGACACTGGCTGTGGCTGTGGGTTTTTTTTTTTTATATCAAGGCAACATTGCGCCCCATGCATCTGTATGCGCTAGTGGGAACATTTAAGCGTATTGTTAGTTAATGTTATTACCTGAAGCTTTCAGGCAACATTATCACCCCTAAAAGTAGGCGACTATATATATATGTACTGGTGAGAAATGAACAAGGCGGAGGAAGAGGAGGAAAAAATGACGTGTACAGAGTCATTGATTTTTCTAAACGGTTATGATTTGTTATCCGTGTAACCGTTTACACGTGTATATGTTGACACTCCTAGTTCACAGAGTGATCCACCCTAAATATTTGGTAAATAGTAGGTGCAGGATCCCAAGTTCATTTGCAGAAAGTTTCAAGAAATTCTTACTCCGTTAACAGTGTAGTAGGACGGCTGTATGTGCACCATCCTCATAAAGTGCTGATGTAGAGTTTCCTGAACTTTCTCTGGAAAACTTACAAACTTTGGCCTGTGGACGTTATCAGATCAAACGCACCAGGATACAGAGCTGAACACTGCAGTGATGGAGGAGACTGAAGTTCGGCTGCACAAACACCTTGAGAACCTCATACTCTGTCAGATACATTCATGTCACAGGAGTCAAACTAAGTACAACATATGGATTGAGTTTGACGTCACTCTAGTTACTGACCCCATTACAGACTATTACAGCACATGCCCTGTAGATAAAAGAATGAATGGTGTGTGTGCGCATGTTGCAGGTGTATTATACACTACCTGGGTTATTTCAGGGCTCAAACCAAAGACATTCAGCCTGACGCGGATACATTTTGACAAGCTCTCAACAAATGAAAAGAAACACAATTAGTGGCTTAGATGTAACTTAAGATTACAAATTAAACTATTTGAACCACAACATATTGCTGACCATAAATCTTTCATCTTTAAAATACTCAATACACGTCGAAGTTGACAGCTGGGGGTATATCCTTGAACGCCCCCAATCCTCCAATTCCCCAATCCTTGAATAGATCTTGTATAGACTTTCATTTGAACTTAATTTCAGGTCAATCGGACAAGTGGTTCTGAAGATATGACCAAAATGGTCATTTTCTATCACAAAGCGCCACCTGGTGGCAAAACATTGAACCATACAGGTATGATGTCATCATGCGACACGTTGTGAGGTCATGACCTTGCAGTTGCGCATAGTTTCATGTCAATTGGACAAATAGTTCAAATAGGCAAAAATGGTAACATTATGTAACAAAGCTCCACCTTGTGTCAAAATTTTGAACCAAACAGGTAAAATGTCATCGTGGGACACATCCTCAGGTCATGACCTTTCAATTGCATTTGATTTGAGGTCAATTGTACAAATAATTCCAGAGATATGATAAAAACAGTGATTTTTTCAGTTTTTGGCCCCTGATGGCCAATCTAGAAATCGTAAATTGTCCAAAGTCAAATCAGTTCTTCCTCTTTATGATACTTGTTATATGCAAAACTTTCTAATTGAAATATTACTGAAGTTAACGCGTTAACACGTAGGGGTGGCACGGCGGTCGGACCAAAACATATCCCCGGAACGCCATTCGGTGATATAATTATTCCTAGGATGCTAAAGGCCAAAATGACAAATACTGGATCCACTGTGACCTATTTATTCACTCTTTTCATGATCTAGTTTGCCGATTGACTTTGCCGAGAATGGCACCAACTGTCATGGCACGCCTTCTCTCTGTCCCCGTTTCTACCTCGTCTCTGCTGTTTTCAATGTTTGCTGTGTTGTTGGTGGTGTCGTTGCTTGTGATCAATACACAATCACTGCTTGTGTATGAGCGCCAGGCGCTTTATGACATCTGTAGCTGTGTTGGAAAGTCATCCTATGATGAGTGCGGTTGGCATTTCTCATGCCTACCTCCTTTCCTGGCGTCTGTCCCGGATGAGTTGCGCCGCCGTGAGCCGGTCTTCCTTCCCCGGAAGAGGGTTCGCAGGAGACATGGACGTGCTCGTGGCAGACGCTCCGGTAAACATGTCAAACTAAACTTTTGGCTCAGGATGATGAACGTGAATCGGTCTGCAGGGATTGGCCTTGATTCCCCTGAGTGTAATTGGCAACAGCACTGGATCCAGCTCGTTCACCCAGTGTCTCAAGATCACAATCAGCTGTTACAGCCCAGCTGGATAAGCTGGAAGCGGAGCAAATGCAGAGGTGTTTCGATGGAAAACCTGCGTTACCTGGACTGCACAGCGCTGCAGGTTGATGGTGAGGTGAAAGTCCGGATGGCTCTCCTAAACACTCGGTCTCTGACTAACAAGACTTTTGTGCTCCGGGATCTTTATAATTCCCACACGCTGGATTTAATGCTTTTAACAGAGACGTGGATACGGGAGGGTGAATTAGTGCCCCTGGTGGAGCTAAGTCCTCCAGGGTCGAGTTTTTTCAGCTCTCTGAGACTGACAGGAAGGGGCGGAGGGGTGGCTTTACTTTTCAAAGACAGTTTTAATTGCGAGCAGATTTCTAACTGTGCTTCTTTTACCACTTTTGAACTGCAGCTTTTCACAATAAATCACCCCTCTGCTGTACTAATTGCTGTAATATATCGCCCACCCAAGTATAATGGCACTTTTATCTATGAGTTTCGGACTTTCTATCTAGATTTATCCTGCACTAAGAGAGGATTCTAATTGTTGGCGATTTAAATATTCATTTATGTTGTGATAAGCCAAAGACTTTGTAAATATTATTGAGTCTTTTAATCTTTTTCAATTTGTGTCGGGACCGACACATCAGCACGGACATACATTAGACCTAGTGTTAGGATATGGTACGTCTGTGTCGATCAATGAAATCACTCCTTTGCCAATTTTAGATGATTCTCTTATTTTATTTGATATCTTAATCCCAAGTCTTCGTAGCCAGGGGGCAACAAAGATACAGAGGTCATCTCGTTACATCAGCCCCAAAGCTTTAAATGACTTTAATTTGGGAGTGCCAGACATCGTCGAGCCAGTTTTTATTCAGACATCTTCAGTGAACTTTGTCATTGGATCTTAACAGTGCGCTTCGAGGCCTGCTGAATTCATTGGCCCCAGTTAAGACTCGGAAGTGCTCTTCAAAGAGTCCGTTGCTTTGGCTAAATGATGACTTACTGACATTGAGAAAGGACTCTAGAAAGATGGAGCGTCAGTGGCGTCACTTCAGACTTGAAGTGTACTATTAAGCATGGCAGGATAGTCTGCGTACTTACCAGTCTAGAATGTCGGCCGCAAAGCCAGCTTACTACTCCGATGTTATTATGAGCAATAAGTATAACCCTTGACTGTTATTTGATACGGTATCTAAGCTCACACAGTGTCATCAGTCAGTCAGTAGCATTGATCTGTCAGCCCAAGATTTCTGGGTGTATTTTATCGATAGGGTTGAAGACATCAGAATCAGAATATCTCAGTCCTCCATTAGTGTGTGTTTTTGCCATGCCAAATTACACTGGACTGGGTCTATCTGAGTTTGAGCCCATTGATCTTGAGGATCTGACCAAGGTTGTGATGGCAGCATAATATACAACCTGTGCTTCGGATCCTGTACCATCCTGGGTTGTTAAAGACCTATGGTCTACTTTAGGGACATATGTTGTCACCATCTTGAATTTGTCCCTCCTTTCTGGAGTTTTTCCATCTTGTTTTAAAACTGCCCTGGTTAATCCCCTGCTGAAGAAACCCGGCCTTGATGCAGTCTCTCACAAATTACAGACCTGTGTCAAACCTGTCTTTTCTGTCCAAGGTTTTTGAGGTGGTGGTGTCAAACCAGCTCCTGGAGTACTTATCTGCACATAATCTTTGACTCATTACAGTCAGCATTCCGAGTGAATCACTCCACTGAAACAGCACTAAGGTGGTGAATGATTTACCATTAGCTGCAGACTCCGACTCATCATCAGTTTTATTGTTATTGGATCTCAGTGCAGCCTTTGATGCAGTGGAACACTGTATATTCTTAGACAGACTGGAGAAATACTTTGGCATATCGGGTCAGGTGCTTCAATGGCCAAGGTCTTACCTGTCAGAAAGATCTCAGCGGGTTTAATTTAATAACATTGTCTCGGAGTCTTGTGATGGAAGGCATGGGGTTCCTCAGGGGTCTGTCCTGGGCCCACTGCTGTTCTCATTATATCTAGCACCACTGGGTCACATTTTGCATTCCTATGGAATTGATTTTCATTGTTACCCAGATAATTTGCAGTTATATATGCCGATTGTGGCAGGTAATGGTTCTGTTGCATCGAAACTTGAGTCCTGTCTGGCTGCTGTTAGAGGCTGGTTGTCGACAAACTTCCTGCTTCTTAACTCTGCCAAGACAGAAATGATGGTTGTCAGCCCTGCAAGACTGAATCACCTGTATGATGGCATCACTCCGTCACTTGATTGTGCCATTTGTAGTAGAGACAGAGTGAAAAATCTGGGAGTTGTATTCGACCAAACTCTTTCTTTTGGTCTTCACATTAAGGAGGTGACAAGTGTGTCCTTTTTTCACCCAAGAAATATTGCCAAGATGAGATCAATCCTGTCTTTCAGAGATGCTGAGACTCTGATACATGCATTGATTTCATCAAGGTTGGACTATTGTAATGTTCTTCTGTCGGGTCCGCCCAAGAAGAATTTGCGAGGGCTGCAGGGGGTGCAGAATGCAGCGGCTCGCCTTCTGACCGGGTCAGACAGATATGAGCACATAACTCCAGTGCTCTGCTCTCTTCACTGGTTGCCTGTTAATGCCAGAGCGGATTTTGAAGTGCTACTCTTGACTTTTAAAATTGTAAATGGTCTGGCACCCTCTTACCTCATTGATATGGTGGATCCATATGTGCCTGCTCGGGCACTTCGTTCTCAGGGGACTGGCCTTCTGAGTGTCCCTAAGGTCCGCAAAAAGACTACTGGTCAGCAGGCCTTTTCTTTCGCTGCTCCCACCCTATGGAACAGCCTCCCTTGTCGATATTCGGTTATCATGTTCGACTGATGTATTCAAATGGAAGCTGAAGACCCACCTGTTTAATGTTGTTTACTGCTGATCTTATGGTGTGCTGTGTCTTTGTTTGTTATTTCTTTTTAAGCTTTGTAAAGCACTTTGATTGAAAGCGCTCTATAAATAAAATTATTAGCAGCCTCAAAATAGCTTTTTAGATTTTCTTCTGTTTTCCAAGGATGGTACATGCAGCCGTCCTACTACACTGTTACCAGTGAAAGAATTAATTGAAACTTTATGCAGACGAACTTGGCATCCTGCACCTATGTTATACCAAATATTTTGGGTGAATCACTTTGGGAGCTATATTTATGTTAAACTTTCAATTTGTGATGAAAAATGTAGCCAAATTATGCTTCTTTACAGCTTCAATTACTCCTGGGTCTCATTTTCGTAGCAATTAAGCCATGTTTGGTGTCAATTTGTTCCTTGGGATGGCAGCAACAATAACTTATACATTTTAGAACTAGCACTGTGATAATTGGGAGTTATTCATTGATTTATCCCCATATGTTGGTTTTAGGGAGGTGCTCATCTAAATTTGGCCCACATCTGTCCAAGCACATATGATACACAAAACAAATGCATTTTCTAGGCCCACATGCGTCTCTCCACACAGTCAGTATGGTAAGGAATCAAAATCCTTCATTGGCAATTTTCCCTTACTGACGCAACACCACCTTTCATATTAATGACATAATTACATATGACAACATGATGTGAGAGCTAACTAGTTAACATTATCAGTTAAGGTATTCAAGAAAACATTTCAATAACTGTCACACAGTAGAATTATAATTTTTTTAAATCCATGTAGAAATGACTGTAAAATAGCCCATCTCGTAGTCCTGTGTAAAGCCAACTCGAGAGTCCCTCTTGAAAACGAATGCAACAGTAGAATTTGCTTTACTTGCTCTGTTGCACAGTTCCGCTGGGATTTATTCTTCGGGAAGAGTTCCATCCAAAGGCTCAGCAGAGTGAACAGATTGACTTTGGAAAGTCGGGGTCCATGACCTGCATAAAGAAACCAGCAGTAGAATAAATTGTGTTGATGGATTTTTAGTGAGGTTGTGAAATAATTGGCCACGACAGGCAGGAATGTTCTATAACGCCAGTGCTACATGTTCGATGCTTTAAAATTTTGAACAAGCCAGGCACAGTCAGTTGGGGACTTCCAGGTCACTTCATCCCCCAGCATATAATTTGGGGGAATATAGTCCTCAGTGCGGTTTTGTGTTCCCCAGTCTGTGGACATTTCGTTTCCGGAGCAGAACTCAAATATCATTCAGTAATTTTTAACAGAACTTGTCGAGCATATTAATCACGTCCTAGACCTTTTGATACTTTGGGATTTCTGATATTACATTGCGGAGTCCGGGGAAAACGTCATCATCTCCTGTTCCATTTGCTACGCGTGTGTGGTTTCCAGTAGCTGTATTCAAACCATGCGCGTTTAAGTTTCATGATAAAAATATCATATTTCTGCTCAGTAATTATTAGCCCAATGAACAGCCTTGTGAATAACAGATTTGGAATCTACTATATCAAGTAAGCGGGCTAGTTCCAAACCATTTTGAGAACTTGTGTCAACCCCTCTGGCACCATGATCCTATGAAGTCAAATTGATTTGAGCCTAATTAAAAACATTATATTATCTATAGCCAAACCACGAACTCATATTTGCAATCAATCATTTCATACTGGAATATTTCCTAATAAAATGAAAACGGCAAAGGTCATTCCCATCTTCAAAAATGGAAATAAGCACAACTTCTGTAACTACCGACCAATTTCTCTGCTCCCTCAGTCCTCAAAAATACTGGAAACACTCTTTGTACACAGATTGGATGACTTCATAGAAAAGCAACACCTTTTGAGTGACCAACAATATGGCTTCAGATCAAATCGTTCAACTACAATGGCAGTTATGGAGCTCATTGATAACATATCCACCCATACAGAAAATAAAGAATACACAGTTGGCCTATTTATTGACTTAAAGAAGGCTTTTGATACTATTGATCACACTTTATTATTGAAGAAGCTTGATAGATATGATATCAGAGCATGCGTGCACATTAACGCTCGCCCGCTCGCAGAAGGCAAATTGGATTATGTAAGGGCTACATGATCGGTCCAACTGTCTTCCCCGGCTGGCGATTTGATTTTTACAGTCACAGACACAGCTAGCCGTGAAAGCCATGAAAGCACTCGGGTATCACTGTAGACGCTACAATGCATGCGGGTCAATCAGCCCAGGAATTTTCGCTCCTGGAATTCTCATTAACTCGCATGTATTGTAGCGTCTACAGTGATACCTGAGCGCCGGGCTCATGGCCAAGACACAGCCCACTTTTTAAATTCACCCATCCACCCTCTGTCAGTGCACGGCACGGGCGATTAAATCTCGTGAAAGTGAAAAAGAATTTTGACTTCGCTCCTAAATAAAGGATCATTACTGGCGGTTAGACCCTATTTTTTTCTTCGGCAGTTATAACCCTCCCACTAGGCCTACTAAACTTCATGAACTTAAGTTATACTCTACAAGTCCAGATAATCAAACGACCACGCTCCGTTACTGTCTATCAACAGGCTCATGTCAGCGAGCAGGATTCACTGGGCCTGTATTCTCGGAGATTGATTTTTCCGCTAATTCGCGGAATTCCGATTTTTTATCTTCAAAATTAAAAAAATAAATATAACTCTGATTTTTCAGTCATGAAAATCCGATTTCATATCCACAGCATTCCGACTTTTAGTATTTCCGTAACTGAATTGATCTTATGCACGATGCATTCTACAGAACCTCCGTTTTCAAATTCGCCAGCTAAGGCACACCGGTCAAATGTCATGCTGTCTGGGCAGGGGCTGCGGCGGCAAGTTTCAACACTGCGGAAAAGAACCGACTTAGTTACTGCGGATATTCGAGAGGGCAAATAGCTTGTAATATAGTAATGAAAATTAATAGTCCGTATACCTTTATTTTGTGTAGCCCATTCGGCTAGTGGAGCGAGGATGAAGCAGTCTTGCAGCCTAAGTTTCAGCGGCGTGAGTGGTTGACGGCTGAACACTGCTGCGTCCCTTTATGTAACTCTTCGAGACAAATGCTGTACACCGCTGGCAAGTTGTGTGGTTGGTTCAGTGTGTATCAGGATCCCCCAGGAGTGCGAGCGGGGGCTCGTCTTGGCTCTTTGACGCACCTTCGCCAGCTCCCATTAATGCTAGTATGGCCAGTCAAACCATAAGATTGCATTACGTAAGCTTACCAACAAACCTGATGGACCTTTATTTTCCTACCTCACTTTCGAACACTTTAATATGAAGCATTATCAAACTACATTTTCACTTCGGTGATGCTGAATTAATTGGTTACTGTGGCCAGCATATGCACATTTATCAGTGCTAACGCAGCTGGGCGTCTCGCTCCAAAGCTAAATCACGGTTATTTCATCAGCTGCCCAGCTAATCCGTGACTTTTAGCAATATTGGCGAACGATACCACTACAACATGCAACTTTTCTATCGCGTCGTATAATTAAAGGTGCTTCAGAACCTCGACAAGGAGCCTTTCCTCGTAGTTTCACTTTTGTTTTTTCATGTAAATGGAGCGTCACTGGACAGCGAATATAACCGAATGTGGCTAGTTAGTGACACTGTTTTCCATTGTCGCTTATTCACTAGGTTGATATGTAAAGCATAATATGTAATGCATATTTCCAGGAGTTCCATCAGGATTGTGTTTTTAGTCAATAATTGGGAGCTGAAAATACTCACAGAACTCATAGATTGTTTCTAAAAATGATTGGATTAAGAAAAAAGATTTATTAGTGGTTTGTATCTACAGTGATTATGTTCTTATTTTTCATTTTTGCTATTACACAGTACATTCAAGGAAGTCTAAATTCATGAAATTCCATGAGGATGTGACTTTGTGATATGATTTTGGAGTTGACTAAAAAGTCAATGATTTTATTGATATATTGGCTATATTCAATGAATGTTATTTGACTTTTATCTGAGTGCAATAGTGGCATATTAAATTCTTTGCAAGCTTGGAGCTGGTGACTAATTTTGACTTGGAAATCAAAGATTGCATGTGTTCGATGGCTTGAATATACATTGGTTGATAATTCTGTTTTTTATTATTTTATTGAATTCTTAGCACACTTAGGGCACTAAAAATCACTAAAACCTAGGAGCATCGGGGTGCTTCGCCCCCCCGTATCCCCCCACCACGGGCCCCTGGACCCCCAGCAAAATTTTCAGATAATTTCACTTCACCCAAATCACATCCCTGAGACTTACGACAATGTCGTAGCTGTTTTGATTGGTCGAGAGTGCGCTCTCGACCAATCAGAACAGCTATGAAATTGTCACAACTCTTCGAGAATACAGCCTCTGGCTAGTACTTAGTAGTAGGGGCCGTATTTTTAACGAAGAGATGTTACAATGTCATAGCTGGTTTGATTGCTCGAGGGGGAGCTCTCGACCAATCAAAACAGATACGGCATTGTCGCAAGTCATTGTCGCAAGTTTCTTGCAGTGTCGGTGTATAGAAGTGAAAAAAGTCGCAATATTTCAGGACTATTAAAAATTGGTCAGGACTAGTAAATTCTTAGGCCACTAATCCTGCGGGCCAGTGCTTTTTTTGCTTAATGTGCACCCCTGCACTTATTATTACAAAATAGGCACATCTGACATAATTACAAGTTGGGCCTACTGTTATTACACAATGGCTACCTACATTTTTTACAAAATGAGCCTACTGTTATTACAGAATGGGCACAGATTACAAAATGGGTCAGTATTACAAAGTGAGGCCCAACATCTTCCTCGCCCGAGAAATGTATCAAATGCTTTCTGGAAATCCTAGTATATGATGTCATAAGCCCTGCTCCGGTCATAAGTCTTGGTGACCTCTTCAAAAAATTCCAGAGGGTTTATCAGGCATGACCTTCCCTTGCAGAAACCATGTTGGCTATCCCTCAAGATACTGTTGCGTTCAAGAAATAAGTCCAGCTCATCTTTTATGATAGATTCCAATATTTTGCACGCAATGCAGGTTAAACTGACTGGCCTGTAGTTTCCTGGCTCGGTATTGCCCTGTTTCCAATTATTTGGCATTTCTCCAGTTTCTAAAGACCGTCTGAAGATGGCGGATAGCGGCTCAAGGATGATCTCACCAACTTCCCAGAGCACTCAAGGATATACACCATCAGGACCCGCCAACCTATCTGCCTTTAGTTTATGCAACTTGTCTAATACTTTGTTATCCCTAACCTCAATTTCCACTAAATAATCTTGAGCATTTAACATGCCCTCTGGCCGAATAAAGACCCCTTATGACGTAAAATTCTCAACAAAGTAACTGTTTAAGGCATCCGCAATATGCTTGTTATCAGATAGATAGATAGATAGATATAAACTTTATTTATCCCCAGGGGGAAATTCAGGTTCCACGTATCACACACACAACATACATAGACAACAAAGTACACACAGACGGCGTATGACAGGGTTACTAAAAAACAGAAAAATAAAATCAAAACAATAATAGGGAAACCTTCACAAGTGCTAGGGAGGGTAAAAAACACAGTAATACGTAGGTCAATAAATATATAAATAAATAAATATAGGCACTATGTAGCACAAAGGGGTAGCAACCAGGACAGGATTTTAAAATGCATAATGCAAATAGTTCAGGTAGCAACTAGTACAGGATTTTAAAGTGCATGATGCAAATAATCAAGGCAGGTGTGAGGCGGTCAGTACCCATCATATAGCAGCAATCCATTTTTATTCTTTATGCACTAAACCTGCTCTTTGACTTTCCTTTTTCTGCTACAGTACTGAAAGAAGCCCTTAGGGTTAGTTTTTGCCCCTTCTTTCATACAGTCTTCTAGCATTCCTCAGCTCTTTTTTGACCACAGCCCACATTTTACAGTATTCAGCCTTAGTGCTCTCATTGTTATCCTTTATGTACATCTTATAACGATTCCTCTTTTCCCTAAAAATCCTACGTATAATTTTGGTCATCCACTGAGGATTCTGCTTTTTCAGCTTACTTTTGGACACCTTTGGAATGAATCTACATTGTGACTCAAGTAAAACCCCCTTAAATCTTTCTCACATCTCATTTACAGACTCACAGTCCAGGAGTGTCTCCCATTTTATTTCACTTAGATATGAGCGCATTCTGTCAAAGTTTGCTCTCCTAAAATTAAAATTTGTTTTTGAAGACACCTTTTTAACTTCCCATGACTCATCACAATTAACAGCAGAGTGATCACTTGTCCTAAGTGGCTCCAGTATCTCAACACTGCTAATTCTATGTGGGTCATTACAGAGCACTAAGTCTAAAATTGCCTTCTCTCTTCTAGGTTTATTAACATACCGACACCAAAAAATTATCATTTATAACATCTAGAAATTCTTCCTCCCCCCTACATTGTCCTTTCACCATTTCCCAATCGATACGGGATAATTTAAGTCTCTCATAATAATAGTCCCTCCACCTTTACAAGCTTGCGTAATCCTCCTATGCATTTCATTGACTGTACTGTCCAAAGCTGGCTGTCGATAGCATACTCTTATGTTTAAACCTGTCTCGTGTTTGCCAATGAGCCTGACCCAGATATCTTCACAGGGCAAGGAATGTTCAATTTCAGGAATTTCCTGTACATTTATGTTTTCGTTTACATAGATTGCTACGCCCCCTCCTCGCCTATTACATCTATCCTTCCTAAAGAGCTTCTAACCTTCTATATTATATTCATCTCCATCCTCTTCACTAAGCCATGTCTCTGTAATCCCAACTATGTCATAGCCCTCACTAATCATAACAGCCTCAAGCTCTGGAAATTCATTTCTTTATACTTCTTGCATTTAAATAAACTCTTCCCCCTTGATTTCCCATGCAGCCGCTGCTTCAAGCCCCCCACTACGCTTTGCTACTTTATGTATCACTCTTTAGAACGCATATTGTTTTTGGAATCAAAACTTTTTATTTTCGTGACCCCAGCAAACTAGCCGGAACTACTCCCGACGACACCAAAACCAGGCCAGAACTCCGCTCACGGGACACAGTAGGGGGGAAAGTCACTGTTTATGCCCGACACTGCTAATGAGGATGTCATACAACTTCATGTCAAACAATCCAAACTATCCTTTAAAGCGAAAACAATGACTTCACTATCGCTTTGCATTACGGTAGCATTTTTTGACAAGGCAGCACAAATTGTCAGAACAGCAGCCTTATCAATCTCTGCTATGTGCAATTCCTCTTCTTTACCTGAGGTTTTAACCATGTATATCTTGTCTTGCAAACTACGTGCTCTACAGATGACAGCATTTGCAGATATGAAATTATGTAACGCCGTTTTTTTTTTTTTTTTTTTTTTTACTTTCTATAAATACGTCCAGTTATTGCCCGAATTACTAACCGCGAAGGAAAGCTATATATACCTCATATCGGGTTACTTTAGCACTCCGTTCCGCAGGAATGAAACTTGCAACGAATTGTTGCAGACTCTCACCTCTTAGTGTCCGCTTACTGGTAGACCCCTCTATATACCCATTACATTTTCTCATCATATTTAGACAATTTAGGAGAACCACCAAAAATAATTTAAAAGCACAGAAATCTGGGGATCAGCAGAAAATTGTCATCCCTAGGTAACCGTTTGCGCGCACTCAGCAGGATCAGCAGCGGTGGGCTTCACTTAGCCGATCATCCTCCACCCGCTGTTGGCTTTGTGCAATCAATTAAGCCAGCGACGTGCTGCTTGGGATATGGAAATCCCTGCTTTGACGCTGATCCAGGATCTCAGGATCCGACTTTTGAGCAATAGGCCCCAGTTTTGGCGAGATTTGAGACCGCCATCTTATTGAAGGATAACGTCTCGCATGTAACTTCGACACGGAGGTTGAGAGGTGGAATACAGAGATTATGTTGAAGATTTTTACATAAAGTAAGATTCTATGGGTATATTAAAGGTGCCCTATTATGTTACCAAGTGCACAGCCCATAGGTTTTTACAAGCCATTTCAAAATCTTTTCCCTCTTGACATCACATGGGGAGGTAACCAATCACAGGCAAGAAGAACTGATCACCTTCAGCCAAGCAGTCAGATTTCATTATTCTGGGTGACACTCCCCCTTCTGACGTCAGGTAGGGGACACTTTGAACTAGCTCATAATGGCTAATTAGCTGTGCACTAGGTGGCATAACGGGGACTTTTAACCTCGGTGAAGTTTGTAAATGAGTGTATGTGAAAAATAGACCCAAAAGTGAACTTGATGCGGATGAGACTACAATTAACAGATTTATCACTTAACATACATAATATAGTTATTGTGAAATAAATTCAGTGTTTTTCATTTCATTTTATCGAGTCGCATATGCATTGCGCAATTCCCCTGCCGATTCCTTACACAAGATGGCAGGCGAGTCTCATGTTTTCTGATTGGTTCAGCCAACGACGTTGTCCACTCTTGTGTTTTCTTAAGCACTGTGGTCTCGCCAATAGTTGCTCTCCTGCACAAGTGTTGTCTAAAACCGTGACTAAAATCAATGAACTCACCTTGTTCCTTTGCATCGGTCTGCGTGCTTGCATCGCGTCTGTCGCGCTTGCAGAAACAATCAACCCCGCCGTCTTCTCGATTCCTTTTAGCCTGCGAAGTGTTTGGTGTTGCCATCTACAGTGTGGCGAATAACTCTATCATTTCACGTTGTACGGGACATTAATCGTAGCGCGTACTGTGAAGATCTGAGGACACAGTGGAAAACATACAGGTCGGTGTTAGGAACTTCAGAGCCTTGAGGCACTAGAAGTTAAGCCCAAAGCTCTTCTGTATTATAAGAAATTTTAGCTGAATACCAAGCTGCGTTCGAATTGTCAGAAATTTACCCCATATCGTCGAATTCCCAACCACTTTTCTGTTACCTCGTCAGTAAAACGTAATGATGTAAAAGGGAATTCCTACCGGCGAAGGTATACAACCGCGCTACCAAGAAGACGGGTCTGGCTCTACAGCAACATAGGCGACCTCCACTGCTGGGACCCGGAAACCACATGACCTCGTCTTCTTCTTCCTTTGTATTAATGCACGGGTAAATTTACTTATTTAATAGGTGTATACCGCCACCAACTGAACAGAAGTATGTACCATGTTCTACTCAGCTACTTTCATATATGAATTACACTACCGGTCAAAAGTTTCAGGACACCCCATTTTTTCCAGTTTTTTATTGAAGATTACGCAGTTCCAGTCCAACGAATAGCTTGAAATGGTACAGAGGTAAGTGGTGAACTGTCAGAAGTTTTAAACAAAAGGTAAGGTTGCCCAGGTTTTTTGTACGCTGTCAAGTAGGTGAAAGGGTGGCTCCTCAGAGTGTGACATCAACGGTCAAACATGGAGGAGGAAGTGTGATGGTCTGGGGCTGATTTGCTGGATCCAGGGTCAGTGACTTATAGAGTGAAAGGCACCCTGAACCAAAACGGCAACCACTGCATTCTGCAGCGCTATGCAGTGCCCTCTGGTATACACCTAGCTGGTCAGGGGTTCATCCTTCAGTAAGATAATGACCCAAAATATACCTCCAAGCTCTGCCAGAAAAAAGGAAAAAAGAACAGGATGGTGAGCTTGAAAACATGGAGGCAGTAGCACAGTCTCCAGACTTAAACCCCATTGAGATGGTTTGGGATGAACTGGACAGAAGAGTGAAAACAAAGCAACCTACAAGTGCCGCACATTTATGGGAACTTCTGCAGCAGAGTTGGGAAGAACTTTCTGAAAAATATTTGATTTCCATAGTAGAAAGAATGCCACCAGTGTTTTCTGCTGTTACATCTGCGAAAGTTGGCTACTTTGAGTCAAAAGTTAAAAATACATTCTGGTTTATATATTGATTCCATTATTTCTTTTTGTGGTAAATGGACTGCATTTATGTAGCACTTGCTTGTCACATGAAATGACTCCAAACCACGTTACAGTTTTGCCTCTCATTCACCCTGATGGCAGAGGCTGCCATGCAAGGCACTATCCTGCACATCAGGAGCAGTGTGGAGTTCAGTGTGGGTTTCAGTGCGGGGTTCAGTGCGGGGTTCAGTGTGTTGCTCAAGGACACTTTGATACACTGTCTGGAGGAGCCTTCTGATTCCTGGACCACCCGCTCTACCTCCTGAGCCAACTTTGATTGTTTTTAAATTCCCTTGCTAATTTGTTCCATCATGTCTGTGCTTTCATTACAGAGAACAATGAAACACTAAACTGCATAATTTTCTTATTAAAAACAGGAAAAATTGGGGTGTCCTAAAATATTTGACCGGTAGTGTAAAAAAAATTCTACTCATTACACTTTTTCTTGATTGCGAAAACACAAAACCTGGTTCCTGTAGCACAAGAACCCAAACCTTTTCGTCAGTCCCAGAAGCACACACATATTTGCCATAACCTTAAACACAATTCACCTGTTTTCACACGTCTCAATATTCAAAACTCTTTCTGCAAAACCTTACACGAAAGTGGCCGAATAAATCATTCATTGCATTATGTGTTCATTCAGCAAACACATGCTCTCAATATAATTAATTCAAGTTATCATAACCTAAACTCAGAGACCACACCTTTCTCCAGGTGAAAACACTCAGCCTAAAAATTGTTAACGCACCAATCAGAATTGTTGGTTGATAGAGCCTAGAGGCATAATCATGTGCTTTGGAATGGATCCCGACCATGCAGAGGTTGCTAGAGAACAGAGAGGATGAGGGAGAGGGAGAGGGCAACAAAGACAAGTGATATCTGATGAACTCCGTGCCCTCGTTCATCATGTGGTGGCACATGGGAGGACAATGAGAGAAGCTGGCCAGTCAGTCCAGCCAAACTTCAGCCGTTTCACAGTTGCATCCACTGTCCATATTACTGTCCCGAGCATCGGGCTGCTCTGGTTCGCAGCTGATTCATGACCACCCCACGTTCACTGTCCTTTTTCGGCCAGCAAACTCCCCTTTTCTGAATCCAGCAGAGGAACTTTTTCTCAGCATGGCGGTGAGGGGTGTTTGACCGCAACCCAAACACACAGCACAGTCTCCTGGAGGCAATGGTGAATACCTGTGAGGATATTTCTCTGGAATCTATCCAGGGTTGGATCCGACACACAAGGGGATATTTCCCACGCTGCCTGGTGAGAGAAGACATAATATGTGATGTTGATGAAATACTATGGCCTGACCCTGACTGGAGACAAGATCATGCTGATGAACCAGTATATGTGCTGCATATGGAAATTCTATGATTAAACCCTATTCTGGACATTTTGGTGGCAGTGTGTTGAATTAATCCCTCCAGTGTGTAACAAACACTCATGTAGTCTGTGATTTGACAGCTTGTGTGTATTGTCTGAGGGTAAACTGATTGGGACCCAGAAGTTAGATGTTTGTACTGTTGGGTGTGAGTTTTTAAAATTGTGTGTGAAGATTTGAGAAAATGGTGAGTTGTTCCAGGAATTGTGTCTAAGCAATAAAGAAACTGTAAAACCTATGAAACTAGAGCTATGCTCAGAGAGAGCACGTACCTCCGCCAATGTATTCATGTAGGGTACTGTTGCATTCCACCGCCAGGTGTCAGCAAAACCCTAAAGCACGCCGATTGGAAATCCGGCCTATTGGAAAGATTTCAAATCTCCGCCAGCATAGCTGGATTTCATCTCCGCTGTACTTCGGCCTAGATATGCCTAAATTTAATCACTTGTTCCTCTTGTGCTATTGTAATATCCTGCAAAGCTTGGTTGAAATCTATGCGGCTGTTTTTGAGATATCCTGCAGACAACCAAACGGACATGATCACATAACCTCCAACTTCGGTGGGTGGAGGTAATAAAATTATCTCCTTTAGATAGGCTACTCTACCAGAGCTTTCTGTGTGTCCTTCACCCACTCCCCTGTTGTTCACAACAAATCCTGACGGTTTAATTTTCTTCCTACCTTTTCTATCTTTTGAGCCAGCGTAAAGCTGTTTCCATTTATACGGCTGAAGTCAGGCGCCGGTGCTGACTCGGGTACGTCAAAAATCGCATATTATTGTCTTTATATGAGTGTTTCCATCCACGAGATTTTCACCCGGCTCCTGGAGCGGAGCCGCATGCAAGTTTTTCCGATCGGACCTTGGAGCGATTCCAGCTCCAACGCACACGAATCGCACGGGGAATTCCCTATAGTTTAGAGGGGTTTCCCCTCTTTGTTTTGTTAACAAATGAGTAACTTTGAAGCAATGTGTATTTATTGCCCTGTTCAGAGCAGAGCCGAGGTTTCTGCAGCAACACACATGTATTTACCATTCTTAGTGAATCAAAAGCACACTGCCGCTTTAAATTATGATCCGAGCTTTATAATGCCACGATCAGAAGTGTTCCTGTGAATCACACGCTTAAGTTTGTTACGAGCTGATGACAGGGTAATAGTTTTCATGCGACATTTGTACGGAATTTCAACATAATTTCATAATAATAATGGATGAATAGCGTAGTTCAGCCGTTTATATGGAAACACTGAGAACGCACGCGATGTCCCGTGTCTGCCCCGCAGCCTGTCTCAGCCGGACTTCTGCCTTATAAATGGAAATCGCTTTAGTCTCTCCTCCCCGTATTTCCGACAATGTAACAGAATATGTTTTACATTCTCAGTGATTTCACATTCAGTACATTTATCTGAGTCAATTTGACCGATCAAAAATAATGTTTTATTTAATCCTATGTGATTAAATCTTAACCTAGTTGGCACTGTCCTGTTTTCTCAGCTGGGCGTATCAAAAATATCCCACTTTGAAAAATTGCCCATAAATTAATTTTTTGAAATCATTTTACATAGATTGATAGACAATGGTTTAGTGCTTTTTTGTGCAATAGCACATAGGCAATATGTCACGCATGTAAATTGCGATACATCTGTTTTGTGCGAAATAGTGCTGGAATGAAAACAGGATCTGAGACCATGAGAGGCAACGTTAGGTATGCCCTTTAGTGTCTTAAAATTTTTCAGGAAATTGATTCAACCTTTTGCTTTCCAGGTGGCTAACAGTCCTGTTACGTCATGCATACATGCCAACTCTCTATCGCTTTTGGGGCATTTTTTCAGAATGAAACGCCCCAGAGGCGGTGTTAGACCCGAAAATTATTGGCTATATTCCCTCCCTTTATTGACAACAATTTCTCCTGGCTAATTCTAGATGGTTTTCCTTCATTAACACGTTTTCCAATTCAAGAATAATCAAGTGGCAATTGAAGATACGGCTTCTCTCCTCCATGCGATCTAAAAGCGACAAAATAATGGGCTGCATTTAATACAGAAAAATAATTTCATTATAATTAGGTCTATGCACCGGCACTCAGCGACGGCATTTCAGAACTCTTCAGCGAATTAAGGTAATTTTGAGGACAAGTAGCCTACATACACCTGTTTTTGCAGCACGGTCATGCAACTCGCTGTAAAAAAATTGACAGCTATCTGACTGAAAAATGTAAACAAACCAAACCACGTACTAGTCGCCAAAATTACCTTCATTTGCTGAAGAGTTCTGAAATGCAGTCGACGAGTGCCGGTGCTGTTATGGCCCCAATTTGTTATGACATTTATGACAGCAAGGGATGACAGACAAAATTTAAAAACTCAAACAGATTTAATTAAACAAAGACCAACACAAACCTACAATTTATACTACTGACCAAGATTGACATTTACAAGAAAAAAAATATTTACAGTCCCTTGAGATGGGGTTGCTTGGGGATGTTCCGGGTGAGGAAAATGCTCCAACACAGGCAAAAATCCACAAAAAGCTTCACAGGTCTTGAAAAGAGTGACAGGTCTGGTCAAATATATCCTTCTGCTTGCAATTTCTCCACCTACTTTACTCTCTCAATTTCTCTCCTTATATACTCTTTTGCAGCCCCCTCCCACATTTAGAATTTTATGTTTCCTCTGGGACCTTCCCCTTTCAGACATGCCCAGGACATGCCCAAACCTACATCGAGACTGGGCTTCACAAAAAAAGGTCAATACTGCCATCTAGTGGCTTATTTCCACATTACAGTGCAAAGACCTATTTATAATTAAATTATTTTTCTGTACTGAATGCAGCCCATTATTTTGTCGCTTATAGATCGCATGGGGGAAGAGAAGCCGTGTTATCAATTGCCACGTGATTATTCTTGAAATGGAAAACGTGTTACTGAAGGAAAACCATCCAGAACCAGCCAAGACTAATTGTTAATAAAGGGAGGGATATTAGCCCAGTTCTAATGCCGTTGTAAACACGCCAAAAGCGGTAGAGTTGGCATGTATGCGTCATGTTATGTAATCAGTGGGTGCATCTCAAAGCGTATACTGCAGCCTTCGAAGGCTGCATTTTGAGGGGTCGTCACTTAATTCCATCTGCCAAACTGACATTAGGGTAAGAGGCAAGGTTAAGTTTGGGGTTTGGTGTAGGGCTAGGTCTTAGGGCTGGTTCATACTCTACATACTCGAAGGCAATGCATCGAGTAACGCAAGGTAGCCACCTTGCGTAGCAAAGTGTGTCGTCCAAATTTTTGTGACGCGACGCATCGACGCGTGTATTTCCATGAGATTCCAATAGGGGAGATAAAGCAAATAATGCACCATATGCTGTGTTCAACACACCAAAAGAAAAAAGGCAACGGAGGAGAAGGAGAAGACTTTGCTGCCCCCTATTGCATGAGCAGTGTACTGCTTTTTAACGAGGCACAGCGCAGCAAGGGACGTGCGTTCAGGCTTTTCTTTGAACGGAATGGAATGGACCCATGCTCGCGCTTCCTTGCGTACCTTGCGTAGAGTATGAACCGGCCCTTAGAGTTCAGGTTAAGGCAGGGGAAACCAGTGACGACTCGTTTAAACCAAAGTTGTTTAATGGATATGAAATGACATTACGTCAGTTTGGCAGATGGAGTAAAGTGACAACCCCTAAAATTGCAGCCTTTGAAAGATGCTGCCTAGGCTTTGAGATGCACCCTATGAATGGATGTCCTGGTGCAATACCAGATGTTTGCAGTTTCTTGATCTAAGCACATCCCTAGACACATTTCAGTTCAACTTACAGAACTGTTTGGAGAACGAGTGATTGCCCTACACCGCAACGTGGAATGCAGTGGCGTGCACAAATAGATGGTGCTACAGCACTTGCCCCTTTGCCCTTTATCAATGAAAGTGCCCTTTTGAAATTTCGTTTTTTTTTTTATTATTATTATTATTATTATTATTATTAACACTTTAGTGGGGCCAATGTTGAAATGATCTTTTAGAAAAGCTGTGTGATTAAGAACTACTGAAAGAAATGCCCCGAAATGGGCCACCTCCTCACGCACTTCCGACCTCTCTTCCTTTGTCACGTGAACACGCGCGCTGTGCACATGCGCTGCAGGAGCAGATCAGCTGAGGGACTGGAAGCCACTGTCTTGTGCCCCGCCAGCCAGGTCACACACAGATCAAGTGAAATCGTACAGTTTGCCCTCCAAGCCCAACCTGTAATCATTTCGTTGTGCAGTAGCATGTCTCATAGACAGTGACGGTCCGTCGGCAGAAACACGGGGCCAGCAATAACCTCACCTTTCACTTCTTAATGACAGACACCTCTCGCAGTTTACCTCCCCGATTAGCAACCGTTGCTCAGACTGATTGGAGGAACCGACGAGAATCTAACTTGTTTTTGAAAGCCGTGTTTTACATTTTACTACGAAATTATACGGCGTTTAACTTACTTCCACACACCAATGGCTACGGAAAAAATATGAATAGCCTACGTCTTTATAATTTCTGAATTTGGGTAAATTAATTCGCGACGTTCATTGAGCAATTAGCCATGAGAATCCGTTCTATATACTCTAAGGGTGCTTCTCAAAGCGTATGCTGCAGCCTTCGAAGGCTGCATTTTTAGGGGTCGTCGCTCAATTCCATCCGCCAAATCGATGTAATGTCATTTAACCTCCGTTAAGCAGCTTTGTTTTAAACGCCACTGATTTCCCTAACCTTGGGTCTTATTGATAAAAAATTGAGTGAATTTCATACCTAAATAATACGTACGCACAAAAAAATAAAAATGACATCTTGCGGAAAATATCCTAGTTTATAAACCTATGGGTAAAATAAACTGCATGGAATTTTCATCTATTAATCAGGATGGACTTGGAAATTATTGACATTATGCATGATCTTAATTTCCCTTTTTTAATGTCAAGTTTGTGTTTATAAATCAGAAATCTGCAAAGAAAGTTACGTAGTACGTATCTTTTTTTGTGCCTACGCACCGTATATAAATGAGGCCCCTGAACACGAACCCCTAACTCTAAACCTAGCCTTAAACCCAACCCCACTTTTAACTTCGTGTGTAACTTAATGAGTCGGCTGCAGTCCTTGAAGGCTGCATTCGAGGGCTGCGAAATCAGCGAAGACTCTGCCTCTGTCAAGGCGCCTCCGAATGCGGCAGAAAAATATAGGCCTAGTCTTCGCCGGCTGAGTCTCGAGAGACTGCACTGCGAAACGTAAGCAGCAGCCTTGATAGGCATCACTTCTAGGCTGCTACACCGTCACCGTGGGTTCCGAGGTGAAAGCATTGCTTAATGCGCCCGAGGAACTTTAAGAGATATGAAAAAAATCGTAATAAGTCATATTTTAGTCGAAACTGCAATAAGAACATTTGTAGGGCTTACTCAGCATTGCCTCATCATTCAGGCTACAGTAAAATACATAAAAGATAATCTCTGAATCTCTGTTTTGCTATGGCAAAACCTAACGAGTCATCGGTATTTAAATGTTTGTGAAGCAAAAACTTGCGTGTTGATCCTCCATTAAATTATCGATTTTTATTTTAATGAGAAAAACCGACCAAGTTAAATTAGCCAATTATGAAACAGCGCACCTATTAGGCTACATAATCTGTCTGGTCAGTCCCCTTGCAGACCATTTGATGTGCAGGACATAGGCGCTACATGGTCAGAATTCACGTTATTCACATGCAAATAACAACTGAAAAATAGCCTCAAGAGAGAAGCATGTGCCTGTACACTTTTGGATCATTTAGGCATGGATACTGACAAAATAAATAAATATAAATAAAAAATTTTCCCCTTTTATATATCTAATTATGTAGCAAATGAACAAATACAGACCAAGTCAGTTTCATTGTCGGACAAAAGCGTAACCCCAGAAGAATGGACTCTGTCTGTTAAGTGAAAATCTGCCCCTTGTGGCGAACTTGGTTTTCCTATAGCCTAACGCTCTTGAAATGCAGCCTTCATCGGCTGGATGTCAAAGGACGGTTCAGGTGTATCCTTTGCGGCCGTATGTATCCCACATCCCTGTGCGGGCGCAGGACCCAGGTGCTTCATCAATAGAGTGAAAAAAAATGGCAGAGACCGCAGATGCGACCGTTTCGGTGGAGTTTGTCATGAAACATACGCCACCGAAACGGAGGGGAATCATTATTATCCAACATTAACAAAAATGGTGTCATATCAAAGGATATGTCAATACGAATCCAATGGTACGAAGATGTTTCTACGTAAAATATTAAGGAAGTTATGGACTGCTCAACTTCCACAAGTTTGGCAAATTGCGCGCCGCGAAGCCCTGAATTACCAGTATTTCCACATAGCACAAATAACGTTAGTTACCACAGATGAAACACATCGATCATAAGATGTTCGGTCTTAATTACAAACTCCGGCTAGGGACTATGGATTTAACAGGGAAATTCATCCGCCTCAGGGCCGCATACGACCACCAAATGTACTGCACTAGTTCACTTGTGACATTTCCAAGGAGAGTTCCCGACAGGTGCAGAGCAGAGAATGAGGGACACAAAGTTGATGTTCACTTTTTAATTCATCAGGGCACAAACCAAACAGTCGGCCAAGAAAAGAATGAACAGTAACAGGGCAACTGCAACAGTAACAGTAAATTAGAAAAAAAATGTTTTGTGAAGTCCATCAATTCTGTGTTTTATCACCTCTTGCGGCTATCTGTGCTCCTTATTTGCTGCATAAAGATGGTCTGCTACCTAATGTACAAGGTTAAAGTATTTCTGCAGGGAAACCTGCTCCTGGAGTGCTGTGGTCCTGCACATTTCCAGCTGTAACACACTCGATTCAAACCACTGAATGGTCAAGGGCCTTGACAAGCTGTAATCACTGGAATCATGCGTGTGACAGCAAAGACATGTAAAACTGCCTAAGGCATAAAATCGCACCAGCTGCAAGTAGCAGTTCCAACAGATGATGCCCATTTCTTAGTGTTCTTGCAACGTAGATCATTCAGGTCACCAAGCTTGTATGAATCAGAATTTCCTCATAATTGGTTTTCTGTGTCTATTCTCCACTTCCCATTATTTTGTTAGAACAATCTTGCAGAAGATAGGCCTGGAGGAGAAAGTGTCCCCTCTCCAAGCAAAAAAATAAATGGGACAATTTATTACAAAGTATTACAATATTTATAATATTATAATAATATATTTTATTTTATTATAAAATAAACATTGTGTTTGTTCAAGTATGTTTATTACTGAAATAGTACAGAAATGTTTTCATTGCATATGTACCATACACTGACACATTCATAACTGTAATGTATGCACATGAGTGCGTGCATCATGTACGCTGCCTGGGTAGCCCACAAATATATCAATGAATCGGCCCTGATGGTCACAAACTGCCTGCAGTACAACAGAGGCAAACAGCTTTCTGTTGTTGTAGCAGTGACCATCAGGACCGGCTGGAGGCATCATATGTACATGACAGCCATCCATCGCTCCGGCTGCATGAGTGAAGCACGGTGTTGTGCCAACCCAGCAAAACCACATCCCACAGCCACGATCTCGGTCTCCGTGGACGGGAAGTGGATGACTGAGGGCAGGCACGTCATCATTTTCTCCACCACACGATGGACTACCCTGTGTACTGTGGCAAGGGGTATGTTGAACGCCCTTGACACCACCCTCTATGAGGAGCCACAAGCCAGCCAAAACAGGGCAAAACCTGTCCATGTGCAACAACTGGAGGAGGGCCGCAATAGCTGGTCTTCCAAGCCTGAAGTCAGGCTTTGTGTCGCACCCCTCAAAATATCTGGCCAGGACTGGGACAGATACATCCAACCGGCAGTAATGGAGAATCTGCAGGATGGAGGGAGAACAGATATTTTGCACAATTTTTAACATTGATAACTTCACTGTATATCTTGGATATGGTTATAATGTAAGAAAATGAATTGGAACATTTAATAAATGTGCTGTGATATTACAGCTAATAAAATGCACTGTTAGGGGCTCAGTATCAGAGATTCTCCTTTGAAGAATGCTACAATGTCTGTATATGCGTTCAGCACTCCAATTTGTTAAATTATAACAGGACTGAGCACAAAGGTGTGCTTCACTTCCGAACCAAATACCCATGGGTAGAATACATGTCAAATCAACGTAATCGTCCGACAGCTGCTAACCACTTCACTGAGTTAGAATGGCTGCTGTATGCAGGGGAAGAATAATCATTCGAAACACGGCTTCTCTCCTAATATTTTCAGACCGAGTGCGTGACTGTGCCTCCGATGCTTCTCTCGTTTTGAATTTTTCCAATCGGTTGTCAGCAACGCGTTAATGCAATTTATAATTCATCGGAGACGAGGTCCAGAGTTTGCCCCCACGGGTTTTGCGGAGGGGGATAAATGAAACTCTTCCAATCCGACGTTTGGATGTGTGAAAAATATTGGCAAAAATTTTATTTATATCTATATTTGACTGCTTTTGGTTGCCTACGCCTGCAATATCCTTTAATTCACAATAGCCGACAGAGTAATTTTTTTTAAGTAGCAACCCATCCAGGACTACGAACCAGTCTTAGATCACCAAGGTTGTAGCCCGAACATGTAGTCCTATTATGAACCCAAAGCAGACGATTCAGAATGCTGATACATTGCGACCAGTGATCAGTTTGCCTCATGATACCGAGGAACCCAAATATATGCAATTATGTAAATAAAATGCCTAATTACCTTTCTACCAGTCGGCCAAAAAAAGCTACACCACAAACGCCGACGTCTGCGTCGGGTTCGTCGCCGGTACTCTTCCTCCAACTCCTCTTCCATCTCCTGGAACTTATCAAACGGCACCAAGCACAAACGCGTCCTGCCATTCATAATTGCTTCAGTTCTGAAAGCGCAGTACGGTGACATATGTTTCGCATGACGCAAACATCCGGGCCTGGTGGATGTTTCAAAGGAGTACATTTCATAGTCTTCGTACTGGCTGCAGCTCACGCTACGAGATGAACCCCTTGTCTCTTACCTTAAATGTGAGTCCGGCGGATGGAATTGAGCGACGGTCCCTAAAAATGCAGCCTTCAAAGGATGCAGCCTAGGCTTTGAGAAACGGCCTAAATGTGACAGCCAAAGTGCGTAGTAGCACAGCTGAGTGAAAACAAAAATAAATTTTAAAGTCCGCGAAAGTTTCGGATTTTTTGCAGATTGTCATCCTTGCGGATTTACATCAATTATATTAACATAGCCAACTGGCAATCGCTTTGTAATTAGCATTTCTTAATCATTACGTGTCACGCATTGGTGGTGGCTATTCTGTTAATTAACTGTTTGATTGTTAATCAATCAAACCTGACCGCAAACAGTTTAAGAGCAATTATTCGGGAAAGGGTGACGTTACTGAAGGCCTTCCTGGCATCTGACGGTACGCCACTGCTCATACAGCACCAAACAACTGAGCATTTTTTAGCCGACTGGTCACCTGATTTGCTAGTTTAATGCTATAGCCCAAATCAATGATAGATAACGTGAGGACGACCACAAGCAATGTCGGTGGACTTTGCCAATCTATTTGTTAAGCTGAACGTTTTCCTTTGTGTAGGTTTTGTTAGGCAACATAAATGAACACATAAAGAAGAATCAGGCAGTTCCCCCTTGCCTGAGAAAAATATCCCCATAAAGGCTACCCATGTGCCTTCTTGTGATGAATGACTGTAGTCATGAATTGCATTGAACATGTGCGTGTAATGTTTATTTTATTTTTTTAATCTCTCACTATAATAACATGTTCCACGTGTGCAAAAAAGTGCCCTCCCCTTCCCCCCTGAGCACTTGCCCCCCATAATGTACTGCGGTCAAGCTATCACCAGTCCGAAAAACATCAGTCAAACTATCACCGCTGAAAATTTGATGCGCAAATACAGCGGACAACGCGGTAGTAAGATCACGTGATACAATAGCCGTCAAAAATCGGCTTGTTGAGAGAAATACCGAGGCTTATTCAACGAAAGAATGCGTGTATTTTGTTCAAGAAAACATCGTGAACAACTTCCATAGTTTGGTTTGAAAAGGATAGTTTTTTATTTTTTCAATAAAAAGTTGATATTTTGTGCAGATTGAAATGTGAGATTTTGGAGAACTGCTGTTACTCCAGATGAATTGCATGTCACTGTAATGATGTTTTACTTAAAGCAAAATTGGATTTTTATTTATTTCTTTTTTCAATAAATAATTGATATTTTGTGCAGATTGAAATGTGAGATTTTGGAGAACTGCTGTTACTTCAGATGATGAACAATTGCATATCACTGTAATAATGTTTTATTTAAAGTAAAAGGGAAAAAAAGTTGATTTTACTCTGGCATTAATGAAGGAATTGCCATTAGAATTGGTCATTTTAGGTGGACAAAAAATGAGAAAATTCAAGCAGGGACCATAATATTCTGTAATTCAAAATGTTTGTGGAAATTAGGGGGCCCAAACCATACTGCACACGCTGTAGTAAAAGCTTCAATTAAGAGAGAATGCCTGGGTGAATCATCAAAAAAACAGCCATCAAAGTATGCGCTTTGCAATTGGACACTATTAAATGGGGGCGTGTCTGGGGGCCTGTAATGGTTAAAACTGAAAAACTTCATGAAAATTAACACTTGCATACAACACTGCATGTATTCCAGTTGAGGATGTCTGAATAGGAAGAGATTCCATGTTGTATACAATAAATTAATGGCTATCAAAATTGGTACTGTGCATGTACCTTTTGTACGAATGCAGATTATTGGATGGGGGGGTCATGTTTGAAGGCCTCTAGTTCCTGCAAATCAAAAAGTTTGTGAAAAGTAACACTTGCAAGTCATAATACATGTATCCTCCTATAAGCCCATAGAATCTCAAAAGATTCTGTGCCGCAATTTTTAAATGAATGGCCATTAAAATTGGTACTGTGTAATGTGCCAATGCAGACAATTGAATGGGGGAGGATCATGTTCGAGGACTGATAATTCTGGCAAATCAAAATATTTGTCAAAAGTTACACTTAAGTAGCATAACACATAGATCCGAGCATAAAATTTTAAAATATGAAAAGATTCCATGGGGGAATATTAAAATAAATGGCCGTCAAATTGGGGACTGTTTAATGTGTGAATGCAGACAATTGAATGGGGGTCCCTACTTGAGGGCCTGTGGTTCCTGCAAATGAAGTAGTTTGTAAAAGGTACCTCTTGCTTACTATAGGTCATGTATAGTCATAGTATAAAGTCACTGAATATGAAGAGATTCGGTGCCAAACGTATTGAATAAATGGCCATCAAATCGGGAATTATTGTTATGAGAGAATGGAGAGGACTGATTGGGGTACCATGTTTGAGAGCCTGTAATTCCTGTAAATCAAAACGTTTATGGAAAAATAACAATTCCTGACCATACTACATGCACTGTAATATAAATTGACTGAATATGAAGAGATTCTATGATGGAATTATGAAAAAAATGGGCATCAATGTCGGAACTGTTGCAATGTGCGAAAGGAGATGATTTAATGTGGGGCCACGTTTCAGGGTCTGTAATTCCTGCAAATCAAGAACTTTTAGAAAAATTACACTTGCTTGCCGCACTACATCTTTTCTATTATTATAAGAAACTGAATATAGAGATTCCACTGTGGAATTATTAAATAAATGGCCATCAAATTTTGTTACTCTTACAATGTATGCATGTAGACAGTTGAATGGGGGTGATTTTTGAGGGCCTGTAATTTCTGCAAGTCAAGAAGTTTGTGAAATATAACACCTCCTTTACATGCTTCATGTATTCTTGTACAAGCACATTGAAAATGAAAAGATTCCATGGCGGAATTATTAAAGAAATGAACATCAAATTAGGCACTTTGCAGTATGAGAATGAAGACAATGGAATGGGTCACCATTAATTAAATTGAATGGATGACTGTGTTTTAGTACAAATAATTTGTCAAAAAGAAATCGCATGCAATATTACTTGTAAAATTTTACGTCAAGTGTTGGCCTAATATACCGGAAATTTTTGAATCAATGTGCATCACCTGAAGTACTTTGTACTGCCTTGATTGAAAAAAAAAAAATGCGTTAGCTTGAACTTGCCGTACTCGGTCCTGCGGCCCACCGACATTTGATGGTTTTTGTTACAAACACAGTTGCAATTGTATGTTTTCACCAAACTATTCATTTGTCTTCTTAGGTGTATTTACCCTCTTAACCTTCCCCTTCACCAGGAATATCCATGTATGGCTTGCAAAATAAAATAACCTTCAGCATATCGTTTTATTTTCTCTTATGCAAATTATTTCAAGTTCTATAGTCTTACAGACTGAATAAGTCAATGATAGAATTAGATATCTCCCAATGAATGGTTAGTTTTTGCGACCATATATTCATAAGTTCACCAATGAAGAACCCACCGATTCCCTGTTTTGATGTCACATTTTTTTTTCTTTCATTATGCTGTTGTGCAAGAATGCCATGAAGAATAAAATTTACACATGCATGTTCTAAAATACATAAAACTACAGCATAATGAAAGAAAAAAAAAAGAAAAAAATGTGACATCAAAACAGGGAATCGGTTGGTTCAAAAGGTACCTTTTACAAACTATTTCATTTGCAGGAACCACAGGCCCTCAAGTAGGGACCCCCATTCAATTTTCTGCATTCACACATTAAACAGTCCCAAATTTGACGGCCATTTATTTTAATATTCCCCCATAGAATCTTTTCATATTTTAAAATTTTATGCTCGGATCTATGTGTTATGCTACTGAAGTGTAACTTTTGACAAATATTTTGATTTGCCAGAATTATCAGCCCTCAAACATGATCCTCCCCCATCCAATTGTCTGCATTGGCACATTACACAGTACCAATTTTAATGGCCATTCATTTAAAAATTGCGGCACAGAATCTTTTGAGATTCAATGGGCTTATAGGAGGATACATGTATTATGACTTGCAAGTGTTACTTTTCACAAACTTTTTGATCTGCAGTAATTAGAGGCCCTCAATTATGCCGCCCCCATCCAATTTTGTGCATTCACACATTGCACAGTATCAAATTTGAAGGCCATTTATTAAAATTTCCAACACAGAATCTCTTCATATTCGGTGGGCTTATAGTAGGATCCATGTACTATCATATTTTATGTTACTTTTTACTAACTTTTTGAATTGCAAGAAATAGAGGTTCTCAACTATGACGCCCCTCATCCAATTTTCTGTATTTGCACATTGCACAGTATCAAATTTGAAGGCCATTTATTAAAAATTTCCACCACAAAATCTCCTAATATTTGGTGGGCTCATAGTAGAATCCCTCTACTATTATAATCAAGTGTTACTTTTCTCGAACTATTTGATTTGCAGGAAATAGAGGCCCTCAAGTATGACACCCCCATCCAACTTTCTGCATTCACACATTGCACAGTATCAACTTTGGAGGCCATTTATTAAAAATTTCCTCCACAGAATCTCGTCATATTTGGTGGGCTTATAGTAGGATCCATGTACTATCATATTTCAGTGTTACTTTTTACTAACTTTTTGAATTGCAAGAAATAGAGGTTCTCAACTATGACGCCCCTCATCCAATTTTCTGCATTTGCACATTGCGCAGTACTAACTTTGATGGCCATTTATAAAAATTTCCACCACAGAATCTCTTCATATTCGATGGGCTTATAGTAAAATCCATATTCTATTATATGCAAGTGGTAATTTTCACTAACTTTTTGACTGGCAAGAAATAGAGGTCCTCAAGTATGCAGCTTCCCATCCAATTGTCTGCATTCACACATTGCACAGTACTAACTTTGATGGCCATTAATTTAATATATCCACTATGGAATTTCTTCTTATTCAGACATCCCGTACTGGAATGCAGGCAGTGTTGCATGCAAGTGCTACATTTTTCAATTTTAAGCATTACAGGCCCTCAGCCATGCCCCATTTAGTTGTGTTGCAAAGCACATACGTTGATGGCTGTTTACATGTTGATTCACCCATGCAATCTCTCTTTATTCAATAAGCTTTTGCTACAGCGTGTGCAGTATGGTTTGGGCCCCCTAAATTCCCACGAACAATTTGAATTACACAAGTATTATGGTCCCTGCTTTAATTTTCTCGTATTTTTTCCACCTAAAAAGAGCAATTCTAATGGGAATTCTTCCATTAGTGCCACAGTGACATATACCTTTTTTTCCTTTTGCTTTAAGTAAAACATTATTACAGTTGCATGCAATTATTTGTCATCTGGATGAACAACAGCTCGCCAAAATCTCACATTTCAATCTGCACAAAATGTCAACAATTTATTGAAAAAAGAAAAGTCATTTTCAAATCACATTATGGAAGTTGTTGACGAGTTTTTTTTCTGAAGAAAATATACGCATGATTCTTTCGTTGAATATGCTTCGGTTTTTCTCTCAGCATGCCGAATTTTGACAGCATTTGTATCACGTGACCAAAGTACCGCGCTATCCGCTCCAATTGCGCATCAAATTTTTAGCGGTGATAGTTTGACCGTCGTTTTGCGAACTGGTGAGAGTTGACCGCAGTGGAATTTTCAGGTCTAACACCGCCTCTGGCGGGGGATGTTGTAGACCATGTCGACTTGTTCTCGCTAACTGTTGCAAACGTCCGTACTGAGCTAAGAAAGACAGCTTTCAGTTATTCTGCTCCCACTTCCTGGAACATGTGACAAGACAACTTAAATCCTGTCAAGTCAGTTTCATTTGGTGCCTTTAAATCCTTTATGAATCGAGTGGTATCAGGCCCATCAAACTATCGTTGTATTAGCTAAGGTACACTTATTTGGATGATGTGATGATTTTTTTTTACTGATTTTATTCGTGTTTTACACTGTATACTCTTTTAAGGTTTTTTCTCGACTGATTTTGCTTATTTATTACCCCACCCCACCCGAAGGGTGTGGGAAGGCGTGTTGTTTTCGGTTCACTTTGTTTGTGCGTTTGTTTCTATTCGTTTGTTAACACTCCAGCGGCGAATTTAATGGCCGGATTCACCCCAAATTCGGTATAGGGATTCGCCACAGACCCAGAGTAGATCCCTGTTGAGTTTTGTTCAAGTAGCTGAAAGTGTCTGCGAGGGGCGGGGTTTGTTGCGCCTGCGGCACCACCTGATTAAATTCTAAATTCTATTTAGAAAAAAGTATATCTGTTTAAATGAAATTCTATTTAAATTCTTCTAAATTGTTTAAATAGTTAGGTTCAAGATTTGTTTTATGTACTGCTGCCAGTCCTGTCCTGGACACACTTGTATGAGAGATTTTTAATCTCAACGTGGCTTTTCTGGTTAAATAAAGATTAAATAAAAAAACAGCTGATCCCGCTTTTTCCATGGTCACTTGAAAAGGACTGGGCATTTAGACCATTGACTTATATTTGCATTCATTTTGCTATCAATCAGTCATTTTCTTTTTTTTTTTTTTTTTGCAATTTATTGCTCGGTGTCTAAACACCTGAGGATTTGACGAATACCTGGAACAGCCATCACCATCATATACGGATCTCACTGAATTGAAGCATTTTTCACAACTCCAGTATATTTTTAGATGCTTAATTATTATGTAGCCTACACGAGACCATAGATTACATACAAGGCAGTTGTCGATTTGGGTTGCAAGTGGTTTTAATTAAAAATAAATAAATAAAAAGATCCTCAAGAAACCTTTTTTTTAAATAGAACCCCTTTTGATACATTAAAAGTTTCTCCAGGAACCAATCTTCTGTGTTGCGCAGTGAAAGGTTCCTCCGAGAACCTCTGAAGTAAGCCAGGCTCCTCGACTAACCCTGAAGTTTTTTGAGGCTCTCCTAATTTTAAGAGTGGTAAACATTATTTTCAAAAAGAATCAAATCTGCCTCTAGCAAGCCCGTTGGTGGCGAATATGAAAGCAGAACAGATCTTCTGCTGCATGGACAGGAATTTTGAGCATTTTTTCTCGCTTTGTTTTTTGTGTGATTTCAATAGATACTTTCAACAAAATATATGCCGAGGAGGGAGGCTTTTTTTCTGGGGCGAGCGATGAGGAATTCTGACCACATTTTTAATATGGCCTGATCGTGAGGACCCTCGTGCTTACTTGCCTTGTGGATTAAACTGAACCTCACTTTGTGCAGGTTTTATTAGTATTAAAAGGAAGTGGGTTTCTGGACTGCTTGAGATATTAACATTTACTGAATCGGACTCCTCCCCTTTACATCTCCTGGCTTAAAGGTTTGCGGCAGGGTTCGACAGCTCGTCGCACGCACGAAATCGGCGGATTTGTACCAGTCTTTTACGCTGTCGAACTCAGACTTGTGCTACTACAGGTATGTCTTCTTCTTTAGAGGAACGCAAGTGTCCTTTCATAATTCGGCGTAAGTTTAAGGTGGTAACTACCCATCATTTTCATGAAAAAGTCAAAATTTAAGATTTTTTTTCTTTACAAGCAACCGTACTGAATACAGTTTCAAGTCAGCTAATTAGTATTTTGATTTATCAGTCTATTTTTGCAGAAAATTTTTTTTTTAAATTGTTTATTTAGTGCAAAAGGTTTATTTACGTCCTCATTATAGGCTATTTTAAAACAATCATTCATTTTCCTCAGAAACAACAGAATTCTCACTAAAGTTGAACTTCTACTGGGGTGTTTGCATGGTCGCACTCAGAATCAGAATGAGGCGATAAATCAGCTGTACTGGATTCGATGTCCTACATGAGTTCATGTAGAACAGGATTGGAGTTCAGGGTGTACGACTCAATAATCAGCTATAATAGTGGACTAAAATCCAGTGGTGATGTTCTCAAACTTGGGACTTGATCCTGGGTAATCCTGTTTGGCAAGGTATAACGAAATCGATGGCAATAGGCAATACCAGGCTGTGCATAAAGTCTCTGAAAAGGAATCCAGAAAGAATTATAGAAAATACACTGCCCGGCCATAAAAAAAGTCGCAGACTCAAATATTTAGTTGGAACCCCTGTAGCTTTGATTACAGTGCATATTCGTCTTGCCATTGTTTTGACAACTATATGCAATGCCAGAACATTTATTTTCGATCAGAAATGCCATTGTTTTTGGCTGAGATCTTGTCGTCTCGACATAGTGGTTGAACCACTCGGTAGTCTTTCTTGTGCACATCCCAGTAACTTTTAATGCGTTTAAGGTCAGGAATTTGTGGTGGCAAATTTGTTTGTGAAAATGATTCCTCATACTTATTTTTGTCTTTCATGGTTTTCTTTGCTAAATATAGGCCAATAACTTGCCCGTTCTGAAATTATGTAACATCTTTTCCACTATCAAAGGATGTGTCTTCCGACATGATTTTTTAAGAAATAACTAGCGACGCGCTTCATCATTCAGGGTTAAAATGATTATTGCCAGCTGAAACAATAACCGCAATAATTATCCAATTATAGAATTTTTTCAATAATTTCCAAACAGTGACTTTTTTTTGGCCGGGCAGTTTATCTCAGATGGAAAAAGAATGGCAGACAGGTCTGGCTTCAAGAAAAGGGCGGAAACACTGTATGCAGGGGCGAAGCCAGAACCGGGGATTGGGGTGGCACAGACACGTCCCTTTATGACAATTAGGATAGTCCTGGTTAGTTCTCACTTATTTTTCTTGATTGAAGCGTTTTCCAATTATCGTAATAGGCAACTGAAGACACGGTTTCTCATGCGATCTAACAGCGATGAAGTCATGGGGTAAATGCCCCATAATTCTTTAAAACAGATGTTACGCCCACCCCAATTCTCAGTTTCACGGAATTTACCCCATGACTTCATCGCTGTTAGATTGCATGAGAAACTGTGTCTTCAGTTGCCTATTACGATAATTGGAAAACGCGTCAATAAAGAAAAATAATTGAGAACTAGCCAGGACTATCCTAATTGTCATAAAGGGACGTGTCTGTGCCCCCCCAATCCCCAGTTCTAGCTTCGCCCCTGCATTTTGAGGCAAAATCGCTGCATATCGAAACCTGTTTGTGGGTAAGAATTGCACAAACGTCCAATCCGTTTTTTCTCAAACACCTCAGTTTACGACTTCCAACAGTGATGCTGCCGAAAGCAAGGGCGTAGGTTTTATGTGAGAACTGGTCGGGGCGCGCGAAGCGCCCGAGGGGAAAATTTTTTGTAAATCTAGGACTAAAGAATGGCGGGGCCCTGAGCTCCCCCTTAAAACAATTACTAACCCTGACTTGCACGCAGTCATTCGCATAATTGACAAACAATCCTTCCAGGATTTTCCTGTCTTTTTTACTGTTTTTTTATTTTTTGCGGTAACTTTTTCAAAAAGTGGCAATGAAAGTTGCAATGTCTAGGCGATTTAATTTTTTCTCCGCGTCCCGCCAGAAATTTTCGTGGATTGGTTGAATTTGCAATAACAGTTGCAATTGCGACATGCAACTTCCTTGAGGGACTGAGCAATAGATTCACTCCGAGAACACGCCGGTACGGTATGATACATTTCGCTATACCGAAATGTATCATACCGTACCGGCGTGTTCTCGGTACTCGATTAACAATCATTAATATGGACGCATAATTTCGTGCATTTAAATCAGCGTTATTGAGAATTGCACACAGACGTTTCAAATGGTCTTTTATTTTATTTAAACAAAACGATATTGAAGCGCCAGTTAAATCCCTTGATGTGTGGAAAAGGTAGCGCAGACGTTTGAGAGCAGTTTGTCTTTCATAAAGCGTTGAACAATTTTTGAGTGGCCTAAATAATTTTTCTAATCTGAATTTATCCCATTAATTAGTCGTCAATAGATCCCATGGAGAGAGAAACCGTAACTTCGATTGCCAGAGGATTATTGTCAAAACTGGAAAACGTGTTAATAACGGAAAATAACTGAGTACAAGCCAGGAACAATCACTGATGCAAAGGCATGGTCCGGGCCCCACCGAAACTCTCCTCATAATTTGACTTATGCACCTCGTTTATATTCCCTGAGCAAATAGTAGTATACTTGAATTTTATTAAGTATACTTGAGTATAAGTATAGCAAGTATACTACAGACCATGTACTTGTAGTGTACTAGAAAGTATATTAATTTAATACTTCTTTAGACTAAATTGGAACATTTTAAAGCTTATAAAAGTATACTTTTAAGTATACTTCAAGTTTAATCAAAGTAAACTGAAAGTACCCATATAGTTTATGTCTAAGTTTTATTCTGCACTACAAGTACACTACAAGTGAACTTTTTAGTATACTATGAGTGAACTAGTAGTATACTTCAAGTAAACTTACAGATATACTGCTAGGAAACTTAAAGAGTGTCATTGGATGTTTAATTACCACAATCAGTCTGGACTTCAGGTTCATATCTCATCTTACAGACAACATCGTCATCCCTGCACTGGAGAATTGTGTATTAATCCACCAGAGGGAAGATCCCAACATAATGGCCCAACAACACATCCCCCAGCAGGAACTTACTTGCCCAGGTGGTCTCCCATCCAAGCACAAATCAAGCCTACACCCACCTAGCTTCAACCACACAGCTAGTACAGAAATTTCATTGTCACTATGTCTGATAGCAGCTAAGTTCCAGTCTTCTTAATCTCATGTTTGCAAAGACTGTGTACATTTATCTGTGAATCTGCACATAATGGTCAGCTAGATTGAACTGATATCTCAACTTAAAATGGCAATGTTTGGTACAGGTACAATATGCAGGGCTTTGATGTCCACACTCTTGATTAAATCATTTATTAAAGAGAATGTACCATCTTTCAAGTATTACAGCACTGCTGCATCTTACAGAACTCCAGTAACCAAAAAACAGCTCATCGGTGTATCCATTTGGGATATTTCATCAGCCTTTGCTTGAGTCCTTCAGCCTACTGGTCAGACTGAAGGCATTGCTAATTAATATTTTATGCATATTTCTGGTTCTACATGAGAAAGAGGTTTTTTTTTATTTTGAATTGGGGTTTCAATAAGAGAAGCCATTGCTGTGTTCTTATACTTTGGTGTCCAATACAATATTGTGTTTGAAATTTTAATTTATAAAGGAATCAATTTTGTTCTCAATCCTGAGTATGTGCTTCATTGTAAATTCTTATAAGTACCTTCATCTGTAAATTTAAGCAGAATGCACTTAAGCATTGTCGACTAGTAGAGTAAATGAGGTAACTTCTCGTCTACTTACGTTAAATAATATCTGAATAGCAACAGCAATATATTTTAGATTGCAATAATCATAAGCTGTGAGTATGATGTTAAGATAGCTTAAAGAAGACTTTCAAGTATACTTGCAGAAAAGAAAAAAAAAAAACTTTTAGCTCCCTGAAAGTTTAAAACTAAATTTAAACTATAGAGGGCTTGAAGTATAGAACTAGTGCACTTGTAGTCTACCTGTAAATTTACTTGCAATACACTTCAAAGTGTACTTTCATGAACTAAAAAGTTGGCTTGAAGTATATAACAAGTGAAGTTGCAGTTCATCTGAATTTACTTTCAGTATACTTCAAAGTATACTTTTATAACTTAGACATTGTGCTAGAAGTATATAACTAGTGAACTAAGAGTTCATCTTTAAGTTTACTAGCAGAATACTTCAAAGTATATTTTCATGAACTGAAAAGTTTACTAAAAGTATACAACTAATAAACTAGCAGTATATCTGTAAGTTTACTTGCAGTATACTTAAATGTATACTTTCATAAATTGAAAAGTATGCTAGAGGTATACAACTAGTTAAGTCACAGTATACTTAAAAGTTCACTTGTAGTGTGCTTGCAGTACAAAATAAAACTTAGATGTAAACTAGATGGGTACTTTAAGTATGCTTATTTGTAAGAGTATGTATCAAGTCTGTCAATACTGCAATAACTGTCAAATTTGTTCTCAAATAAAATCAGACAAATGTTATCTGTTTCTGTGTGGGTTAATAACACTGCATAAAAATCAAGTTCAGCTCCACCCATGTGCTGTTTACTCTGTTATGCTGCCCCAAAGCTGACTTGTTACTGCAAACGTACATGTGGTGTATATAAGTTCATGAGATAGTAAAAACTGAATAAAAATATAGTGCAGTATACTTAAAACAAGCCAATATGCATGGTAAAAATATTTTAATGTGCTTATTCTTTTGATGGTAGTCCAACTGCAAGCCAGTATACTTGAACATTAAGCATGAATATTTTAATACTGTTATAAAGTGCTCTATAAATAAACTTTGATTGATTGATTGATTGAATACTTCGAGATATACTCAAGAAAATTATAATAATCAAAAGTTCAGGTACAAGTATTAGCCAAATATACTTAGACTTTTCTGTTTTCAGTACAAGCTAAGTATACTTAAGTATTACTTTGCTAAATATGTCTCTGATAAGTACATCAACAATTAAACTGAAAGTATACTCTCTTACTTTTAGTTTAGAAGAAGAATACTAAAAGCACACTTGAATAAACTTCTTTTTCGTAAGGGAAGCCCTTGCAAACACATGTAATCATCCTCCAGTCTGTGCTTCTGTGTAAATCTTGCTAAGCGCAAAGCCGATAACGAATAGTTGGTTGTGAACAGTATAGCAGAAACGATGTAAAAAGAAATAGTAAATTCTGCGTCCACTTAGTGGGCTCTTTCCTCTGTTTATAGGCCTACTCCTCCAGAGAGAGTCTCTTTATCTGGGGCTTTCTCTCCCTTTTTTCTGTTTCTTCTTAGTAATCCGTTCTGAACCTTCTCAAAGGCCAGTCTGGTTCGTTTTTTGTTTTTTGTTTTCTTCATTGGGCTGCGAACCTGCTTGGGACATTTGGGGAAGAATTTATTCACTAGGCTGGTCCTAGTGGGGCTTATTCCTGACTGCCTTTGGGTTGTGGATTTGATTTCAGATGAGCTGTGTCTCGCATGCCCTGGTCCATGGCTCTGCAATCTCTGCTCTCCCAACCCACAGTCCACCAAGCCTGCGACGCCCTGCCAGGGGTTTCTCAGAATGAGTTCCCTTACGGGATCTATTCTGCCCATTTCTTTTGGTGTCACCGGGCTGTGTCCCAGTTAGTTATTTTCCCCTTTTTTCACTGTCATGGCCGTTATATACAGACCCTGTTAGTTTATTTCAGTTTATCTGGGTCTAGTCACAGTCTTTATTTCTGTGCCATTTTAAGGTTCTGTTTGCCCAGGCCTAGACTCCTCTGAGCAGTTATTTGTTTCGTGTTTTGACCATGTTGGGAAAGCTTCCCTTTCCTGATTTTCCCTTCGCTGGTGTTTATTCAGCTGCACTCCCCTTTCAGTCCTTATTTTTGGGCTTTCAGGGCTGCTTTTGGTTCTTCCCCATTTTGGTTTAGTTTGGTTCGTCCCTCCTCCCTAGTGGCCAATCGGGTGATTGGCTTTCTGACCCCCTATTGACTGTCGCATTTGGTTCTTCACCAAAAACCCCTTCCTTCACATCTATCTGACAAGTTGGAATGAAAAAATTCCTTAGTATATGAGAATTGGTCTCCTTGGGGTAGGTACCTCCTTAATAATGGACAGGTCTGTTGTCAAATACACAAAAATGACGTTATTCTCGGGTAAAAAAAACAGCAGTGCTCTTCTGTTATTGGAGTTGGGAAGTCTATACATTTGAATTCAAAGTTGATCATGCTGGAATGCATTCATGTGCTGTTTTCTGTCCTGGAGTGATGACGTGAGCTGCCATGCGTCTTGGTTTGGAGTTTGTCGACTACTCAGTTTGGGCTACTCAGTTGTTTCTGTAAATCGGATTGGACAGGTCTTCTTTCACACGGTTTCATTGCAGTGTTTATAATGGTATTTACTGTTCTCTGCATTAGTATCCATGAGAAGCAGTATGAGAATGAAGATGCTGTACAAACCTGTCTGTAGGGATCTGTTATGGTCAGTATGTTATGTTATGGTCAGTATGGACTGAGGCTTTATATGTCAGGGCCATCATCAATAGGCTTCAGCTGATGCAACTAAATGGAAAAACAACAGCCTGAAAGCCAAGTCTTGTTTCATGTTACTACGTGCCTTTGCACTGTTGGTTAATTAATAAAAAACCAAGAACGTTGTCCCGATGAAGAAGCAGATTCCGACGCTCATAGCAAAAGCAGGAAAAAGTTTATGACACAGCCGTCCATGGGAACAACAGCGTGATGCAGAGTTCAAAATTAATTAATTTCATAAGAAACTTTATACATGCAAAAGTTTAGACATTTGCATAGGACTTCTTTAATGTTATCAGAAGCTGTTGCTGATTGGTCCTGGGGTTTATGTATGGATAAAAGGGAAATTTCTACGATTGGGCCTCACCTGAACCTCTCAACTTAAATGGTTCAATAGACTCCCGACCCCCAGAAGTGAGCTCCATATATGGGCATACGGAACCTCCAGCTAAAAAAGCGCTAGTGCATATTGTTTACTGGCGGAGCTGACGACAAACGGAAATCCCAGCTGGAATTAGCAAATAGGTGATTTGCCCTGTCGGACCCGACGGCCTCTCTTTATCTCCTAATACACAATCAATACCTACTGATCAAACCGTCTGCCTCAGCTCATATTGCTAACACCCAAAAATCCAGTTTCCCAACAGCACTAAGAAAAAACCATCGTTTACTTTTTGCCCATTGTTTACATTTGGGGTTGATTTAAGGGAGCTGCTTGACTGCAAGTCACAATCTGAATCCATCCTAGTTAATCTGTCATTGTTTTGCTCTGTATTATATATTTTACTTACTTAGGCATTATGCTTTTTATATTAAGGAGCGTTCTATGGAATTTCAAGGATTCAAAGCACTATTTTAAGCTTAAGCCAAGGGATACCAAGAATGTAAGCTGGTTGCTATCGCCAATAATCACAGAAGAAGAAAAATACCTTTGAGATTTTGACATTCAGTTGAACATATTTACATTTTTCAAAGTTTTGAGCATGTGCAGAACTCGCAACACAGCTCCTAAAATGTGTGCGCTTTCTCCGGGCTCCTTTTTGTCATTGTCGGGCCAGGGACTGCCATGGTGAGGAAGCTGTGGTTGGATGTGGACTGTGGGCTGGATGATGCCCAGGCTATGATGATGGCCTTGGCTGCCCCTGATGTACAGATATTGGGAATCTCCTGTGTGAGCGGGAACACCAGCTTGGACAACGTCTGCAAAAACGCCCTGCGGATACTCAACGTCTGCCAAAAACTGGAGGTATGGAGAGGGTAACCCCAAACAATGAATCTCACTGTACTTTTGACTGCCTAACAGCTCATCAGTTTCACTTTAGCTCCTTCCAAATGCTGGATTACATAGTTAATGGTCATATATTTGTGGGGATGTGCCTCTTGTATTGTGGATATAGCAAGACATAATGGTATCAGTTCTTTGGCTCCTCTGGAGTCTGAGCATGTTGTTATGCCTCCGCCACACCCGGCAAGCAGGAGGCGTACTGTTGTCCAATCATCTGTCCATCCATCCTACATCATGTTTGTGCCAGGAGTGCAAAGATTTTCACCGAATCTTGCACAGTGATTCCACTCAGGGAAGCTGAACAGATTAGTTCTTTGAGTTCTGGTCAAAAGTTAAGGACAAATAAAGTTACTCGTATGTGGGGACTGAAGGTCAACTTTGTCACCTATAAAGTTATGGCTGGCGAAGGCACAGTAATCAATGCTTTATGTTGACTTTTAACTTGTTCAGGAATGCTGTGATGTCCCTATGTGTATGTATTGTTTGCAAACCTCCAGTGATATTTTCCACTTCAAAGATTACCTAGACATTCATTTGTGAAAATTTTACGAGGTTCGTTTGCGACAAACCTGTGTTTTTGACTTTCAGACAATAATCACAGTTGCTACGATTTGTGTTTGCTGTCCAAAGTGCCGATATTAGGGTTTTCTTGTGTTAAAAAAAATGTAAAAACCATGCCTAGTACATTAGTGTTTTGAAGATGGCTCTAGATTTGGAGGGTTGAAAGGAGACCAAAGCCCTTTTTCCATCGGATTTTCAAGAGAATAATCTCTCAAATCAAATTATTTTTTTAGGGACATATGAAGCGTCAAAACGGTTTTCCATAAACAGAACGATTCTTGCGAAATAAAATTATGTCACAATGCCCTGAGTCGAGGCACATTTTTCTGACCCGCTAAATGATTTTCCATCAACACTGCAGCGAATGAGAGCCGTCTGAGACGGGCGATGGGATCATGTCTTTTTCTGTGGTGCTGCAGCGAATGAGAGCCGTCTTAGACTGGCGATAGAATCATGTCTCTTTCTGTGGTGCTGCAGCAAATGAGAGCCGTCTGAGACGGGCGAAAGGATCATGACTCTATCTGAGGTGCTGCAGCGAATGAGAGCCGTCTGAGACGGGCTATAGGATCATGACTCTATCTGAGGTGCTGCAGCGAATGAGAGCCGTCTGAGACGGGCGATAGGATCATGACTCTATCTGAGGTGCTGCAGCGAATGAGAGCCGTCTGAGACGGGCGATAGGATCATGACTCTTTCTGAGATGCTGCAGCGAATGAGAGCCGTCTGAGACGGGCGATAGGATCATGACTCTATCTGAGGTGCTGCAGCGAATGAGAGCCGTCTGAGACGGGCGATAGGATCGTGACTCTATCTGAGGTGCTGCAGCGAATGAGAGCCGTCTGAGACGGGCGATAGGATCATGACTCTATCTGAGGTGCTGCAGCGAATGAGAGCCGTCTGAGACGGGCGATAGGATCATGACTCTACCTGAGGTGCTGCAGCGAATGAGAGCCGTCTGAGACGGGCGATAGGATCATGACGCTATCTGAGGTGCTGCAGCGAATGAGAGCCGTCTGAGACGAGCGATAGGATCATGACTCTATCTGAGGTGCTGCAGCGAATGTGAGCCGTCTGAGACGGGCGAAAGGATTATGACTCTATCTGAGGTGCTGCAGCGAATGAGAGCCGTCTGAGACGGGCGATAGGATCATGACTCTTTCTGAGGTGCTGCAGCGAATGAGAGCCGTCTGAGACGGGCGATAGGATCATGATTCTATCTGAGGTGCTGCAGCGAATGAGAGCCGTCTGAGACGGGCGATAGGATCATGACTCTACCTGAGGTGCTGCAGCGAATGAGAGCCGTCTGAGACGGGCGATAGGATCATGACGCTATCTGAGGTGCTGCAGCGAATGAGAGCCATCTGAGATGGGCGATAGGATCATGAATCTATCTGAGGTGCTGCAGCGAATGAGAGCCGTCTGAGACGGGTGATAGGATCATGACTCTATCTGAGGTGCTGCAGCGAATGAGAGCCGTCTGAGACGGGCGATAGGATCATGACTCTATCTGAGGTGCTGCAGCGAATGAGAGCTGTCTGAGACGGGCGATAGGATCATGACTCTATCTGAGGTGCTGCAGCGAATGAGAGCCGTCTGAGACGGGTGATAGGATCATGGCTCTATCTGAGGTGCTGCAGCGAATGTGAGCCGTCTGAGACAGGCGATAGGATTATGACTCTATCTGAGGTGCTGCAGCGAATGAGAGCCGTCTGAGACGGGCGATAGGATCATGACTCTACCTGAGGTGCTGCAACGAATGAGAGCCGTCTGAGACGGGCGATAGGATCATGACTGTATCTGAGGTGCTGCAGCGAATGTGAGCCGTCTGAGACGGGCGATAGGATTATGACTCTATCTCAGGTGCTGCAGCGAATGAGAGCCGTCTGAGACGGGCGATAGGATCATGACTCTACCTGAGGTGCTGCAGCGAATGAGAGCCGTCTGAGACGGGCGATAGGATCATGACTGTATCTGAGGTGCTGCAGCGAATGAGAGCCGTCTGAGACGGGCAATAGGATCATGACTCTTTCTGAGGTGCTGCAGCGAATGAGAGCTGTCTGAGACGGGCAATAGGATCATGACTCTTTCTGAGGTGGTGCAGCGAATGAGAGCCATCTGAGACGGGCGATAGGATCATGACTCTATCTGAGGTGCTGCAGCGAATGAGAGCCATCTGAGACGGGCGATAGGATCATGACTCTATCTGAGGTGCTGCAGCGAATGAGAGCCGTCTGAGACGGGCGATAGGATCATGACTCTATCTGAGGTGCTGCAGCGAATGAGAGCCATCTGAGACGGGCGATAGGATCATGACTCTATCTGAGGTGCTGCAGCGAATGAGAGCCGTCTGAGACGGGCGATAGGATCATGACTCTATCTGAGGTGCTGCAGCGAATGAGAGCCATCTGAGACGGGCGATAGGATCATGACTCTATCTGAGGTGCTGCAGCGAATGAGAGCCGTCTGAGACGGGCGATAGGATCATGACTCTATCTGAGGTGCTGCAGCGAATGAGAGCTGTCTGAGACGGGCGATAGGATCGTGACTCTATCTGAGCTGCTGCAGCGAATGAGAGCTGTCTGAGACGGGCGATAGGATCGTGACTCTATCTGAGCTGCTGCAGCGAATGAGAGCCGTCTGAGATGGGCGATAGGATCATGACTCTATCTGAGGTGCTGCAGCGAATGAGAGCCGTCTGAGACGGGCGATAGGATCACGACTCTATCTGAGGTGCTGCAGCGAATGAGAGCTGTCTGAGACGGGCGATAGGATCATGACTCTATCTGAGGTGCTGCAGCGAATGAGAGCCGTCTGAGACGGGCGATAGGATCATGACTCAATCTGAGGTGCTGCAGCGAATGAGAGCTGTCTGAGACGGGCGATAGGATCGTGACTGTATCTGAGCTGCTGCAGCGAATGAGAGCCGTCTGAGACGGGCGATAGGATCAGGACTCTATCTGAGCTGCTGTAGCGAATGAGAGCCGTCTGAGACGGGCGATAGGATCATGACTCTATCTGAGGTGCTGCAGCGAATGAGAGCCGTCTGAGACGGGCGATAGGATTGTGACTCTATCTGAGCTGCTGCAGCGAATGAGAGCCGTCTGAGACGGGCGATAGGATCAGGACTCTATCTGAGCTGCTGTAGCGAATGAGAGCCGTCTGAGACGGGCGATAGGATCATGACTCTATCTGAGGTGCTGCAGCGAATGAGAGCCGTCTGAGACGGGCGATAGGATCATGACTCTATCTGAGGTGCTGCAGCGAATGAGAGCCGTCTGAGATGGGCGATAGGATCATGACTCTATCTGAGGTGCTGCAGCGAATGAGAGCCGTCTGAGACGGGCGATAGGATCATGACTCTATCTGAGGTGCTGCAGCGAATGAGAGCCGTCTGAGACGGGCGATAGGATCATGACTCTATCTGAGGTGCTGCAGCGAATGAGAGCCGTCTGAGACGGGCGATAGGATCATGACTCTATCTGAGGTGCTGCAGCGAATGAGAGCTGTCTGAGACGGGCGATAGGATCGTGACTCTATCTGAGCTGCTGCAGCGAATGAGAGCCGTCTGAGACGGGCGATAGGATCAGGACTCTATCTGAGCTGCTGTAGCGAATGAGAGCCGTCTGAGATGGGCGATAGGATCATGACTCTATCTGAGGTGCTGCAGCGAATGAGAGCTGTCTGAGACGGGCGATAGGATCGTGACTCTATCTGAGCTGCTGCAGCGAATGAGAGCCGTCTGAGATGGGCGATAGGATCATGACTCTATCTGAGCTGCTGCAGCGAATGAGAGCCGTCTGAGACGGGCGATCGGATCATGACTCTATCTGAGGTGCTGCAGCGAATGAGAGCTGTCTGAGACGGGCGATAGGATCATGACTCTATCTGAGGTGCTGCAGCGAATGAGAGCCGTCTGAGACGGGTGATAGGATCATGGCTCTATCTGAGGTGCTGCAGCGAATGTGAGCCGTCTGAGACGGGCGATAGGATTATGACTCTATCTGAGGTGCTGCAGCGAATGAGAGCCGTCTGAGACGGGCGATAGGATCATGACTCTACCTGAGGTGCTGCAACGAATGAGAGCCGTCTGAGACGGGCGATAGGATCATGACTGTATCTGAGGTGCTGCAGCGAATGTGAGCCGTCTGAGACGGGCGATAGGATCATGACTGTATCTGAGGTGCTGCAGCGAATGAGAGCCGTCTGAGACGGGCAATAGGATCATGACTCTTTCTGAGGTGCTGCAGCGAATGAGAGCTGTCTGAGACGGGCAATAGGATCATGACTCTTTCTGAGGTGGTGCAGCGAATGAGAGCCATCTGAGACGGGCGATAGGATCATGACTCTATCTGAGGTGCTGCAGCGAATGAGAGCCATCTGAGACGGGCGATAGGATCATGACTCTATCTGAGGTGCTGCAGCGAATGAGAGCCGTCTGAGACGGGCGATAGGATCATGACTCTATCTGAGGTGCTGCAGCGAATGAGAGCCATCTGAGACGGGCGATAGGATCATGACTCTATCTGAGGTGCTGCAGCGAATGAGAGCCGTCTGAGACGGGCGATAGGATCATGACTCTATCTGAGGTGCTGCAGCGAATGAGAGCCATCTGAGACGGGCGATAGGATCATGACTCTATCTGAGGTGCTGCAGCGAATGAGAGCCATCTGAGACGGGCGATAGGATCATGACTCTATCTGAGGTGCTGCAGCGAATAAGAGCTGTCTGAGACGGGCGATAGGATCGTGACTCTATCTGAGCTGCTGCAGCGAATGAGAGCTGTCTGAGACGGGCGATAGGATCGTGACTCTATCTGAGCTGCTGCAGCGAATGAGAGCCGTCTGAGATGGGCGATAGGATCATGACTCTATCTGAGGTGCTGCAGCGAATGAGAGCCGTCTGAGACGGGCGATAGGATCACGACTCTATCTGAGGTGCTGCAGCGAATGAGAGCTGTCTGAGACGGGCGATAGGATCATGACTCTATCTGAGGTGCTGCAGCGAATGAGAGCCGTCTGAGACGGGCGATAGGATCATGACTCTATCTGAGGTGCTGCAGCGAATGAGAGCTGTCTGAGACGGGCGATAGGATCGTGACTGTATCTGAGCTGCTGCAGCGAATGAGAGCCGTCTGAGACGGGCGATAGGATCAGGACTCTATCTGAGCTGCTGTAGCGAATGAGAGCCGTCTGAGACGGGCGATAGGATCATGACTCTATCTGAGGTGCTGCAGCGAATGAGAGCCGTCTGAGACGGGCGATAGGATTGTGACTCTATCTGAGCTGCTGCAGCGAATGAGAGCCGTCTGAGACGGGCGATAGGATCAGGACTCTATCTGAGCTGCTGTAGCGAATGAGAGCCGTCTGAGACGGGCGATAGGATCATGACTCTATCTGAGGTGCTGCAGCGAATGAGAGCCGTCTGAGACGGGCGATAGGATCATGACTCTATCTGAGGTGCTGCAGCGAATGAGAGCCGTCTGAGACGGGCGATAGGATCATGACTCTATCTGAGGTGCTGCAGCGAATGAGAGCCGTCTGAGACGGGCGATAGGATCATGACTCTATCTGAGGTGCTGCAGCGAATGAGAGCCGTCTGAGACGGGCGATAGGATCATGACTCTATCTGAGGTGCTGCAGCGAATGAGAGCCGTCTGAGACGGGCGATAGGATCATGACTCTATCTGAGGTGCTGCAGCGAATGAGAGCTGTCTGAGACGGGCGATAGGATCGTGACTCTATCTGAGCTGCTGCAGCGAATGAGAGCCGTCTGAGACGGGCGATAGGATCAGGACTCTATCTGAGCTGCTGTAGCGAATGAGAGCCGTCTGAGATGGGCGATAGGATCATGACTCTATCTGAGGTGCTGCAGCGAATGAGAGCCGTCTGAGACGGGCGATAGGATCACGACTCTATCTGAGGTGCTGCAGCGAATGAGAGCCGTCTGAGATGGGCGATAGGATCATGACTCTATCTGAGGTGCTGCAGCGAATGAGAGCCGTCTGAGACGGGCGATAGGATCACGACTCTATCTGAGCTGCTGTAGCGAATGAGAGCCGTCTGAGATGGGCGATAGGATCATGACTCTATCTGAGGTGCTGCAGCGAATGAGAGCCGTCTGAGACGGGCGATAGGATCAGGACTCTATCTGAGCTGCTGTAGCGAATGAGAGCCGTCTGAGATGGGCGATAGGATCATGACTCTATCTGAGGTGCTGCAGCGAATGAGAGCCGTCTGAGATGGGCGATAGGATCATGACTCTATCTGAGGTGCTGCAGCGAATGAGAGCCGTCTGAGATGGGCGATAGGATCATGACTCTATCTGAGGTGCTGCAGCGAATGAGAGCCGTCTGAGACGGGCGATAGGATCACGACTCTATCTGAGCTGCTGTAGCGAATGAGAGCCGTCTGAGATGGGCGATAGGATCATGACTCTATCTGAGGTGCTGCAGCGAATGAGAGCCGTCTGAGACGGGCGATAGGATCACGACTCTATCTGAGGTGCTGCAGCGAATGAGAGCTGTCTGAGACGGGCGATAGGATCATGACTCTATCTGAGGTGCTGCAGCGAATGAGAGCCGTCTGAGACGGGCGATAGGATCATGACTCTATCTGAGGTGCTGCAGCGAATGAGAGCTGTCTGAGACGGGCGATAGGATCGTGACTGTATCTGAGCTGCTGCAGCGAATGAGAGCCGTCTGAGACGGGCGATAGGATCAGGACTCTATCTGAGCTGCTGTAGCGAATGAGAGCCGTCTGAGACGGGCGATAGGATCATGACTCTATCTGAGGTGCTGCAGCGAATGAGAGCCGTCTGAGACGGGCGATAGGATTGTGACTCTATCTGAGCTGCTGCAGCGAATGAGAGCCGTCTGAGACGGGCGATAGGATCATGAATCTATCTGAGCTGCTGTAGCGAATGAGAGCCGTCTGAGACGGGCGATAGGATCATGACTCTATTTGAGGTGCTGCAGCGAATGAGAGCCGTCTGAGACGGGCGATAGGATCATGACGCTATCTGAGGTGCTGCAGCGAATGAGAGCCGTCTGAGATGGGCGATAGGATCATGACTCTATCTGAGGTGCTGCAGCGAATGTGAGCCGTCTGAGACGGGCGATAGGATTATGACTCTATCTGAGGTGCTGCAGCGAATGAGAGCCGTCTGAGACGAGCAATAGGATCATGACTCTACCTGAGGTGCTGCAGCGAATGAGAGCCGTCTGAGACGGGCGATAGGATCATGACTCTATCTGAGGTGAACTGAACTAAAAAGCGCGAGACAGAAGACTGCAGAGGCGGCACAACAACATTCGAATTCTCGTTAGGCAGTGCGCATGTGTGACATTGTATATCGCTTCAACCTTTCTCCATCACTTTTATGAGGATATAACTTTCCCAAAACCAACTCTGCCAAGCGAATTAACTTAGCACGACAAAATCGGCGTTAGAGCAATATAACTATTTTTCAATCACAAACGTCACACTAACTTTTTGATGTGCATCATTTTAAAGCGAATTATCTTTTTGATGGAAAACGGGCTTAAGAAAGATCTGCTGAGGTTTTGCTGATGTATAAATGCAGAAACAGGAGGAACCCTGTCCTGTGATGGGTGTTGAGGATTAGATGCCAAAAGCAGTGGCCAGAATTAAAAGGCAAAAACAGCTGAGAACGGAGAGACTCAAACAGAATAAAAATGCGAGACTCGCGCTACCAACGGACCTGGCAGTCGTCTGAGGTAGAAAGCAGGCGAGCTCAAAGGTAAAAAAAGAAAAGGGAAAATAAAACAAAGATTCCCTTTCTAACTACCACTAAACCTCAAATATGCAACTAAAGTCCTCAACAATACTGTTTAGAGACCTTACCGGCTAAAGCGCAAATATGACACTGACACTCTAGCAACGGAAGCGAGGCGGAACTGGAGCTTAAATAGAGTCCGGGCAACGCCTCCAATTAATGCCAGCTGGCCCAGGAATCCCATTGGGAGCAAAACGATATTGTCCCGCACAAGAGCAACAAAAAGAGCTCTCAATGCTTCCAAACCATGACATCCTGTTTTCTCATCTGCTGGATCTCGTGCTCGTCATAATTGTGTTTGGGCTTTTGTGTGTTCTGCTTGATATTCTTTACCCTCGATGTGTGAATTTTTTTTTCTTGTCTATATGCTGCATAATTCTTCAGTTGTAGCCAGGCAACCTTCTCCTTGCAATGTGATCCATTTATTTTGTAAATGTTCCGGTCTGTCATTCATAAAGTTTAATCCTGTTAAATGGAGTGCAGTTAGCAAAATGTCCAGTCCCAAATGCCAGAAATGGGCTGAATCTAAAATTCACGAAGTGCGCGTGTAACTGATCTGGTGCGCAAGACTAACAGCCTTTGGTTGGGAACCGTGAGGTGAAGGCAGAACTGGTTGTAAAAGCTCCTGGGTTCCACATTCCAGATTCCAGTGTTCCGTGGCGCACGCAAACCGATTTTGGGGAAATCCCTGCATGCAGGACACTTCCATGGGCAGGACGGGCTGGGAGACGTCCCTGACCCTAACGCTCCGGGCTTGGAGCTGATTCAGAAAGAGGGGGCGGTGGCAGCCATGACTCGGATGGTTGGGGAGTATCCTGGGGAGGTGAGTGACTGTCATGATTCTTGTTTTGGCCATGTTTTTTATTTATTGATTTTGCTTATTATACATCCTGGTTTTTCTGTTCATGCCATTCCTGTATTCTCTGCACTTTTGTCTCCCCTGTCTTGTGATCGAGTTGGTTCAGTTCGTCTCCCCAGTCTGTGTGCTCACCTGCTTCGACTGATTTCAGAGGTTTCTGGTGTTTCATATTATTACTTCAATTCTCATTTACTTCCTTCGCCCTGCTTTCCTTGATTAGTAATATACTAACATTTATATTTTGTATTATATTTACTAACCTAACTAACCCATGTTCATACTACTAACTAATTAACGAGCACTTGGGTTAATTTGTAAAATTGCACCGCTACTAATTACTACTAACGTAATCTCAGCTCTCGCCCTGTTCTAGTCTCCGCCTCTTTCTTTACTTTCTCTGTATCTCCCTGCGTTTCCGCAAAACCTCTCCTCTCGCACCTGCTTAATTGCCATCCTGCACCCCTTGATCTGTGCACTTAGAAATCCTTGACTGGAGTCGTTAATCTGTCATAGGTTGTCTATGTGAATCCTGTCCATGTCTTGGCTCCTGCCAAGTGTTGTCTTTAGGACTCCCTCATGTGTATTTCCCTTTGTTATTAGTTCTTATCCAAATCACCTGGCCCTGCATAGCATGTGACTTCACTCTTGTGTATTTAAGGTCTTCACTGCAGCTTTTACCCTGTCAGAATGCTGATCAATTTTCACTAGTGCAGAGAGCCTTGTAAGCCATATGATTATTGTTTCTCACTACGACATTTTTTTGTACGACCTTGTTATTGCCCCGCCCCTTCATGTTTGCTACTTTCTGGATTCTGTACGACTACGATTCTCGTTACTGATGCCCTGTGTATGACCTACCCTTCTTTTTGGATTTTTGAATTTTTGTATTACTGTTTTATGTACCGTTGCACATCTGCTTCTCTGGTTTCGACCACTGCCTGTTATTCGACTTCGTTTTTGGATTTTGACTTTGGGTCAGCAATTTTGTGTTTTCTGGTTTTGACCTATTTTGTAATAAAGGCTTACGATTTTTGGAATTTTGATACTCACCTGTGGTTCCTGAATGCACCATTACACATGACCTGCAGGCTCAATTAGTCATTTGTTTGTTACCTGTGGTGACAACCGTCTTGTGAAGGGTCAGCGGCGCAGGCACAGAGTACTACAGCAGTAACTGACTGGATGATGTTCCTGGTTCTCCTGTTTCCTCACAGGTCTCTCTGGTGGCCTTGGGCCCTCTGACGAACTTGGCCCTGGCGGTGAGGGCAGACCCTGCCTTCCCCACGCAGCTCAAGGGCCTGTACATCATGGGAGGGAACATTGAATGTGAGGATCTGTTTCCACTATCCTCTCATCTTTCTGAACTGATGAAAATGCTCCATCATGGGGCTGATGGTGTGGAATTTTAAAGTAATTTATTGCGGGATTTGTAATTTCGGATGAATTCCGCCGCTATTGGTGTTAGCAGACAGTTTAGTTAGTAAGGTATTGACAATATGACACCAGTAAATAGCTTTCCTGCAAATACACTCTACGTTAGCTGGCTGTCGAGCTACTCACCTAACACAACCTTAACGCCTGGCCCATTGCTGGGACAACTCAAGCTCCGGGCATTAACCCATGCTACGATTGTAACATTAAATTTAATTGAATCGACATAGCGACATGTGCCAAACGTTACTGTAACACTAATTAAAGCAGACATTTGACTTCGTTAGTTACCTGCGCAGAAGAAGAGGTAGCTCTGATCAAACTGTAGCCCCTCGATCGGATGACTGTGGCTCGGGAGGTGGAGCAGGTTGTCCAATAACTGAAGGGTTGCCAGTTCAAATCCTGTTCTGAGTCATGTGTCCTTGGGTGAGACACTTTGCCTCCAGTGTCACTGACACTGGTGTATGGCTGTGTGCGAATGTTTGGTGGCGGTCGGAGGGGTCGTAGGCACGTACTTCCGTCAGCCTGTCCCAGGGCAGCTGAGTGTGAGTGAATGAATAATGTATCCTTGTGAAGCGTCTTTGAGTGCCCAGAAAAGCGCTATATAAAACTGATGCATTACTATTTAGCTCTTGCAGTGCTCTCCACCTTGGAAATGCAAGGCTAATATTAATCTGGGTTCTGTCCTGATCTTTATTCTTTATCCAACTTCTTCGCCAAGAACCGTTGTTTCTTTAGAGGTAATCTAGGATCTTGGTCGTCTTCAGGTGAACATTTTTTCCGCTCCCCGCCATTTCGCTTTGAAAATACGTGCTGCCACTGCTCACTGGCTGTAGCCTTTTTTAGAGAGGGAGGGCCAAGGGCTCCGAGAGGAGGGAGGAGGCAGCGATTCACATGGACGTACAGCCCGACCGGCCTTTTAAACAAGGGGCTAGAGATCAACACAGAGAGCAGGTGTGTGACGTCCTGCTATAGTCCAGATGAAATTACGCCCCTCGTGCTTCGCATAGTGATTTTTAATTCCTTCAATCCAGAAATGATGCATTTCCGCTTACTGCCCCTTTAAGCCATACCTCCCTCAAAATGCTTTATATGCTCTATAGATTTATGTTTCGTTGTGGCTTTGTCCTGGATGAGAGAGGTGTTGCCCAGCTTAGACAGAGTTGTGTCATTAGCAACATTTAGCTCGCAAATCTCAGTTCCAAATTAGTTAACCCTTTCATTACCATTGTCGCATTTCCGCGACAGCACCGATCCCGTATCACTTACCATTGTCGCGATTTTGCGCCGAGAGAAAGTTCCTCACAAAATCTGTCAAAGCTCCGCTACAAAACACCCCTTTGGACGACTCTGGTATCGCACAACACAATGATGTCATCAGGCTTCCCGCAGTTCTCAATCTGGTTATGTACAGCCCCTCGCTGACTTCACCGCCATTGCAGGCAGTGCGTGGTGCAGCACGTGTATCTCCGTTTGACCAGAGAAAATCTTCTTGTCAGACCAAAATATGGTTTTTATCCTCCGTTTTTACTTTTGGAAAAACTAAGCAAAGATATGCGTCCATGGAAAGGTAAATGTATTTAACATGTTTTCTGTACATAAAATTGTCCATTTCTGGCATGATTAGTTCAAAAAAGGGGGTGAAAGTCCTCATGCAATATCATGCTGTGACACGAAAATTAACGGGAAGCAGGGGTTGTCTTATTCCCAGTAAGCAGTGTGAGGTATCGTTCAGGAACCAAACGCAAGATCCAGCAAAAAGGTGTTTTATTGAAGCTGGGGGGTGAACCCGCAGGGCAGAAGGCAACGGTACAGAGTCCACAATCCAAAATCAGAATCCCAGGGGTGTAATCCAGATCGTACTTAGGGCAGCAAACACAATCAGGGTCAGGCAAACAGGTTCGGTACACAGGCACAGGAATATCAGGGGTAAATCCGAAGCCAAAATCCAGTAGACATAATCCGGTTCGTAGACAGGGCAGCAAAGACAAAACTCAGGGTCGGGCAAAGCAGGTAGGGTACACAGGCACAGGAGTATCAAAGGTAAAGCCAAAATCAGAATCCGGGAAGCTCCAGTCAGAGTTATAACACTAACAGTACAAGGCATCAACAATCGCAAGCACAGTGAAAATGTTCTGATAAGAGCTGTTTGTCAAATGATCGCTTAGATACACATAGGGGAAGTCACATGCAATGATAGGGAACAGGTGAGCTGGATCAGTCTAATAAACAAAGGAATGAACAAGAGGAAGTTCCTGACCACATGACATTGGCGAAAGCCAAAACACGGACAGGGATCACACAGACAGTCTATAAAAAAACATACGGCTCCAGTTAGGGAGTTCTAAAGTGCACAGATAATGAGGCAGAACAGAGTTAAACAGGTGAAGCACAGCAAAGTAAAGTGAGTGAAGGCAAGGGGCGGAGATTAGAGCAGAGCGAGTGCTGAGAGCTCGTTAGTCAATTAGTAATGTGCAGCTGTACAATCCCTAGTGCTTGTTAGTAAGTTAGTACTATAAACAATGTTAGTTAATGTTAGAAATTTATCTAAAATAATAAACTGTTAGTATTTGTTAGTAAAGATAGAACAGTCGGGTGAAGGAAGCAAACGAGATTGGAAGGAAAAATTGAAAACCCAGAAACCATGAAATCACCTGAAAACGCGGCACACAGTACGGGGGCAATGAGCTGTCACATGACATAAGACCAGACAGGGGAGACAAAGTGCAATGCATGGTATGGAACAAAACAAGGACCGGAATAGAAACTGACAGATCAAAAACATGCCATGGAATCAGAGTCATAGGCAAATGCATGGTCAGCCAAAGCAGAATCATAACAAGCAGCAGTAAAAGGGTTAATCTGATGGCATCTTGCGGCGTATGCCAATCTCTTCTGATAATTCTTTCGTCCTGATAGTGGTGCCTGGCTAATGTACAGAATGTGTGTTTTGTGTGTGTGTTTGTGTGTGCAGCTCGAGGAAACACGACAGTGTGTGCAGAGTTCAACTTCATTGCCGACCCAGAGGCCGCATACATTGTGCTTAATGAGTTCCTGTGCCCCACCTACATTGCAACTTGGGAATTCACCTGTCGCAGCAAGTTGTCCTGGGTGAGTGGCACTGCCAAGGGATGACTTTACTGCTTCCTGTTAGAAGGGGTTGTGACCTGTGAGTGCCCTTTCCTTGTAAGAAGGTAACATACAACTGCGTGAAAATGAAAATGAGACTGCAGGAGATTGTTTTGTGTACCTGCAGTCCTGTAGTGCTTCTCTGACTACGCAGGATATTGCATTGTGTGCCCTGAATCCTTCAGTGCCTCTTTGACCTCAGCAGGGACACCACTTAAGTTGCACAAGGTGCAGGACCCAGGATCTTCACTGCATTGGGGTAGAGGATCGTTAGAGAGGGGAAAAACAGCTGAATAAACAATGGAGTTGCCCTCAGGGTTGGGTTGGGCCAGTGAATTCATTCCCAAGCCGGTTTCATGTTAAGCCAACACCACAGGGGATTGCTTTGGCAAACTGCACTACGATGTGTCGCACTCAGCAGCCGCTCCCGCGAGCCATTTATTGAGCCATTATTATTATATAGTTGCAAAAACTTAAAGGAGTAATATGTAAGTTTGTGGCCAAAACTGGTACTGCAGTCACATTGAAAGTAGTGCAGAGCGCAGTATCCCCACCTCCTCTCCCCCAGATGAAAGGCTGCCAGCTGGGTGGCCGGATTCAGCAAGAACATCTGCTACATGGAGTTACTATGGCTACCTTTAAATGAAACCAATGATTTGCTCTCACAGGGTCGTTTTCAGTTCAGTTCAGAAAAGATCAAGACTAATGACTAACTTCAGCAAGGGGCTAGAGACAACACAGAGAGCAGGTGTGTGACGTCCTGCTATAGTCCAGATGAAATTACGCCCCTCGTGCTTCGCATAGTGATTTTTAATTCCTTCAATCCAGAAATGATGCATTTCCGCTTACTGCCCCTTTAAGCCATACCTCCCTCAAAATGCTTTATATGCTCTATAGATTTATGTTTCGTTGTGGCTTTGTCCTGGATGAGAGAGGTGTTGCCCAGCTTAGACAGAGTTGTGTCATTAGCAACATTTAGCTCGCAAATCTCAGTTCCAAATTAGTTAACCCTTTCATTACCATTGTCGCATTTCCGCGACAGCACCGATCCCATATCACTTACCATTGTCGCGATTTTGCGCCGAGAGAAAGTTCCTCACAAAATCTGTCAAAGCTCCGCTACAAAACACCCCTTTGGACGACTCTGGTATCGCACAACACAATGATGTCATCAGGCTTCCCTCAGTTCTCAATCCGGTTATGTACAGCCCCTCGCTGACTTCACCGCCATTGCAGGCAGTGCGTGGTGCAGCACGTGTATCTCCGTTTGACCAGCGAAAATCTTCTTGTCAGACCAAAATATGGTTTTTATCCTCCGTTTTTACTTTTGGAAAAACTAAGCAAAGATATGCGTCCATGGAAAGGTAAATGTATTTAACATGTTTTCTGTACATAAAATTGTCCATTTCTGGCATGATTAGTTCAAAAAAGGGGGTGAAAGTCCTCATGCAATATCATGCTGTGACACGAAAATTTACGGGAAGCAGGGGTTGTCTTATTCCCAGTAAGCAGTGTGAGGTATCGTTCAGGAACCAAACGCAAGATCCAATGGTCATAATGGTCAACTTGCCCGTCACTCTCCTGTGTGGATATCCCGCAAAAGTCTGTACTGTAATATGCGTAAAGAATGAACAAGGACTCATTTGACCGATGTACTGTCTCAATTACATTTCATATTGTCATAATGGCTGTGCTAATGTTGGAAAGGTTTCCACAGCGTCTCAGCATAAAGCCAGAGATACAGATTAATAATGCATTGCTAGTGTTAGCAATGAAGAGCCACAGTTCTTATTTCTCAAACAATTTGTTACCTCGTCAATTTGATGACCCACCTGCATACGCACTAACGAACCATGAATGAACATTCATAACGTAATTTGACTGTGGAGAATATTTGAAATTTCCATGCCAACATTAAATCGAATTAAGTTAGCCAATCTTAGCTGAATCTTACCTGCCCAAGAGAGAATTAGGAACTTCGGCGTCGGTCTTCAAATTCTTCTCTGCTTTCAGCCGTCTCCATCTTTCAAAGGCATGTCCTATACAGACCCTTGTTTTGTTTCTGACTTTGTCACAATGTATTTCGGAATCATAACAAGGCCTTTTAGGTTTAGTAACGTCAGACATTTGTGCTCCGAAACGCTGGTAGCTGCAGCTCGGTGGTAACTGGCAGCCTGAATGCCGAAATGCTGCTGACTTTGTGGTTGGGAGATACTGTAGGTGGAGGGCGGTGCAACCGGCCAAAACACAAAATGAAAACATAAACATTAGTTGCGGGCTGCAACTTCGGTTTTGTAATGAGAATATTCTGGCTGGACTACTGCTGTCAGTGATATAAGTATTTGAAATTAACATCATTCCTTAATGTCTGGTGATATATCACGGCCATTTCATGATTAATCAACATGCATTTCTTACATACTGCTCCTTTAAATTTGGAAGCCATTTTTGGGCCTATTAAACCGATGACGCTGTTTCAGTTTCTTTTTTTTTTTTTTTTTTACGCACACACACACACACACACACGCACGCACGCGCACACAATTTAAGAATTGGACAGAAGAATGAGAAAATATGTGTATATGGAAAAAGCCAACTCGATGATCCTTCAATTAGCCTACGGCATACATTTTAGAAATTTTGTTGATAAAGAATTAGGACACTTTTTTTCTAAAATGCCGAGGTAAAATGTCCATGTTCACGGAACTGACGGAACGGAACATGTCCATGTTCACAGAACATTACATTCTAGATTACCTACATGCTATTAGCCAAATTATACAGCTATCCAAGTGTCTCCCCAAAGTCCAAGGGTCTCCCCAAAGAGATCCCTCAACATGTTGCACTGTCAAATCATAAAATAATCATGTATTTAACACAAAGTTTTGAGGCATAAAATTTAATATAAACTAATGATTTTCTGGCTGAGTTTAGCATGAATTTATCGATATTAGTGCAGTTGAACATCAGTGGTCACCAGTAACCTCTCAAAACACAAAACATGCCTTTTCTCCATAATAAGGTTTAGAGTTTTGTCCATTTTTCTTCCAAGTCCCCCAAGCCAGCACAAACACTCATTAAATAAACTGCTGATTAAACGGTCAGACCATTTTTGCGAGTCTTTTTTTCTATAAATCGCGTCTATTTCAGCCGCGTAATGCGCGCACTGTAAACAGGATACAACCGTGCCTGCTGATACGCATAGGCTTGTATGCTCTGAGTTTGTCCAATCAATGTGTTTCACTTACCGTAGAACGTTTAAACACTCGGGAATTGGATAAGAAACGAGCCAATCAATACATTGTTACCGGGGAAGTTTCACAAGGGCATGAAGTGTAACTCTACAATTACACAGAAGAGCCTGAATGTATGATTGAGTGATTGGTTATCAACAGCAGTACTTGGTTGGATATGAGGAAGCGCTGAATTTGTCAATGAAGGAATCTACACGTAAATCCACGGTAAGGAACTGCGCATTTTTTGCATGTGACCGTAGAATGTGAGAGAATCAATACCATGTAGAATTTTTTGCTTCGGAAAACAGATTTTTCTGAACCACTAATTGGAATACCGTTGGCTCACTGTAGCTAAAGTGGTTGCTACACAGGACAACGATTTTTTCTGTCGCGAGAGATCATTTTTTAAACTGCTGGATCGATACTATGGGCAAGCATATTGACCAGTTTGCACATCAGGCTTAGCTGAGGAGTTTAATTCATGCAACTCTTGAAAAACAGGGAGTAGAGTGAACTTCCCCATATTCAAAACTGTTCGAGGTCTGCTTGGTTGTGAACATTCAATAATTGATTCGGGGGTGCCATCTAGTGATCAAGTTCTGTAGCAGTAAATTTGCTGTTCCATTGATGCAAGCATCTACATCTGCAGAAAGGGGTTAAGGAACTGATTTATGTAGATGTATGTTCTGACAGCATTCCACAGCTCAGTGCGCGTATCCCGCATGTATCTGGTCCCAACAGCCTCCTCAGGAACACACCGTTCAGCAACTCACAGCTACAGAAAGCACATCTCATTATGCACAAGCTAGATTATAATGATAAACAATTACTTATGTAAAACCCCAAAAGAGCAATGACCAAAAGACGGATATTGCCCGGGTTGAAGGCCTTACGTGTTCTCTTAGTCTAACTTTAATTAGAGCATTCTTCTGGCTGGTGTGAATCACAATATAATGGATATTTTTTCACCGTCCGAGGACGGGGCATGAAAGCGCAATGGTTACGATTTATCTGACTCCATATAACAGAATACAAAATTTAGCAATAATCTCGTTAAAAATCTGACTCCAAATTAGAATTAGAATTGAAACAGCATGCGTGAATCTCAGGGCAGTTACGCACCCGAACTCTATCTGCGAAAACCATTGTCACTAAGCAGATCACCCCCTAGGGTTAAAATAGGCGTCTGTGCCTGGTCTAATTCGACGATAAATCCATTGGATAGAAGAGACTGTCATGGTAGCAACATCAGGCAAATGGCTCTGAGTATGAACGTACCACGAACCTAGGTTTATGTATATCAAAGGGCCCCTTAGAAAGATTAACCAATAGCTAAATCTTAAGAGCCGGTAATTTCATAACCCCTTAATAGGTAGAACCCAATCTCAATCTAACTTAGAAGTATCGCTACCTACACATGTCTTGGTAGGAGTCTCCCCTTAAGTCCCAATCGCAACAAGGCCAGAAAGAATATACAATGAGACCACGCAGGCTGGAAAAGGAATAACAATAATTTAATTCACCAGGTAGGCACAACTTGAATCAATAATAAGCCAATTACCGTTACATATAATTTAGAAGGATTTAGAGTATTTTCATACCTGGAAAAGATGAATGACCACACGGAGCTAAAATCGCTCCACGTGGTCGGGGAGAACTCACATGTTCCCCCGCTCCGGAACAAGGCAGCACGTGACCTCTCCCCACTTACCTATTCCCACGTCAGAAGTTGACAGAGAAGAGCAAGAAGAGAAGAGAAGAAAAGCAAGAAGAGAAGAGAAGAGCAAGAAGAGAACAAGAAAAGAAGAGACCACCCCCCTCAGGATCTCATACCTTTAAAGGCTCCAAACCACACCTCCGAACAAGGTAGAGGGAAGGTTGGCCGAATCAGAGTTTTACTGGCCTAGGTGATAAGATAATTTCCACAGGGAGACTAGGGTAGTTGCTTGAATGAATCTTACAAACAAACCATAATTCCAAGGGAAATGAAACATGTTCCATTCAACTCCTTGGACTCCCCCGAGAATAAAGAGACTAAACATGATAGGAATGTGAGCTAAAATGATGCAGTTGTCATGGAAAGCCTTAAAATGGAATATTATAGCCCAATTGCGTTATCAATATATAAGAGGTTCCTTCCTAGGATATTGAACAGAAATATATTATGAATTTGGTAGAGGTTTAAGTTGTTTTAAGCCAATTGAAGTAGCTGCGCTTTAACTTCAATGAAACCAGTGAATTTGAGTTCCAGAGATGCTGGGCCTGCTAGACTTGATGGCTCTCACCCCCTGCCGTGGGGAACAAAGGATGCCACTCTCGCAGGCAGGCAAAAAGACCATTCTAGGGTTATAAAACTTTACTGCTGACTTTTTGAGCTGCACCAGATTAACCAAACATTCAGATTTTACATGCATAATGGGCATGTGTTCCAACAATATGATTTTTGGCATATGTTTTGAGTAAAATCAAGCAAAATGAAAATTTCAGGTTCTACACTTATGACCTGGGTCACTCAAGGATAAGCAATTAATAACAAAATAAGCAATTTATGACTACATAAACTTCACAGTTCCTGATCTTGAACTTAGCTTTTTTACAACCATGATTCAAATTCCTGTGCTCCTATACTAGCAGATCTGAGACAATACTGAAATTTGGAGTGATTTCAAGATACACTTTTGGCACACCTTCGTGAGGCTGAGTCATCACAATCCGCCTGTTGTCTGTCAGCGATGAGGGCACGTTTCATTATCTTAGCACCTCGAACTTTGGATATATCCAGGCAACCAAAAATTGTCGCTATTTGACCCACTGTCTGGCCACTAGGGGGCCAAGACTGAGAACACAAAAAGTCTGATTTCTCCTTAAATACTGGTCAGATTGTCACCAAATGCTCATGAGAGGCATAACCAAGAAATGTATGCATGATGCAACACCTGAGTTTTCAATTTAACTTATTTTGAAGGTCACAGAGGTCAATCTTCAATTTTTATTTATTTATTATTTTTTTCCCGATCGAGGCACCTTTTGTTATTACTTGACCTAGGACTTTAAAACCTTGTAGAAAGGTATCGTATGTAAGAGGACCTCCACCTAAACACTCAATTTCAGTCCGATCGGACGTCCAATATGGCAGCCACAGGCGCGACATAAAAATCACCAGTGTCCAATTACTCCCGAACCTGGCGAGCAGAAGTGAAACTTGAGATAAAGATACATCTCTAACTGCAGAGGCCACACACCAACTTTTGGCATGATAGGACATCCAATATGACCACCAGGGAGCATGACCTGAAAATAACCAATGTATTGTTACTTACTTATGGTATAAGCAAGAGTCCTGAAACTTGAGATTTTGGTGCATCTCTAACTGTAGAGACAATGCACAAGTTTCAGCTCGATCACCATCCACAGCCATTTGGAAGGTTCTCTCCGGTGGAAGATTAAGTGAGCAGTTTTTTGATGATTCAAATACTGCGCTTGCTTCTCGAAAAGGAAAAAGCATTTCCGAGAATGTATTTGCTTTATAAGATTTTCCTTTTTGTTTAGTTAGTGATATTGCCGGGCACTTCTTGAAAACGCAAATGAGGAATGTATTTTAATTTTCCATTTGTTATAGAAATTGCATACATGGACTTGAAAATGAAAACGCAAGTGGAGGATGACATTTTAATTTTCATTATGATACAAATAATGCACTTGTATCTTGAAAATGAAAATGCATTTCTGACATTGCATTTTCATTTTAACATTGTTAGCTATATGCTTCTATAGAGAACTACAGCCTTAGAATTAGCTTTGGGAATTTCAACCTGGCCCGAAAATGGCGCCCATGTATCAAGTGATGCACAATTTTTGGTACCCCCTTGTAGCAATTCTTTCAATGGCCCTCATTTATCAAACGTGCGTACACCAAAAAAAATGGGTGCACGCCTGCTCAGGCCAGGTGTACGCTCATCGTACAACATGCAGGAACGAGTGCAGCGGTCAAAATGATTAGTAAACCGTATGCAGCGAATTGGACGTTGAATTGGAATTGGACGATGCTGTTGTTGCTTTTATTAGTAAAATGAATAAATAGACCAAATAAATAAATAAATAAGACACCTGTGTTGATAAATTAATTAAATTTACATTTTGAGACAACCTGCTGGTCAGGCCAGACGGCTGACAATTACAATCAATTTGATTAAGCGCAATGCGTGGCTTGGCAGATATGCAGTGTGGAATGTCAGATGCTCAACCAGTCAGATATACTGAATCACAAAAGAAACGCAGCTTAACTAAAGGCAGACTTGAAAATAAGTTTGCGCGTAATTATTTTAGAAAATCAAATTTATTACTAGCGCGTGCACATTTACACTCCGTTTCTTCAAACTATTAGTTATTTTGCAGTCACTTTGACTGAGTAACCATAAGAGTACATTAACTAACAAGCTAATTACCATGATCACATTTTGACAATGGCAGATCTTCTCTTGTCAGAGGTATATGATTCTGTCCGACGTGAGAGGAACTTTGGGCGCAGAGAAGATCTCCTCCGGTAAAGTGACGAGTGGCTGCTCGTTTTGTGTGACACCCAATAAAATGTCATGGAGTAACACTGATAAAAGTACAATGAAGAGTGATCTCTGCAGACCGTATTTTACCAATTATCCTCATGCAGCTCCGGTCAAAGCGAGGGGGACTCATCCATGTCCCCACCGCCTTGTATTCCCACGATGTAGGCGGGAGCCCTGCTGCCACGCGCTCCTCGAATGGTGACAGCTGGAGGTTGGAGTCTCGTTGGCCTCCACCCGTCCGTGCGCTGGTGCGGCTGAGTGCAGCAGCCCAGTTTTTGATGGCGATCTTAAAATCAGAACACTTTTTCTTACCCACATGTAAAGCATTTGGATTGTCAGTTTTGTGGGCTATATAACATGAAATATCATGGATCTATAAATTTAATTTATTAATGAATTAAATGAAACCTCTGCAGTACACTAGTTTTCCACCCCAACAGTGTTTACTGCAGCAGCAACAGTTTTCCAAACTGCAGCCTTCTGGGCTCTCTTAATGCCACTTCCAAATAAAATCATTTTGTTTTTCTCCACCTCAAATGTGATAATTTATATTTCCTCCTCGGTGAAGTTCTTTCTTCTTTGCCGTCTTTCGAGAGTCCATGTCGGAAAGTTGGCAAGACTATGCCACCCAGAGCATGAATTTATAGGGGCGTGTCATGTAAATTACGATGGTTTCAGCTGCCAGATTTATCAATGCCACCCCAGTTCTACACCGAAATCAGCGACATGCACACTCTTAGTAAACCAGATCCTACGCAAGTTTGATAAATGAGGGCCAATATGTGGCTCTGCCGCTCCCTGGAGTCCCTTGACAAAGTGAGATATAGCATGAGGCTCCCAGAAAAATCTGGTCACGACATGCAATACGGAGCAGGTGTGTTTCCGTCATGTTACTGGGCCTGGTTTCAAATTGAATGAGTTTATATGTGGATGAGACATTTCAAAATTCTTTGGTCTTCAAAATTTAAAATGATTAATAGCACGGGAAAGGCCATAAAATATACAGGACCCTGACTGATACAGAAAGAATTAAAATGAGGACTGTTAAGCCCACTATGGAGGATGGAAACCGACACAGTCACAGTCTGTGACTGTGTCCCTCCTGTGGTCAGTGACAGCGACTCTGCTGCTGTGGCTCCTCCCCACAAAACGCTGGAATACAGAAACCAGCCGGCATTTACAAAACCCAAAACCAGTGAAGTTGGCACATTGTGTAAATCGTAAATAAAAACAGAAAACAATGATTTGCAAATCCTTTCCAACATGTATTCAATTAAATACACTGCAAAGACAAGTTACTTAATGTTCGAACAGGTAAACTTTGTAATTTTTTGCAAATATTAGCTCATTTGAAATTTGATGTCTGCAACATGTTTCAAAAAAGCTGGCACAAGTGGCAAAAAAGACAGAGTTGAGGAATGCTCAAACACTTATTTGGAACATCCCACAGGTGAACGGGCTAATTGGGAACAGGTGGGTGCCATGATTGGGTATAAAAGCAGCTTCCCTGAAATGCTCAGTCATTCACAAACAAGGATGGGGCGAGGGTCACCACTTAGTGAACAAATGCGTGAGCTGATTGTCGAACAGTTTGAAAACAACATCCTTCAACGAGCTATTGCAAGAAATTTAGGGATTTCATCATCTACGGTCAGTAATATCGTCAAAAGGTTCAGAGAGTCTGGAGAAATCACTGCACGTAAGCGACAAGGCTGAACACCAACATTGAATGCCCGTGACCTTCGATCCCTCAGGCAGTACTGCATCAAAAACCGACATCAGTGTGTAAAGGACATCACCATATGGGCTCAGGAACACTTCAAAAAACCACTGTCAGTAACTACAGTTCGTCGCTACATCTGCAAGTGCAAGTTAAAACTCTACAATGCAAAGCGAAAGCCATTTATCAACAGCACCCAGAAACGCCGCCGGCTTCGCTGGGCCCAAGCTCATCTAAGATGGACTGATGCAAAGTGGAAAAGTGTTCTGTGGTCTGACGAGTCCACATTTCAAATTGTTTTTGGAAACTGTGGACGTCGTGTCCTCCGGACCAAAGAGGAAAAGAAACATCCGGACTGTTATAGACACAAAGTTCAAAAGCCAGCATCTGTGATGGTATGGGGGTGTATTAGTGCCCAAGGCATGGGCAACTTACACATATGTGAAGGCACCATTAATGCTGAAAGGTACATACAGGATTTGGAGCAACATATGTTGCCATCCAAGCAACGTCTTTTTCATGGACGCCCCTGCTTATTTCAGCAAGACAATGCCATGCCACATTCTGCACGTGTTACAACAGCATGGCTCCGTAGTAAAAGAGTGCGGGCACTAGACTGGCCTGCCTGTAGTCCAGACCTGTCTCCCATTGAAAATGTGTGGCACTTTATGAAGCGTAAAATACGACAACGGAGAGCCCGGACTGTTGAACAACTTAAGCTGTACATCAAGCAAGAATGGGAAACAGATCCACCTGAAAAGCTTCATAAATTGGTTTATGAAACGTTTACTGAGTGTCGTTAAAAGGAAAGGCGATGTAACACAGTGGTAAAAAGGCCCCTGTGCCAACTTTTTTGCAATGTGTTGCTGCCTTTAAATTCTAAGTTAATGATTATTTGCAAACAAAAAAAAAGTTTCTCAGTTTGAACATTAAACATCTTGTCTTTGCAGTGTATTCAATTGAATATAAGTTGAAAAGGATTTGCAAATCATTGTATTCTGTTTTTATCTACGATTTACACAACGTGCCAACTTCACTGGTTTTGGGTTTTATACTTCGGCACCTTAAAGGAAAAGAAAACCCTTTTTCAGCACTGAACCAATAAAAGTAAATTGCCCCAAGTATTCAAATATATTCTTTCGTAATTTAGAAAAATAATTTAACGAATACATCAGCTCAAGTAGCTCGAGATTTATACATTGTTGGCAGAACGCCATGTTTGTTGGAATCGGGGTCGCCTGCCACATCACCCGGACACCAGAACTCTTGAGTGTGCAGAGGTCATAAACTAGAAAACGCTAAATTTTCCGAAGAAAATGTGTGTGCTTGCTTCAGCGAGAAAAGTTGAAGAGGTTGGCTTATAAAATGAAGGTGCTTGGAAACTGAGAGGCAAAGGAAATTGCTGAAGAAATGGTGAAAAACTACTGATATGTTGTTACGGCCGGCTCATCAGCCGCAACCAGTAAGGGAGATGTAGACAAGGCGGCTCCAAAAATTAGCAGAAGTTAATTAAATTATACAATAAATACTTAATGGGGTGTGGAAGTAAGTGTCAGTAGTGTATGAAAATGTATGAATGCAATGAAAGATATGAGGTGCATGTTGTAAATGCGAAACAAAAGACAAAGTAAAGACGGCATGGCTTGAGAAGGGGACCGACGGCAACCACGACCGCTCCAACTACTTCCGCGATTACGAAGATGACCCAGATGGCTGAAGAGGTGGGATTAAGTAAACTGGGAACACTGGCCAGGTGTTCCCAGTTACCTGATGCCAACTCAGCTGCACCTGCAAAACAGAGCACACACACACACACACACACACACACACACACACACACAAGTACCTATGGAAAGACTAAGGCCCCATGGCCTTCACAATTTAAACACGAGACTTTAAAGCCGAAAGTGATTTTTATAAACAAAACCTGGCCACACCCGATAATGTTGAGAGTTTTCCCATTTCTGTAATGGTAATTTAAATGAAGGACTGAAAACAGATCAAGACCAATCATTAGTTTTAAGGGATTGTTTACGCTTCCCCTCCCAGATAGCAGAGACTGGCAAAAATTACGTCCTGTAGTCATTTTTACGACCTGTCAGACGTCTTATTTCCATCACATATTTACGTCTTTAAGACATCTGTTTGTAACAGCACAAGACATAAAAAAAGACGTCCTTTTTTGACGTCATATTTTGTCATATTGGTAAAAAATGGACATCTTTATAACGTCTTTGAGACCAAAAACAAGCTCTCATACTGGTAAATGTCACGTCATACTTTTGTCAAATTGGTACAAAATAGGCATCGTATTCATGTCATTTATTTACGTCTTTAAGACATCAGTTTGCAACAGCACAAGACGTCATTTTTGGACGTCATACTTTCGTCATATTGGTAAAAAATAGACTCTTTATTTTATCATTGTCAAGTCAGTACTGTAAAATAAGAGAAAACATTTTTGGCAACACTAATACATTTGTACCAATTTCAGCTGCACATTTATAGTAAAATAAACTTTGATTAGATACAAGGTATCTTGTTGCACATGTACATTTCTTTGCTCTTAACTCAGATATCAAATGAGGTGACATTATTCTTGCCAACAAGTTTTACACGATGTCACTACACAAAACATGCTGCAAAATATGATAACAGAATGGAAGCACATTTGTGTAAAGGCAAAGAAAATTGGTCAAGAAAATTGTAAAATATGTCAATAGATTTGACTAACTTAATATCAGATATTGCAATAGTGAAAACATCATATTGAGAGTAACACGCGTGCTTATTACATATTTTTAGTTCATAACTCAAACAATAATAACATACATATATGAGAGAAAACTACTACACATTAAACCGCATACAACTTATATACACACCTCAAGTAACCAGGAGATTTTAACATGGTAATCATACGAGAAGTCAGTTCTGTTTAAGAGAAATGTACCCCAAAAATTTAAGCTGAATAATGGTACAATGAGAACCGTAAAACAAGGACCTTCAGGCAGCTTTTACTTGGCTTAAGGGGGAAGTCCACCCAGACGAGAAGGAGAATTATGAGAGGAACAGGTGGGGGAAAGAGTGGATGAATTCCGAGTCATAATAAGTTATGATTTTTTAAAATTGAAATTAATCACACACACACACACACACACACACACACACACATTGGCAACACTGTGATGTATCTTGTGAGCTCACCTTCCAATTTCTCTGTTCATAAATTTTCATAATTTTTCATTTTCTTTATCATTGATGATGGAATAGATTTTTCCGATGCTGTGCTAATGGGAGGAGAGCTCATAAGATACATTGCAGAGTCACCAATTTGTGTTTGATCACAACTTCAAAAATTCATAAATTTCTTATTTTGAATTGTAATTTGCTCAAACTTATCTGTTATCTGTTCCTCTCATTTTTGCGCTTCTATTCAAACAAACTTATTATCTGCTCGGGCCTCCCCTTGAAACATAAATATGAACAAACAGGTTTTCAGACAAACTGAGCAGGTAAAAAGAAAAAAAGACTGAAAACTGATTGTTGAAGAGTAAAAAGGGGGGGAAAAAACAAATAAAAAAACAAAACTAAAATAAACAGCGACAGCCAAAACAGAAAAAGTTACCTCAATATCCTTCACAGAGTATATTTAATTTTTTTTTATTTCAACTTTCAGCTAAACCATATCCGGGGCGCGTATTTTTTTTACCCAGCTGAGTACAGGGCGGGCGGCGCGCGTCTGCTCGAAGAGACTGAAACTACTGCGCATCTAATCATGTGAATCAGGAGACTTCGTGCAAGAAAATATGGCAGGAAATAAGTTTCATTTAATAACGCACTCACCTGGGGGGAGAAAATACGCATCGCCGGACCATCCCAAAATAAATTTCCCTTTTAGAAAATTCTAGTAACAAGAAAGGAAATACGTTATTAAATAAAACTTATTTCCTGCGGTGGTAACCATATGATAATTGACATAACTTCTTAAGGTGGTAAATAATAAGACGTAAAAAAACACGTAATGTGGTCTTAAAAAGATATGGAAAAAGTGGTAAATAAATGACGTAACAAAACGTATTATTCTAGTCTTAAAAAGACGTCGTTAAATAGTCGACATACACGACGTATGACGTATTGACCAGGTTAGGACCAGTTCATTACGTCTGAAAGAGGTCAGTCTGCTATGAAGGCTATTGCCTGTTCATGAGCCACTACTGATCACTATCATTGTAAAATTCACACCCAGTGTCATCTCAGCCAGTTAATCAGCACAGTTAACCTGAGCTCTGTTTGTTAAGATTGTGTGGTGAGCTATACGTGGTCCTGCCAAATGTTTTGCTGTTTTTTTCCACATCGATATTGCCTCGAAAACCCCATCACAGCAGTATCCAGCACTGCTAAGTAAACGCCCAGAGAACCGGAACCTACACCTGCCACGAGTAATTATGTTAAAAAACCAAATCGGACCCCAGAAATGAAATTTAACATTAAATATCTCCAAAAAAAAATTTAATAATAATATCTGTTCAGATGCAACGTAATTCAGAATAAGCAGAATTTTTTTAAGTTTGAAAAGTATCAATAGCTTAAATGGTGTTGGAGGAGTTTGTCTGCTTCCCTAAAGTAAGCACCCAAACTATTGGCGCAGCCAGAACTGACAGTGCAGGGTGCCACAGGACAACCCTTTAAAACTGTAATTAGTCCTGACTTTTTCTCAATCATTTTCATTAGTAACAAATAGATTCACTCCAAGAACACTCCACATCATTAAGCTTTGCTAGTTCTCCCCATTTACGTAAGATGACAATCATTCATTTGGACGGGTAATCTGGTGCATTACAATCAGCGTCATTGATAATTGAAGCACCCATTACTAAAACCCCATACGTCACACTTGACTTGACTTGTGGGGTTTTAGCAATCAGTGCTTCAATTGCAGACTCGTGAACTCTCACGCATTTGAGGTAAGTCTCGCTCTTTTTATAAGCATATCACATTCTCAGGCCTACTTTTTAATCAACCCACGCTGTACCTGTACCGAGAGGGAAATAATAGGCCTAATAATAATAATAATAATACATCAATAATGCGATAATACTTTGTGATGCCGATCAGTCGTTATTCACAGACATCATAATCACGTGGAGTTGAAGTGAATAGAATAGAAGTTTTACAGTTTCACATCCATTTTGGTAGATTTCACCACTAGTAATATGGAAACCTATTATGACTCCGGACTTCTCACGCTTTCTTTTCTCGGGGGTAGGAAGGTATGACATTGCATAAAGACATTTAAATGGTGTTTTACTTCATTTAAACGATCATGAAGCACAAGTTTAATCGCCTGATGCGCAGAAAAGGTGGCACGGAAGTTTCAGAGCAGTTTGTCTTTCATAAAACATTGGTCTATTTTAAGTAAATGAGTTTCCTGTACGGAATTTAGTCCATTATTTCGTCACTGTTAGATCACATGGGGAGAGAAGCCGTGTCTTAAATTGCCAGTGAATTATTACCATATTTGGAAAACGACTGCCATCAAGCTATCATCAGTTCAGAAAACGACGGTCAAATGACCACTGCTAAAAATCTGATGCTCAAATACAGTGGATAGCGCAGTAGTCGGGTCACGTGATACAATTGCTGTCAAATTCGGCTTGTCGAAAGAAATACCAAGGCTTATTCAACGAAAGAATGCGTGTATTTTGTTCAGAAAAAAATTGTGAACAACTTCCATAGTTTGTTTAAAAAACTTATTTATTTCTTTCTTCAATAAATAGTTGACATTTTGCGCAGATTGAAATGTGAGACTTTGGAGAACTGCTGTTGCATGTCACTGTAATGTTTTACTTCAAGCAAAAGAAAAAAATAAAGAAAAAAGTTTGGTGTTACTCTGGCATTAATTTAGGAATTGCCATTAGAATTGGTCTTTTGAGTTGGACAAAAAATGAGAAAATTCAAGTGGGGATCATAATACTTGTGTAATTCAAGATGTTTGTGGAAATTAGAGGGCCCAAACCATACTGCACACGCTGTAGTAAAAGCTTATTGAATAAAGAGAGATTGAATGGGTGAATTACCAAATAAACAGCCATCAAAGTTTGTGCTTTGCAATTAGACACAACTAAATGGGGGCGTCTGAGGGCCTCTAATGGTTAAAACTGAAATACTTTAGCACATACTTGAGGGCTTGTAGTTCCGGCAAATCAAAGAGTTTGTGAAAAATGACACTTGCATGTCATACTTCATGGATCCTACTATAAGCCCATAGAATATAAAGAGATTCTGTGGTGGAATTTTTTTTATAAACAGCCATCAAATTTTGTTACTCTCTTGCAATGTACGCATGTAGACAGTTGAATGGGGGTGATTTTTGATGGCCAGTAATTTCTGGAAGTCAAAAAGTTTGTGAAATATACTGGAGTATAAATGAAAACGCACCACTCACAAAATCTGGAATAGCTCCACGGATTGATAAGTGAAGTATATAGGTATGATGCATTTGAGATAATGAATGATTCAAGAAGACATGTAAACATCATTCAATTTCATTCACGATAATGTTAATGTGCGAGAGAGGTTTAACTGGTGTTGGGGTCAAACGGGAAAGTCAATAACGGGTGTGACCGCCACTTGCATGGACACATGCGGTGCATCGTCGTCGCATGGAGTTGATCAGTCTCTGGATAGTGTTCTGAGGGATAGCATTCCACTCCTGAACAAGGGCAACTTCAAGTTCTCTGATGTTGTCCATCTGGCGTCGACGTGAAAGACGTCGTCCAATTTCATCCCATAAGTGCTCGATAGGAGAGAGGTCGGGTGACAGAGCTGGCCACAGAAGCACGGGGATGTTCTGCTGTGCAAGGTACTGCATGGACACCCTTGCAGTGTGTGCCCTAGCGTTGTCCTGTTAGAACGTGTGGACATCGTGGTGTTGGTTGAAGAACGGCACAACATGGTTCTGCAGCACCTGGTCCCGGTAGTAGACGCCGTTCACCGTTCCTCTGCAGATATGGAGAGGGGTTCTGTGACGGTAGCTTATTCCACCCCACACCATAAAGCTGCCACCACCCCAACGGTCTGTTTGAACGACACAATCGGCGTTATAACGTTCACCACATCTCCGCCAAACACGTATACGGCCATGTGTGTTCCTTAAGTGAAATCGTGACTTGTCAGAAAAGATGACACCGTGCCATTGTCGTAGTCGCCAATTCTGGTGCCTGTTTGCCCACTGTAGACGCTGATTTCGGTGACGATCCGTCAATATGGGGCCGAAATAAGGACGTCGTGCACGCAGGCCTGCAGCTCGCAGACGGTTCCGTACGGTGTTGGGGTGAATGAATCCACATCGTCCTTGGACTTGAGCAGCCGTTCTTGTCGCTGGTAGAGTTCGGTCTCGGGCATGATCCCGTACGATCTGACGGTCCTGACGTGCCGTTGTCACACGTTGTTGACCCGGTCGAGGGCGGTCCCGAGTGCTCCCCGTTTGCAGAAACCTTTGATGGAGTCTTGCGATCGTTGTGTGTGCGCAATGTAGTCGTCTGGCAATTTCCCTGGTGCTGGCGCCAATTTGAAGCATGCCTATGGCACGTTCCCATTCAGGGGCTGTAAGTCGCGGCATAGTGTCGACATTTCACAAGTGTCAGGGAAGAAGTGAAATTTTATTCGGATTCACATGCTTTTAAAGGCTATATGTGCACAAATTCAGAGTGAAATTCATTTTTCCCGTGGTGTTCGTGCAAGATGTTGCGTTTTTGCAAAAAATTGCCTAGCGTTACAGTTAACTTGAAATTCTCGCATTTCTTGCACCTGGCATGTCGGGTGACGTCACTGTAGTGTTGCTGTTGTATAAAAATTATATTGAAGTTCATTTGAACTTAAATACTGACTTTTTTCAAGTGGTGCGTTTTCATTTGTACTCAGTATATAACACCTCCTTTATATGCTTCATGTATTCTTGTACAAGCACACTGAAAATGAAAAGATTCCATGGCGGAATTATTAAATAAATGGCCATCAAATTAGGCACTTTGCAGTGTGAGAATGAGGACGATGAGCAGTTTTTATGAAGAAGTGGGTAGACTCCACCCTCTATAATAGCACAGGGAGAGGAAAACTTGACAAAATTCACCTAAGTTCAAACGCCTGAAAAATCATCAAAATTTTAGACATTAAACAAAATATGAGATGCACACCTTCAATGTCTGAACAAAGCACAATCATTGGTTCAGTAAATTCTGTTGACCAAATTGAAGAAGTGGATGACTTGACATAGGAATCTAGGTCAAAGGTCGGAGTCAAGGTCACACAAAAGGTCAAAAACACATAAGAAGCCTTATCTTCAGTTCTAATCGTTGTAGAGACTTCAAACCAAGTGCATATTGTTCATATACAAAAGGTCTATGTTACTTGACCTAGGTACTGCACTATTTTGGTAAATCTACATCAAAGTTCAAGGTCACACAAAATGTCAAAAGCACATAAGTGGCCATAGCTTCGCTTCTAATCGGTGTACACACTTCAAACCAAGTGCATAATTTGTTGATAAACTCAAGGCCAGCGTTACCTGACCTAAGCACTGCACTATTTTGGTAAATCTAGGTCAAAGGTCAAGGTCACCTAAGCAGTGCTCTATTTTGGTTTATTCTTTTGTCTGTCTGTCAGTCTGATGTGTGCACTCCACAGGCCACAGTTTCACATTATCTTCACCAAACTTGGTGACAACATTGACTAGCCTTGTACCTAGAGACCAGTCTCTTTTGGAGGCCAAAGGCTAAAGGTCAAGGTCAAGCTCACCAGAAAGGTCAAAAACACATTTTGGTTCATAACTTCGCTACTATGACAGCTAGAGACTTGAAACCAGCTCCATTCCGTTCATTCTGTTTCAGAGATCCGCGCATGATTCCGGCAAGTCGTCATTCGTCATGAATGACCTTTCATTTGTTTGTCTGTCTGTTAGCAGGATATCACAAAAATGATTGCATAGATTTTAACCAAACTTTGCAAAATGTTTAAGTAGCACAAAAGGGAAAAATGATTACATTTTGAGGCCAAGGTACAGCTGAGATATACATAGGCCAAAGTTCAAATCTAGCTATTGCTGGCAGAGGTTTGGGCTCTTCCAAGTCCAGCTCTAGTGTATTAATCATGTTCTCAGTTGCTCATTACCTATGCAGTACAAGTTCTATTTAGCACAATGATGCCATTGGCACAGGTTGCTGATGTGTGTGGCTACATTTTAATTTATCATTCAGTGTCATTATGACAAATGTTGGTTCGGCTGGTTCACATTAAAAACTGGTGATTCCTCTCCACTCCTCAGGAATTTTGTGACAGGTGGCTGGGCCAGGATTCGGAAAAGGCGCGCTTTGTGAAGAAGATCTGCCAGCGCACCCTGGATGCCTGTCGCTATGGCGATTTTAGTGATGAATTGGTGGCTGGCAATGGCTTTGTGCCCTGTGATTCATATGCAATGGCAGCTGCCATTGATGACTCTTTTATGACAGCATACCAGGAGGTGGCGCTCAGTGTGGAGCTGACTGGCACTTACACTCGTGGAATGATGGTGCTGGACACCCTGGAGCTGCTGAATAAGGATCACAAGGCCTTTGTTATGAAGAAGGTTGATCTGGAGAAGCTCAAGGCCTTACTGATGGCTGCGCTAAAATAAGGCTGTGCACAAGTCAAAAAATGACCTCAGTGTTATGCCTTATGCTGGATTATGGTGGCATGTTTCCCAAGGTTTATGGCTTGTGGGGGGCTTTGATACAGTACCTGTATCAACAGCCATTGTTGAGGATTATATTTCAATATTTCCCATCATATTCATCAGTAAATCAATAACCAGATTATGCAAGAAGCAGTAACATATACACAACCACAGGCAAACGCACACATGCACATACACACACACACAGACACACACACACCCACACAAAAGCAGCTCACACACGCTTGAGCAGTGCACACAGACACGTGTACACACACGCATACACAGGCACAAGCAGCACACATACACATACATACAAGCAGTTCGCACACAGACACACACACACACACACATACAAGCAGTTCGCACACAGACACACACACACACACACACACATACAAGCAATTCAATTCACACATGCATGAGCAGCTCACACACACATAAGCAGCAGCTTCTGCAGCTTAGATTAGTAAGCAGCTTCTGTTTAGTTGATTTGAAAACATAATCAGGTGAGACAGTTAAATGTACTTGATTTCTGTAGCTTTGATCAATATTTGTTTGGAAAAATCATTGTTACTGAAAACATAATCAGTTGAATCATTTATGTATCCATTTGTATCCTATTTCTTTGACTGTATTTTTCCTCTCCTTTTCGGCGTGTTTTCTTGTTTTTTAATGAGATCAATACTTCTGCGAACCACCATCATTTTCCAGAGTCTCCCTTAGAGAGCGGCCAACCAATCGGGGAAAGAAAAAACTTACAGTCAGAAAATCAGTGTATGACCCCTGTATTGTGATTGGAGCAAAGTTGGTAGAGTTTTTCCTATAAGTATTGCTCTGTAAAGAATGCTGAGTTGGCACTTCTTGGCCAAAGACTACTCTCCGGGGTTTGGATTACTGCACGATTTAAAGCTGGAATAAAGATAACTTCTGAAGATTTTGTCTCTGCCCAATTATTCACAAACAAGGGGACCTCAAAAATATGCAAACATCTGGTCGGGAACACAACATCCTTAAACAGGCTTTTATCCCGTCTGTGATCTATTTAAATACTTTGTGGCTAAACCAGTTCATGGTGAACAACTAACTTTTTCTTTTTGTGTACTGCATTAACTACTCAGCAATTTACAACTGCGTAATAACCATTGATTTAAATATTTCAAGAAGGACATGCGTTTCAGAATCTTCTGAAAAATGGATTATGAATAAAATATTTTTATTTCTACTGGCCGCATATCATAATCTTTTCTCGTTTTTAAAGTGCAAATTCATAGTATTTTCTCGAAACAAAACTAATCTGGTGTACATTTGACCAAACAGTTCATGAACAGTTAAAACCTCAGAAATACGTTCATGAATGTAAAGGCTTCAGAAATACGTTCATGAATGCAAAGGCTACAGAAATAAGTTCATGAATGTAAAGGCCTCAGAAATAAGTTCATGAATGTAAAGGCCTCAGAAATAAGTTCATGAATGTAAAGGCTTCAGAAATAAGTTCATGAATGTAAAGGCCTCAGAAATAAGTTCATGAATGTAAAGGCCTCAGAAATAAGTTCATGAATGTAAAGGCCTCAGAAATAAGTTCATTAATGTATAGGCCTCAGAAATAAGTTCATGAATGTAAAGGCTTCAGAAATAAGTTAATTAATGTAAAGGCTTCAGAAATAAGTTCATGAATTTAAAGGCCTCAGAAATAAGTTCAGGAATGTAAAGGCTTCAGAAATAAGTTCATTAATGTAAAGGCTTCAGAAATAAGTTCATGAATTTAAAGGCCTCAGAAATAAGTTCATGAATTTAAAGGCCTCAGAAATAAGTTCATGAATGTAAAGGCCTAAGAAATAAGTTCATGAATGTAAAGGCCTAAGAAATAAGCAGTGGGGTTGTTTTTCCTAGGCCATTTCCAATGTTCTGAATTGGGTCTAAATAGGAGTTAAAATATCAAGGGCTTTGCTAGAATTTAATAAATCCATGAGAATGCAGAATTTGTATTTAATGGGGCAAAGCCTCGCCTCCCTCAAACAAGTCCGTAGCCAGAAAATTCAAGAAAATGAAACTATTTCCCTGAATTTATGAAAACAGGTGAACAATGGCTGGATTTTTTTTGAAGTTAGAACAGGGTCACACAATCATTCTTTGCCTTAAGGCGCCAGTTATAACCACAACAGCTCTTCTGGACCCAAGAAGTAAAGTCTGCAACACCTGACAGTACAGTACTTAACAAATTTATTAGACCACCTGTTCTAAAAAAACAAGAAAACACAAATATTTAAGAAAGTTGCCAAAAACTTGTTTAAAACGAAAAATTATTTTGTTATTTCTTCAGCAAATAATAAACTAAATATTCCTTATTCAAACATAAAAACAAAACAAACAAACAAAAAAAACTATTTTTTACGACCACCTTGATAACAGCTTGAATTCTTGCATTCAACCATTAAAACTAATTTTTATGTTCACGAATGCAAGATAACAACTGTTATTTGGTATCTTAATCAATATGAGAATATGTTTAATTTTTTTCTCCTTTTTGTAAATACAGTAAATTCAAAAATTCATGGATAAGAACAACAATTATATTTTTGAATTTAAAATATCATTTCAGTTTAGTTGTGGATACAGGTAGATTAACCATTACAGAAACATAAAAATAATTTTGATAACTACCAAGACTTAATTTAGGGCAGCTGTGGCATAAACCTCACATTGGGTGGTGATCAAATAAATTTCTTAAGCACTGTATGTCAATTGAATCATGGAGTTACAAAAGGGCCCAACTCCATGATTTTGAGAAATCCAGGTTATCTGCCTATCTTGTATATTGGGTTAAGACCTATGAAAATGAATTGAAGAGAGGCCCAACTCCAGGTCATAAAGCTGTTAACTGAGGTGAGTTCCTTAGCTTTGAGTTGAAGTCCAGGAGTTGGGACCCTCTTCAACGAGTTTAACTTGTGGCCGCTAGATGGCAGCATCAGTTCAAACATGGAAGAGCCCACAGAACAACACACGTCCGATTCTGAGGATGAAATAAGACCAAATAGGAAGAGAAATGAGAGAGAATGGAAAACAAATAAGTCCAAAAGGCTAAGAGCAGAAGGCAAAGAGTATGAAAATAGGAAGGGGGAGGTGAAGAATGACAGAGAAACAGGAGGTGAACAACCCAATGAACAAGCACCACTGGCAGAGTTTTGGAAGTAAAGCAGACCTACTGTCATACCCTGTGCGGAAGCAATGTTGTAGTCTGAAATAAAGCTCAAATTTCATTGGAGAAATCATTGTAGTCCTTTCATTTTGTCCGTTTAATTACAAAAGGGCCTAACTACGCCATGTTTCAAGTGCTACCATTATTTTATGTGACATGCAGTATACTTCATGCTCAGCCTAAATACACCTCTGTTTGGCCTTGACACGTTACACTTGGGCGTTTGAAATTTCCTTTTGTAGCATTAACAGCAAACAGAAAAAATGCTCCCCTGAAAAAAATACCTTGGTGGAGTTGGACCCTTTTGTAACTCCATGATTCAATTTCACCTGGAAATGAAAAAAAATATAGTGCCAAATATATTTATTACCTCGAAATACAGAAGTATGTTGTGGGGCAATTCCACCCCCCTGAAATAAAAGCAGTCAGTAAAGTGTTTAGAGCAGATCACCGATCTGGATCCAGTGTTGTACGTGCGATTGAATACCCCTGCCAAATCGCGTTTCCGCTGACAACGCAAAGCAATGACATCCCTAAAAAGTGTGGAGAGCGAATGAACATCTCGCTCTGAATTTGATGGCAGAGCAGATCGTTAACGCATGGGGGTGCTGTGTGATCACTGTCAAACAGAAGAGGGCAGTATTGCCAAAAGACAAATCAGGGCATGGCAGAGTATCAAAATTCATTGCTTTATGAGGCATCGTCTGTGATACGAGCGAGCTGATTCATCAAAGCCCGTTACGTTATTTCTTTCATGATTTTCTTAAATCAGCAAGAGCATCATAAAACTTTCACAAAGGGGGAACACGATTTGACAGGGGAGCAGAATCAGATGGACCTAAATGCCATTAACAACGTCTGACAGTTCTATGCCGCTGGCAAGGTTCCGCCCATATCGCCATCGCCAAAGACAAATTCTTTCCGGGATGATCACCATTTGCTGTGATTAAAATACAAATGATTTCTTAATGGCTGATTAGAACTTGAAAAGACTAGTGCACAAGGGATGTATTTATATTTAAGATTCTGTGGTCCAAATCTTATAGTTGGATGAACGAGCACTTTAAACTGTCCTGACCTTAGCTTTGGTCAGAGCAGCTTTATAAGATGGAGGGAAGCCCAGATGTACGAGGGAATGATGGGTCATTCCATGACAAAACAGCCAATATTGAGGTGCCTTGTACATGACACCACTAAGATTTTGCTCAAATTTTGTCCAAAAATACTTTATGGTACCAAACAAAAGAATCCAGAGTTTCATGTCAGTATCTCTAACGGTTTTCGGATGAAAATTTCTTGAAATTTGGGTGAAACACCCCTTTTTGACTTACGTGAATTGGTCATTTCATTTTGTAGCATTTTGGAAGGACTAGAACTTCTCATGTAATATTTGGCAGAAATTTCTAAGTTTAGAAACAGGATTACGTAGAAAAATTGTCAAAAATCAGTTATAATAACATTAATACCGGTGTTAATCAATGAACACCTGAGGCAAGTATCCAAAATTATGCAAAGAGGGACTTTAACCCCCAGTACACCATAACACGACCATGACCTAATGTAGTGGGAAACCAGGTTACAACAGACTGTCAACATGGTCAAGGTTGATCACTCCATGCAAGATCAAGATATTATACTATCATGTGTCCCAATAAAATATGTTATGATTCCTACCGAATGAGATATAGCTTAGGGCTAAAATAAGGGCCCAAGTACTGTATATCTTACGCAAGGGTAGTGCCAATCCCAGGAACCCAATCAGAATAAATTTGCAAGGATTCCAAGTGATGCAAGACTCGTGAGGAAGAGGCAATATGGTGACGTCTGTGTGAAATTCATGAAAAATAGTGCCATGGGCCCTGTAGCTCACCTGACCACTGAAGGGAAATGCCTTGAACAAATTTAGTGTCATAAAGGTGGGAAGATACTTGTCAAGTTTAAGCTTCATTGGTCAAGTAGTTTTAGAGAAGAAGAGTTTTAAAGGTTTCAGTGTAACTTAGAGGGGTTGTACCATGTTGAAGGTCAAAGCAAGGTCAAAATTCAAATTACGGAAAAACTCGTATTATATGTGATGTATCTTGCTACTTACTACCTACATAGCGAATTTCAGCTGAATATGTGCAATAATAGCCATCTGAAAGCAGGCGGCCATGTTTGAAATCAGATCGGAAGGCCTTGAACAAAACTTAGGCCCGTATTCAGAAACGACACACACACTCCCTCCACTCCCCATATAGTGAGTACGATTGAAATGTAACTGGAGTGTGAGAAAAAGATAGACTGACCACTAACTGGGGGATCGGTCCCACTCCTCGCCAATTGCCATACATAAACGCCACTCGAGCATAACTGACAGTAGTGGGTACTGGGTACTGGGTACCACAGGCGGTGCGTCGGATGCTACAAAGGGACGTTCAATCCTCACCCTTAAGGGCTGAATGACCTAAACCTGTTGCAGTTTACTTTTCTTGATTAGAAAGTTTCTCAGACAAATTGGTAAAACGACAATCAAATTTTTTTTTTAATAACGTTGTTATACATTGCCACAACCTTCACTCAGAAAGAGATGCTATTTTCAGTGTGAGTGAGGTCTCTGAAAGCAAATGAGTGTTGGGGCAACCTCTGACTCATTTAGTATAACCTGACACTAAGTTTTAGTATGCGCTCATACTCAATTAGTGTGAGTGTCGTTTCTGAATACGGGCCTTAGTGTCCTCATAGGCAGGAAGGTACCGGTCAAGTTTCACCTTCATTGGCCAAGTGGTTTTGAAGAATGATTTAGAAAGATTTCAATGTAACTCACAGGGGTTGTATAAAGTTGCAGGTGAAAACAAGGTCAAAATTCAAAATGCGGAAAAAGCCGTATATGTGATGTATCTTGCCACATGCTGACTACATAGCAAATTTCAGCTGAATATGCGCATAAATAGCTTTCAGACGGCCAATTATGTGATTTTCAATGTGGCCACCGTGACGGTCATGTTTGAAATCGGATCGGAACGCCTTGAACAAACTTTGGTGTCCTCATGGGTAGGAAGGTACCTGTCGAGTTTCAGCTTCTTAGGCCCAGTGGTTTCATAGGAGATGTTGTTTACGGACGACGAACGATGACGACGAAGAACGACGACGAAGAACAACAGACAAACAGGCCATGACATCAGCTCATCTGACTTCGTCGTCAGGTGAGCTAAAAATGCCAGCAATATCCCTTCTTGACCATCTGACCAGGAACAGTTTCTATGCTGGGTGCCATTCCAGCATATTATCCGCTCTTTAGAGGCACCTGAAATTCATGGGCATAGTGCGCGCCAGTACAAACCTGTGGAATATGACAATCAAAAAATCATGTTGCCGCTTGCTCAGTTTGTAGGACAAAAGACCTGAAGGATTCTGAATAAATGGTTTTCCTTTTTCCTGGCAACAACAGAGTACTATCACGTGTCCCAATAAATGATGTTGCTTATGTGCTGAAACCACATCTTGAACAATTGCTGGCAGTCTGTTGTAACCTGGTGTCCCATTACATTAGGTCATGGTCCTGTTATGGTGTACAAGGGGTTAAAGTCCCTTTCTGCATCATTTTGGATGCTTCCCTCAGGTTTTCATTGATGAACATCAGTATTAATGTAATTATAACAGATTTTAGAGAGTTTAGTCCACTCTTTCAATGTAATCCTGTTGGACCTAGTTTCTGGACTTCAAAATGCATAAGGGTCTCAGAATAGCTTTTTTCATAAAATATGTTCATATAGGAGGAGGTTGATAATCAAAGGTTTTATTTAATTAAATGAATGTTTAAATATGTATATTTGTCTAGATTAAATGCCACTACCATCATCCAGTGCCCACAGGGTCATCTGGGTGTCTGAACTCCAGGGTCTGAGAGGAGCATTTTGGTCCGAAGTGGTTTTCTGACCCCCACAAGTCCCCCACCAATGGTACTATTATCCTAAAACTTAGTTTAGGGGTGGGAAAGTTCCCAAATGAGGGAGAAACACATTTCGAACAGTAACATTCACTGAACTGAATCCTAGGGACCCCCAAAAAGATAAAAATCACATGCCGCCTTAAAAAAATTGGATTTTGGGGCCCTCCTCTAACCCCTCTGATGTCTCATGGTGATTCTGGCTGCAGAATCCTGATATTTGGGCCAGAATGCACCTGCACATGAAATTTCAGCTTCATGTCTCTATGACGTGAGGAGTTATGGTCCTTCCAAAATACTACAAAACAAAATGACCAATTCACATAAGTGAAAAAGGGGCGTTTCACCAAAATTTCAAGAAATTTTCACGCAAAAGCCATCAGAGATACTGACATGAAACTTGGGATTCTTTTGTTTGGTACCATGAAGTATTTTTGGACAAAGTTTGAGTAAAATCTGAGAGGTGTCATGTACATGGGTGGCTGAGTTAGCATGGAATAACCCTGATGCATCTCCTCAATAAAAAAAAAACCATCATCAAATTCTGACACTGAGCCCATTTTTAATTGCAATACTAGAAATAATAAAACTACTTGGCAAGGTTATACATCATAATGAATACAAATTAACCTTTAGTCAGAGATCTTTTACCCCTTTTATACCTCACTCAAAACAGTAACACCATTACTTTTGACCACTACTTCGCAGCTGAACGAGGCAATACAAATGGTTGGAATTCAGCCATCATCACACATGTTCGAAACCCGTTTTGATTGCAAGTGCCCTGGTACCTTGTTTGATGGACACCCATGACAATAGGACAAAAACCTGTGAGTGGAGGTTTGTTAGTGCTGCTGGGTGAAGTAGGGCAAGTCTTTGGCCACTGCCCCCTTGTGGTATTGTGAGGATCTTCAGTAACTTGCGATAATGTCAGTAGCTGAAGGCACTAAGGATGCAGGTGGGCTATTCCACTCAGACTGAGGGCATGGGCCATCACGGGACCCACTGCCCATTATTCAATTTTACCAAGAGGAGCATTTTTACAGCAATTTAATCGATAGCTCAACACATTCTTGACTATGTGGAGCAGCAGAATTCTTGCTCTGGCCTCGTTTTTAACAAGAGAGTTAAGTATCAGCCATTTTTATTCTGCACTCTCCAAGGACCACAGTCCAGCTGACACCAAATTAGCTTGACTTCCTGTTATTCAACAGTTCATAGTAAAAACCAGTGCTGGTCAGGTAGGTGCTGGTTTTGTTCAATATCCTTTTCGTCCACGAAACCTTGATCTTGTGTCAAGCTGCAAAAACAAAGAATCACAAGACCAAATGTTCATGTAAATGGATTCATAATTTGAGGCAAGAATGAATCCAGTCAGCCATTTTGAATGAATGAGAAAATAATCAAAAATGCAGAATCTACAGGATATGAAATCCAGTACAAACGAAGCTCCTCAGTCAGAGTATTTCATATCTCAATGACATGACAGCCATTCCCCCAACTAAAGGTCTTCATTTTTACCAGTACTGTTAAACTAAAGGAGCAGCATTCATTCATTACCTGGCCCCCCCCTAGGGGGGGAGCCAGGTTAAGCAATGATCATGTCTGTGTGTGTGTCTGTGTTTCTGTCACTCTGTCTGTCAGCCCGTGGCCATTACCTGCCCCCCCCCCCCGAGGGGAAGCCAGGTTAAGCAATGATCATGTTACAAGGAGAGTTAGCTAGCTAGCTAGCTGCCCGGGATAAACTACGCCATGCCACGGGGACCAGCGCATTGTTCGTCTGCCCTCGTATTAAAATGGAGGCCGCTGCGGCTCGTAGGCCTATTTGCTTGATGCCTGAGGAGCCTGGATTGTCGTGTATTATATTGTTTTCTTTGTCTGCTTAGGTAATTTTTGTATTATTTTTGCAAAATGAACATTACGTAGAATTTCTGTGAACGTTTCTGCTGTATGTAATTATTTTGTTATAGGTGTGTAGCTAGCATGCTAGCTAGCTACATGGAGCTCCGTGTTGTGACACGGACCCCTGCGAACCATCATCGCGATGCATTTTCATAAAACAGTATGCTAGTTTGCATTAAATAATTATGTTTCCTAATTGTATGAGATTTGTCGGTTGTGTTGTTACGATTTAATTTGTGCTTTTATTTCTATTTGCGTCGCATTATTCCGCATACTTTCGCTGCATACTGCCCGTTTTTCGTTGGCGGACAAAGTGATCGCGTTGACACGGATCTTGCATGGAATTGCACATAGCACACGGGGTCTGCTTTCCAGCCAGCTGGGATTGCTGAAATCAGTGATTTTTTTTTTTTTTTAAAGATGGTATAACGTGTTCTATCGTCTTCTGTGTCTAGTTAGCATTTTGTTTTACCTAGCTGGACACAGCTAAGCATTTTTGTGGTCATTTGTGCAGTATGAATGAATTTGACTTATATTACAAGGAGAGTTAGCTAGCTGCCCGAGATAAACTACGCCATGCCTCGGGGACCAGCGCAGTTCACCGCTCTTCGTGTTAAAATGGAGGCCGCTGCGGCTCGTAGGCCTATTTGCTTGATGCCTGAGGAGCCTGTATGGTCGTGTATTATATTGTTTTCTATGTCTGCTTAGGTTGTCTTTGTATTATTTTTGCGAAATGAACATCACGTAAAATTTCTGTGAACGTTTGTGCTGTATGTATGATCGTGTCTGAGTTTGTGTGTGTGTGTGTGTGTGTCCGTCACTCACTCTGTCTGTCAGCCCGTGGCTGGGGCCAGGTCTGCTATCTCTGATTGCCTTGTTTCAGCTAAGCAATAGACAACTGGGTTTCTTGGTTTCTACTCAACGGATGTCTTTTATCACCCTCTAGTGGCGAGAATAATTTCTATTTATCTGCACTTACCATTGACCTTTTGCACTCAAAAAATGACACCTGCAAAGCTTTGCAGTGGCCCTCCTTCAGACATTCGCTCGGTGTTTTCCCCTCCTAACAGAGACATCAAAAAACAAAGTGATATAACATGCATAATAGTTTGAGTCGTACCTATGACGCTCTAAAGCCATAAATATCATTTAACACGAAACGTCAATTCCAGCGTCCCTTAAACTAGTTGGTTATGAAAATTACACAGTAACTAATATATATCGGCGCGACACCTACGGGGCGGAACATGTCATGATTGTTCGTTAAGGTTACCTTCAGAACGCAATCGTGTTGAAGAAGACACGATTTGAAGTCCTCTCTGACGCCTGAACATGCTTTGTTATCCTCTTCCTTCTCCTCGTAGTACTTGGGCATTTTTCATTAATGGCAAAAATTTCGCTCTTACAAACGTTTATGAATTAGATAATAACGGTAAATGCAATAAGAAGGAATCAAGCATTATTTTTTTCCCCAAGCTTTCTAATGTATCAGCTTTCTATCTCGATAACACGGAAAACAAACTGATGTTACCTCATTGCCCCCAAAGCATTATGGGTTAGAGGAAGTGTGTACGCATCTTTAAACATCCGGGTAAGATATAGGCCGAGCTCAAATTGTTCGGCACTCCTTTAGGAAGCAAAATCTTAACAACACCCGGCGCGAAGTTTATTACGAGTGAATATGTACGGCATTTTCTGAAATAGGATGCATCTCATTTTCAGAAAACAAATTATTTTTTCAACAACATGACTTTTTTGAACTACGGTTCCCAGAATTCTGTTGGTATCTCACACGTCACTGCCGACGTGTTCGGTTAGTGACAGGAACCCAGAAGCAAGAATTAGAAAGTGTGGTGTTTTTCCCTATTTTAAAGCGATCTTGGAAGTTTGGTGGTTCTGTTGTATTGGCAGGTGAGTATGCAATAGAATTTTATGGGGTTTCTTGCATAGCGAGGCTGTTTTAATTGGTCAATGGAGTGTAATAATGTAGTCTAATCATGGAATAGTACAGTAAACAGTAACGTACTGCTCGCTGGCGAGGGTGTAAAAAGAGTGGTGCAGTTTCTATAATCCACAATAAACACAATCTAACGACATGTAACACTGGAGAGCTGGCTCGTTTGGTGCTTTTGCACTGAAACGGGACGACTGCCATTTTCGGAAGAATAACATAAAAATGTGATTTGCTACCGATCGCCTGCTCCGTATCATAATCGTTAATTGGGCTGTAATAATGAACCACTAACGTTATTTTTTTGTAATTCTACACTAGGGCGGACTTGAAAGGCACCCATGTTAGTTTGAGATAATCTTGTGTTGATCACCGACAGTGCGCCTTTGTTTCCCTTTGTCTTTAGCTGTCTGTATCAGCACAATGTTGCCAACAACCTCTCACTCGCCGCTGAACCCTGACAGCGGCAGCGTTAATACCCGGGACGCCGCTCGCCACACGGCTGGCGCGAAACGTTATAAATACCTGCGGCGGCTGTTTCGCTTCCGACAAATGGATTTCGAGTTCGCTGCCTGGCAGATGCTCTACCTGTTCACCTCCCCGCAGAGGGTCTACCGCAACTTTCACTACAGGAAACAGACCAAGGACCAGTGGGCCCGTGATGACCCTGCCTTCCTCGTCCTTCTCAGTATATGGCTGTGTGGTGAGTGTCCTGTTTGTTGTATGGTTGGGACTTCTGCTCTTAAAGCTTGCCTCCTATTTACCTGCAACTGCAGCCCCTCATCATACAGTGCCGTGAAAACGTATTTGCCCCGTTCCTGATTATTTTTTTTTGCATATTTGTCACACTAAATTGTTTCTGATCATCTAATAAATTTGAATTTAAGACACAGATAACCCGAGTAAATACAAAATGCAGTTTTTGTGTCGCCTGCGAAGCATAGCGGCACATAGGGATCACTTTGTTCGGCGTCTGTCCGTCCGTTCGTCTGTCTGTCTGACCAGTAGTCACACTTTCAGTTGGTAGTCACACTTTCACATAAGCTTGGCAGCCGACACGGGTTCACCTGAACACTCTAGTTAAATGATTTCATTTAGGGAAAAAAGCTATCCAAACCGACCTGGCTCTATGTGAAAAAGTAATTGCCCCCCACCCCCCACCCCTCTTCTTACATCGTGAATAAAATGTGATTAACCACATTTTTCACTTGCCACACTCTGGCCTGATTACTGCAAAACCTGTTGAATCAAGAAATCCCTTAAATAGAACCTGTCTGACAAAGTGAAGTGGGCTAAAAGATCTCAAAAAGCAACACAACACATCGTGCTGCGATATAAATAAATTCAAGAACAAATGAGAAACAGTCAGGAAAGGGTTACAAGCCATTTCTAAGGCCTTGGGACTCCAGTGAATCACGGTGAGAGCCATTATCCACAAATGGAGAAAGCTTGGAACAGTGGTGAACCTTCCAAGAAGTGGCCGGCCTACAAAAATTACTCCAAGAGCGCATCGACAACTCATCCAGGAGGTCACAAAAGAACCCCGAAACGACATCTCAAGAACTGCAGGCCTCGCTTGCCTCAGTCAAAGTCAGTGTTCATGATTCAACAATAAGATAGACACTGGGCAAAAATGGCATCCTTAGTGGAGTTGCAAGGAAAAAACCACTGCTGACCAAAAAGAACACTAAGGCTCATCTCACATTTGCCAAAAAACAACTTGGTTACCCAAGACTTTTGGGAAAATATTCTGTGGACTAACGAGACAAAAGTTGAACTTTTTGGAAGGAGTGCCTTCCGTTACATCTGGCGTAAAACTAACACATGTAATGGGGAAAAAAGCCACTAAATGGCAGTATTGACTTTTTTTTTGTTAAGCACAGTCTAGAGCTAGGTTTGGGCATGTCCTGGGCATGTCTGAGAGGGGAAAGTCCCAGAAAAAAAAGTCTAAAAGGTGGGAGGGGGCTGCAAAAGAGTATTTAAGGAGAAAAATTGAGAGAGTAAAGTGGTAGGAGAAATTGCAAGGAGAAGGATACATTTGACCAGACCTGTCACTCTTTTCAAAGACCTGTGAAGCTTTTTTGTGGATTTTTGCCTGTGTTGGAGCATTTTCCTCACCCGGAACATCACCAAGCAACCCCATCTCAAGGGACTGTAAATATATATTTTTTTTTGTATATAATCAATCTTGGTCAGTAGTATAAATTGTAGGTTAGTGTTAGTCTTTGTTGAATTAAATCTGTTTTAGTTTTAAAATTTTGTCTGTCATCCTTTGCTGTCTTATATGTCGTAGCAAATTCGGGCCATAACACACAGCACCTCTAAAAACAAGATCATCCCAACAGTCACACATGGTGGTGGTGGTGTGATGAGTGTGATGGTCTAGGGCTGCTTTGCTGCTTCAGGATCTGGACGCTTTGCCCTCATTGATGGAATCCTACATTCTGTTCTCTACCAGGTAGCTTTTTTGGTGGATAGCTTTTTTTCCCTTCTAAAAAGAAATCATCATTTAAAAACTGCATTTTCTATTTACTCGGGTTATCTTTGTCTAAAATTTGTTTGGTGACCTGAAACATTTAGGTGTGACAAATTAGCAAAAAAAAAACAAATCAGGAAGGGGGCAAATACTTCTTCCACGGCACTGTAGATGGGATATCTCTTTGCAGACTTTATAGATAGGGTGAAATCACAGATGTAAGAGAAATAAAACATTATTTAAAAAACTAGAATATTGTGATTTTGGAAGAAATTGCGTGGGTGTGAATGCTGTGCTGTTTACTCTCCGGCCTGTGATCGTGCCGCACCTTTTGATACCATTGATACCTTTCGAAAAACGCAAGAAAATGGCAGAGGTTAATATTATAACTAGAAAATATCACACGAGAAATTTTGAATGTGCCTGCCACTTGCCCCCAAAATTCACCATAAATGCATAACTCTGATCCATGTTTACCAACTGACTTTACCAGCTGACCCTTTGTACAAACACACAAGCATATACAAGTGACACAGATTTCTGCCTCTCTAACACTCAACTTATGTGAGACCACATACCAGGGCGAGAAATCAACTTTTGTCAGCCGGGCAACCTAGAGAGCTTTTTGGACTGCCAAAAAGCATTTTAGGTAGTCAAGACATCTACTGTATTTAAAAAAAAAAAAAAAAACTTTTTTTTTGTCTTGTCTTTTTGTTACTGTGGAAAGTTCATACTTCCTGGAACTGGATAAGAAACAGGTCAATCAGTACATCTTTCCGGGGGAAGTTTCACGAGGGCGTGAACTAGAAGTGTGCGATGAGCCTAAGTGAATAACTGAGTGATTGGCTGTTAACATGGCCACTTAGGTTGACTCTGTTCGATCTCGGCTTGCTGGTGAACATTCAATAAATGAACCAGGGGTGCCATCTGAGGGAATAGTGTAATTGCGTGCATAAATACTGCCACTCCATATCCGCTGCCATCAACATCTGCTCAGACGAGTTATGGATCGGGCAGGAACGTAGGTAAGAACAATAAAATAAAAAATCCCACTCGCACGTACGAGCTCAAGCCATAAAAACCATGGTTGAAACTAGAGATGCCAATTTTGACTCCGATGATCGAACGTTTTCAAAACTTTTTAACACTTCCGGTTCCGACAAGGTGTTCAAGAGATGTTTCGAAACGTCACGTGATCGCTAGCCATGCAGCGCGACAGGTTTTAAAAAGCCAAGGGAAAATACAGGTGTTTCGTTTCGTTGCGTGAGATTCGTGATGAGAGATTTTGCTAATCCTTCAGTGCGCAAAAATTCCGCCCACTGACTTGTATTGATCTCACAGGTGCTGTGAGACAGTTTGCAAAACATCTTCAGTGACACTGTCAGAACTACTGCCATTTTCTGGCAGACCGTGGGCCTATGGAGAAAACAAAAACATTGTGAGTGACAGGAGAGACTGCTGAACGTCCCCATGTATTTTTTTTCTTCTTATAATGTGCAGTATGCGGTCAGGCTGGCGATTTCAAAACTTTCAAGATTTGCCTGTTTTCTTTCATAGTGACATTTTTCAGGCCTGCACAAATTTTCCTACGTTTTGATGTAGGCTTTGTGTGAGTACGTTGGAAATTGTGACCGGGGGAGCGATTTCAATTCCCCCCCCCCCCGCCCGAGTCATTTTGCTTCTCTCCACTCTAAATCCCAGAGCGGGCAAACATTCCGCCCATTGATCTCTATGGGGAAAATTTGTCAGAAAAATGTGAATATCGCCAAAACTTTCGGTTACGGATTTCAAAAGTTATGGCATAAATGTCCAGATCGAGCCACACATTTTGATACCTTTTGGGTGCGGCCCGAACCGTTTTCTGAAAACTTGGCGGAATAATAATAATAGTATTATTAAAGAAGAAGAAGAAGAATAAAAATAATGAAAACGGCGGAGATGAATATTATGGTATGTGATTCACACCCAGTTAACACATACAGCAGATGGGCTTTCAGCGACATGAATAGGATATGCGCTTCTCATTGGAATTGTCTGCCTATTTTCTTGTAAACAAGGCTCATGTCTCATTGGGGGGGATGACAGACGAGCCTGTTTACATGAAAATAGGCAGACATCCTGCCTGAAATGACCGAAGATGGTGATGCCAGGGGACTCACTTTTGCCGCTTTTCCATTACACAGTTTCAGTACTACTCGACTCGACTCTACTCGGTTTTGATCATTTTACATTACGATTGAGCACCACCTCAACGTGGATGGGGTCATCATTGCAAGCATCACTCCCTGGGACCATCCTCAAAAATATCTCTTTTGGGCGTAACCCAACCCTGTTTTGAGAATCCGTGTCGGTTGGTTTTTTAAATTTTTTTTTTAATACCTTGTTCTTTATATTAATGCTTGCCGTGATTGTCTGCCGGGTCTTGGAAGCAAGCTGTTGCCATTCAGTAAAATTCTGTGAATGTCTTTTGCTAGTTTGTTGTTTATTCGTGTCACGCATCAGATATCCGACATAAGAGGAAGACTAAACCAGTGTGAAGGAGGTTCTCTCTCTCTCTACTCTGAACTAAGAAGATTCTGAAGGGATGTTTCTCAAAGCAAATAGCTATTTCTTGGACAATATTAAGGCAAAAAAAACAGTGATCAGACTAGCAGAGCTTTCAATTTGTCCTGGCGCTACTGGAAATATTAAATTACGCAATTTAGTTACGTGATAAACTGAGTCTGATACTCTTGATCGTCTCATATTAAAGTTATGAAACTCATTGAGTAGATTTTGGGTTGGTCAACAAATGCAAAATTCACTCAACTCGCACTGTCGTACCTTCCATAGGCAAATAAGATTTTGTTTTCTTTGCGTCTGGTTCAAGCCGACCCTGCATTGGCATTTGCGCTTGGAACTTTCTCGAGCTCAATGTTCGTGATTGTAAATGTGCCGCATTTAATCGAAGGATTAAACAAATTCAAGTGTTTGTTGTTTTTCTACTTAAAAATCTTCGGTTGAAGTTGAAACAAAGCCTGACGTTGACGTATGGACTAGATACTCTGCCCCTAGTATTCATTGACTTGGCCCGTCAAACTGTCATTAATAATTGTATCTCCCCGATGACGATAGTCGGAGATACTGCGGTTTAGTTCTGGGGCACCACCGCCTCAGAGATTTTATGTTCTGAGCTCTGGAAGGCACAATTATTACAGGACTGTTTTCAATATATATATATATATATATGACAATACTCGACTGATTTTCGTCAATTTTGGAAGTCCAATATGGCTGCCGGCGGCCATTTTGTTCGAAATTTGGGGATCGGGGAGATGCACAACTCGGTCTCTGTGGCGACCGAGTTATCTAGTTTCACTCCACCGCATGTCAATATGTTTTTCATTACACACTGTAGTTTCGCCAAATTTCGTATTTAGGCTGACACACACACACAAAAAAAAAAGTAGACATCTTCCTTGATGCTCAAAAAGGACAATCAGTAAATGAACATGACTGCACCACTACAAAATAATAATAATAGCCTAAATAAATAAATAAATAAAAGAGCCGCCATTTTGACATGTGACTAATAGAGGAAACTTAACTCTTTTCTCAGAAAATAGATTTTACAATTAATCTCTCGTTTGTGAAAATCCGCATGGGGAAAAATGGGTTTTTAAACTCCACAAAAAAAACTTTGGTTGGCGGCAATTTTATGGGTCGGTCAGGTTACACCAACAAAACCCAAAACCAGTGAAGTTGGCACGTTATATAAATCGTAGATAAAAACAGAATACAATGATTTGCAAATCCTTTTCAACTTATATTCAACTGAATACACAGCAAAGACAAGATGTTTAATGATCAAACTGAGAAACTTTTTTTTTTTTTTTTTTTGCAAATAATCATTAACTTAGAATTTAAAGGCAGCAGCACATTGCAAAAAAGTTGGCACAGGGGCCTTTGTACCACTGTGTCACATCGCCTTTCCTTTTAACGACACTCAGTAAACATTTGGGAACTGAGGAGACCAATTTTTGAAGCTTTTCAGGTGGAACTCTTTCCCATTCTTGCTTGATGTACAGCTTAAGTTGTTCAAGAGTCCGGGGTCTCCGTTGTCGTATTTTACGCTTCATAATGCGCCACACATTTTCAATGGGAGACAGGTCTGGACTACAGGCAGGCCAGTCTAGTACCCGCAGTCTTTTACCAGTCTTTTGCTTGGATGGCAACATATGTTGCTCCAAAACCTGTATGTACCTTTCAGCATTAATGGTGCCTTCACATATGTGTAAGTTGCCCATGCCTTGGGAACTAATACACCCCCATACTATCACAGATGCTGGCTTTTGAACTTTGCGCCTATAACAGTCCGGATGGTTCTTTTCCTCTTTGGTCCGGAGGACACAACGTCCACAGTTTCCAAAAAAAATTTGAAATGTGGACTCATCAGACCACAGAACACTTTTCCACTTTGCATCAGTCCATCTTAGATGAGCTTGGGCCCAGCGAAGCCGGCGGCGTTTCTGGGTGCTGTTGATAAATGGCTTTTGCTTTGCATTGTAGAGTTTTAACTTGCACTTGCAAATGTAGAGACGAACTGTAGTTACTGACAGTGGTTTTCTGAAGTGTTCCTGAGCCCATGTGGTGATGTCCTTTACACACTGATGTCGGTTTTTGATGCAGTACCGCCCGAGGGATCGAAGGTCACGGGCATTTAATGTTGGTTTTCGGCCTTGTCGCTTACATGCAGTGATTTTTCCAGATTCTCTGAACCTTTTGACGATATTGCGGACCGTAGACGATGAAATCCCTAAATTTCTTGCAATAGCTCGTTGAGGAATGTTGTTTTTAAACTGTTCAACAATCAGCTCACGCATTTGTTCACCAAGTGGTGACCCTCGCCCCATCCTTGTTTTTGAATGACTGAGCATTTCAGGGAAGCTGCCTTTATAACCAATCATAGCACCCACCTGTTCCCAATTAGTCCGTTCACCTGTGGGATGTTCCAAATAAGTGTTCGATGAGCATTCCTCAACTCTGTCTTTTTTGCCACTTGTGCCAGCTTTTTTGAAACATGTTGCAGGCATCAAATTCCAAATGAGCTAATATTTGCAAAAAATTACAAAGTTTACCTGTTCGAACATTAAGTAACTTGTCTTTGCAGTGTATTCAATTGAATATAGGTTGAAAAGGATTTGCAAATCATTGTATTCTGTTTTTATTTACGATTTGCTTTGGTTCACTGGCTTTGGTTTTTTTTTTTGGGTTTTGTATATCAAACATATTTTTAAGGATGGCCTGGCCCAGGGGTGGCCAACCCTGGTCCTGGAGAGCCGCAGTGTCTGCTGATTTTTGGTGTTACTTTGCACTCGACTGATGGATAAATTAGTTGATTACTCACTTCACTGATCTCACCAGGTGTCTCAGGCTTAATTTGGCAATCAAGCAATTAATTTGGTACTTTGGTACTATGGACCCTTTACACATGTATCCCAAAACTGCCTCCACGAAGGCCACACCTGTGTACTTTCAAAGATGTGTCACGTGGGAGCCAAGTTGCTCTTCCTAGGAGCATTTAACCGCTTGTTGAAATGATGGCAGACTTCTGAGAGGATGAGGGCGAGATAAGATTGCAGTGAAAACCGTGGGTCTCTATCCATGGATTTTCTGTGAAGCTAATGGAAATATTATGTAGTGGTCTTTTGCAGTAAGGCACAAGGGCCATGACTGTAAAAACACGTGCGACGTTTAAACCGCCATGAATGGGGTTTGGGTGGTATGGTCTTTGGAATTACACCAGAGAGTAGACCTGTGGTGTGAAGTTTGAACACTGTCACCATTTGTGAATGGGTTTCCTCTCTCAGTACGAAAGCATGTCAGGGTAATTGGAGACTCTAAACTGACCATAGTATGAGCCTCAGTGAATGGTGCATGAAGCATGTAATGGCCTCACAGGCTGTCCGCGGTTCGCTCTTGCCTCTTTGAACCGGCTGTTATGGGCTCCAGCTCACCCATGTGATGAGGAAGAAGAGGTTTAGGTAACGTGTTGATTAAGTATTGTCTGCAAACATTTCATTTTATTCACATTAAAAGACCTTATATGGCTGATTTTTCGACTGTATTTCTTCTCTACTCTCTGGCGTTGCTTCCTTGATGTCTTTTTGTCATCTCTTGCTCGTAGCTGTGCAGACTGAGTAATCCCAGCGGCAGAGACTGGTTACGTCCAGCGGAGTCTCTCAAAGTCCTTATGAAAGTCTACAGTAGTCCTTTCTGGAAAGAAGCCTTATAGGGTTGGGTGACACAAGCCTCTCTGTATCCTGCCAGTAAGGTCTACTGGGCTTCACATGCTGGGAAGACTGTGCATTTGTGTTCAGCCTTAAATGGAGCCCGTTCTCTGACCAGCTCTTGCTTATTGGTGGGAGACTGCAGTGTTCCTGCACATGTCCAGAGTTTGGTGTTATCAGGCAGAGTGCAGTGAAGGCAGCTCTTCCTCTCTCCCTTCCAGTGTCCACTGTGGGCTTCGGGTTCGTGCTGGACATGGGTTTCCTGGAGACGCTGAAGCTCCTGCTGTGGGTGGTGTTCATCGACTGCATCGGAGTCGGGCTGCTCATCTCCACCCTCATGTGGTGAGGCAGAGTATTGCTTTTACCTTCTTATTTTCCATCTGTGCAGTTCCTGATTTATGCCAGTGCTTGTACAGTTTCATGCCTGTGTGTGAGCTGCTCAGTGGAGGAGTGCCTGACCCAAAGTGTCTCTCTGAACTTGTGTTTCTTTAAAATTGGGGCTGTATGTAGTGCAGAGGTGAGTCTGTGGCCTGTCTGAACTGTGTTTGAATCCTTGACTGTCTCTCCTCAGGATGGTAACGAATAAATACCTGATGAAGCATCACAGTAAAGACTATGATGTGGAGTGGGGCTACGCTTTTGATGTGCACCTCAACGCCTTCTACCCCCTGCTGGTCATCCTGCATTTCCTGCAGCTTTTCTTTATCAACCGTGAGTCCAGCATTTCAGTCCCAGCTCTGCGGCTACAACACTGCAAAACTAACTAATACCGCAACACCAACACTCCAGTGTCAACAAAACTGCAAACCAGCACGGAAGTAACCCCATGTTACCGACACTCCACCAGCTCAGTTCCAGCAATGCAGTGCCAGACACTTTCTCAGTGGCAGCTAAAGCTCTCAGGGCTGTTATATGGTCTTACACACCGTACTGTACTTAACCCCCGTATGAAAACAGCTTTATGTCCCAATGTGACACACACACTGCACACGCACACACGCACACGTACACTCTCACTCACATACACACATTCTCATGTGTATGTACACACGCACACACACTGCCCACACATACACATACACATACGTACACACTCACTCACATGCACACATGCTCATGTGTATGTACACACACACACGCACGCACAAACACACATACTGTACACGCACGTGCGTGCTGACACTTGCACAAACACACAGGCGTGTGCGCGCACTCATGCATGCGCGCACTCAGGCCCGCATTCAGTGATCTTTAGAAATATTGGGAACCTGCAGTAAAAATGAGCAAATTGGCATGTAGACGAATGTATTAACCCTTTAAGAGCAGCTGACTGAGAAAATCAGCCATGGGGCCCCAAAACATGGAAAGTGACATCTCACCGATTCTGATAAAACTTAGTATGTGAACAGTACTTGGCTCCTCAACAACTTTCCCCAAATATTTCAGCTAAGCATTTTCTGGTTGCCATGGAAACCAGTCTTGTATTTTTTAGCTCAAATGTGCCTGTCCGCTCGAAATAAATAAGAGCAAATTTGGCATTTTTGAGGGCAGAAAAATTGTTATAAAAGTGCAGTTCAAAAAAGTTTTTTCTACTTAAGCATGAAGCCACACAACTCCCCTTCCTGGCAAAGTTCAAATTTTGGTGTTGAAGTCAACATTTTTTTAATTCAGAATTTTTTTTGAAAGATCTGAAATAGCTTTGCAAAAATTATCAAAAAACAAGAGTTTGTCACTTAAGTGATTATATCCCCCACCGTTAGGTCACCAAAACCGACTGGTGTCTGCGCATTCCCAGTAGGAATGTTGGTACCGAAAAGAATTGAAATAGGTTGACTCCTTCTTGAGATATCGCGCTGACAATGTTAGGGACGGACGTACGGACGGAGCGGAATACTATATCCCCCGCTTCGCGCTAAAGGCGCGGCGGGCGATGACAAGCTCCTCTAACATGTAAATTGTAAGTGAGCAGATCGGATCTGTAAGCTAATATTCACACAATGTACCAAGAAACATTGTCCCCTGCCACACCTGTCATAAAATCTGCTGGCATCACATGTATAATGTGCCTGGAGGAGCCCAAACTTTCCGAATTCAGGCCATTTCCAGCTGCTCAGTCGGCGATTATCCTGAGCAAACGGTTTTAACATCGCTTTATTGGGGCGTGTTTTGTAACTCTTGTCAAGTCTTGGTGGTAAATAATCTGGAGACAGATGTCACCAGGGTAGTATATATGTACACGTGTGAATAGTGATATCTGGGGTTAGGGGAGGGTAGTGTATATGTACACGTGTGAATACTGATATCTGGTGTTAGGGGAGGGTAGTGTATATGTACACGTGTGAATAGTGATATCTGGTGTTAGGGGAGGGTAGTGTATATGTACACGTGTGAATACTGATATCTGGTGTTAGGAGAGGGTAGTGTATATGTACATGTGTGAATAGTGATATCTGGTGTTAGGGGAGGGTAGTGTATATGTACACGTGTGAATAGTGATATCTGGTGTTAGGGGAGGGTAGTGTATATGTACATGTGTGAATAGTGATATCTGGTGTTAGGGGAGGGTAGTGTATATGTACATGTGTGAATGCTGATATCTGGTGTTAGGGGAGGGTAGTGTATATGTACACGTGTGAATAGTGATATCTGGTGTTAGGGGAGGGTAGTGTATATGTACATGTGTGAATAGTGATATCTGGTGTTAGGAGAGGGTAGTGTATATGTACACGTGTGAATCGTGATATCAGGTGTTAGGGGAGGGTAGTGTATATGTACACGTGTGAATAGTGATATCTGGTGTTAGGAGAGGGTAGTGTATATGTACATGTGTGAATAGTGATATCTGGTGTTAGGGGAGGGTAGTGTATATGTACACGTGTGAATACTGATATCTGGTGTTAGGGGAGGGTAGTGTATATGTACACGTGTGAATAGTGATATCTGGTGTTAGGAGAGGGTAGTGTATATGTACACGTGTGAATAGTGATATCTGGTGTTAGGAGAGGGTAGTGTATATGTACACGTGTGAATACTGATATCTGGTGTTAGGGGAGTGTAGTGTATATGTACACGTGTGAATACTGATATCTGGTGTTAGGGGAGGGTAGTGTATATGTACACGTGTGAATCGTGATATCAGGTGTTAGGGGAGGGTAGTGTATATGTACATGTGTGAATAGTGATATCTGGTGTTAGGGGAGGGTAATGTATATGCACACGTGTGAATGCTGATATCTGGTGTTAGGGGAGGGTAGTGTATATGTACACGTGTGAATAGTGATATCTGGTGTTAGGAGAGGGTAGTGTATATGTACACGTGTGAATAGTGATATCTGGTGTTAGGAGAGGGTAGTGTATATGTACACGTGTGAATACTGATATCTGGTGTTAGGGGAGTGTAGTGTATATGTACACGTGTGAATACTGATATCTGGTGTTAGGGGAGGGTAGTGTATATGTACACGTGTGAATCGTGATATCAGGTGTTAGGGGAGGGTAGTGTATATGTACACGTGTGAATCGTGATATCAGGTGTTAGGGGAGGGTAGTGTATATGTACATGTGTGAATGCTGATATCTGGTGTTAGGGGAGGGTAGTGTATATGTACACGTGTGAATAGTGATATCTGGTGTTAGGGGAGGGTTGTGTATATGTACACGTGTGAATACTGATATCTGGTGTTAGGAGAGGGTAGTGTATATGTACACATGTGAATCGTGATATCAGGTGTTAGGGGAGGGTAGTGTATATGTACATGTGTGAATAGTGATATCTGGTGTTTGGGGAGGGTAGTGTATATGTACACATGTGAAAAGTGATATCTGGTGTTAGGGGAGGGTAGTGTATATGAATAGTGATCGTGAATAGTAATATCTGGGGTTAGTGGAGGGTAGTGTGTATGTACATGTGTGAATAGTGATATCTGGGGATAGCGGAGGGTAGTGTATATGTACATGTGTGAATAGTGATATCTGGGGATAGCGGAGGGTAGTGTATATGTACACGTGTGAATGGTGATATCTGGTGTTAGGGGAGTGTAGTGTATATGTACATGTGTCAATAGTGATACCTGGTGTTAGGGGAGGGTAGTGTATATGTACACGTGTGAATGGTGATATCTGGTGTTAGGGGAGTGTAGTGTATATGTACATGTGTCAATAGTGATACCTGGTGTTAGGGGAGGGTAGTGTATATGTACACGTGTGAATGGTGATATCTGGTGTTAGGGGAGTGTAGTGTATATGTACACTTGTGAATAGTGATATCTGGTGTTAGGAGAGGGTAGTGTATATGTACATGTGCGAATAGTGATGTTTGGCTCAGACTTGCACTGACTCTTGTCTCTCCGTGTGCTGTAGACCTTGTGGCCATAAACTCCGACTGGTTCCTGGGTTATCTCGTGGGGAACACGCTGTGGCTGATCGCCATCGGTTACTATGTCTACATCACCTTTCTGGGCTACAGTGGTGAGTAACGGACTAACCCACTCGTCAGGGTGCATCTGCTCAATCCCAGGCTGTACGCTGTGATTTTTCTCCCTGCTGCTGCCTCCATTAGCATTAGCAGCTTGCTGAGCTAAGTATTAAAATTGTCAAAGTGCCTGGAGTCTGGTTAAACGATAATGTGAGATGAAATGCTCAGCCTGGGCTTTTTTCGCATGTTCATGCAAACGCAGCACTGCTATCCCATGAGGCCTGCTGTGAAATATTTTGCGGATCGGTGTTGACGTGAGTAGAGCGGAGCCTCTGCAGATTTAGGTATTTAATGAGAAAGTCTTTTCTTTCAGTGACTGAAGTAGCATTGGGGATTGTCAGAAGTGCTGCGTACTTTGGATCCTGGCAAATAAAAAAGGAGAAGTGGCACCTGCCGGATAGTTTTTTGAGCGTGTGCCCTTGTGGAAGTTTTAGTCCAATAATTCAGCTGTTTTCTTCTGAGGAGGAAACTTGTTAAAGTGTTGCAAGTGTCAAAAATGTCTTCCACGCGAAAAATTTCAAAATGTTTCCATTGGCATTTTCTTCAAAAATGTAAGACAACAGTGGAGAGAGATTTCACTCTGGTTCGTTTCATCATTCCTCAAGTTGTGAAAATGGTGCTTGTGTTGCTGTGCCGTGGTCTGACACGGGTGATTCTTTCTCTCTCTCTGTAGCTCTGCCCTTCCTGAAGAACACAGTGGTGCTGTTGTATCCGTTCGCCATGCTGGCAGTGCTATACGTCCTCTCTCTCTGCCTGGGCTGGAATTTCACTCGCGGCCTCTGTTGGTTCTACAAGTACCGTGTGCAGTAGCAGGCCAGGAGCGCCCAGCACTGAGGACACAGTCTCACGGACCGGACCAGACCGGACACGTTTGTGGAGCTGAGGTCCGGAGGCGCGCTGGGCCGTGCCCGCTGACCGTTGTGGGTTGCTGGAGACTTGGGGAGGGGTTTTTTTTTTCTTCTTGTACATAGGTGTTGTACATAACATTTTCATTGTAGATATCAAATCTTTGGATTGCTCAAAAGATTACTGATTGGTTATTTTCCCTTTGGTTTAATGTTTCTTTTTGATATGACTGATGTTCCTGAGGTTCGTGGAGCAGGACGGGGTGGGATATCAGGAGCAGAGAGCTCGGGACGAAGCAGGAGCTCTTCTGTGTGTGTACATTCCTGATTCTGTCAGAGCACCTTCAATAAAGAGCCTTTTATTTTACCAGATGTCAAGAAACCACTTTATGTTACGACATTCACAGTATACTGGCACCAGTACTCAAGCAGGGAAATATAAAATGTTTTTACGTAGTCTGTGAATGACAGTTTGTGCCCAAGTGAGAGGAAATGTCGCAGACATAGTAACTGCAATGTGGGCAACCTCCTGCATACTCGATTTTCCTGTTTTGTAGCCCCAAAACATTTGCCTGATGCCAGAAATGTGTTCCTGAGGCTTGGGTTGCTGTCATACACACTCTAAACCACTAGAGGTCAGTAAGAACAATGCAGCGAATAAATTACGAGTGCCATCTAACTTGCTGGACAAGGGGGGGGATGTTCCAGCATTAGCTGAACACCTTTAATAGTTGAAAGAAAGTCCCCCGTCTTTCGAGGAGGGGGCGGATAACAACGCACGACTCGCACAACTGCGAAAGGAAAATGACACCTTTTTGCGACTGCAGTTAGACATTCACATGGTAATTTATGCACCGAGCCGAAAAGACATGCATCATCTTTGCCTGAAGACTCAAAAAACTGCTCTTTAATTTTAAAAACCCCAGCGCACTTCTTGCTTAGTTTTCAGAATAGTCAACTCAAAGCATGACAATATTCATATTCTTGTGCAAAAGCTACTGATTAACCGTAACCACCGCTTGCTGAGACAGTATGTCTGTGTCCAACAAGCTATTACTGCACGGACTTGAAACGTGTTGGCCTGTACGACAAATTATGCGAGGACCAATGTCAAGTTTACTTGTGCCGAACCGCTACAGTGAATATTCAACACACGAACTGCCGTGCGACATTAGCGCAGCCGAAGGCATCGTCTCAACAAACCGGCCCTTCCCAGGTGCGGAGATTGATGCTGTCCGGCATGACATTAGATATGGTGATATACCACATATTAAGTACAGTACCTTGGCAATTAACTGTTGGCGAGAATCATCTTTTGGGTATGCGCACATGTAAAGGTTTCGGATTGAGTTTTTTTTTTTTACCTCCAAAGTGCAAGATATATCCAGATATGATGCGGAGTGGCGTATTGGGCAGTACGGTCGCCTCACAGCAAGAAGGCCGTGGGCTTGAGTCCAGAGTTTCCATGTTCTTCCCGCGTTTGCGAGGGTTTACGCCGGTTACTCTGGTTTTCTCCCACGGGCCCAAACACCTGAATGCCTGGCTATAACCCCAAGTTGAGCAAATTTGCAACAAGGTAAAGAATGTAGATTGAAACACAACAGCTATTTCAAATTTCACTTCGACTTGCCCTCATACTGTCTGCAGTGAAATACAATATAAGTCATGTTTTGTCTGGTCTATTTCATTTTATTTTAAATTTTCGTACATTTGAGACATTCAGCTGCAGTGCTTTCCAAAACGAGAGAGAGCGAGCAAGAGGCTGATAACCGATGGGGAGAGAATTAATTAATTTGATTTGAAACCGCTGATGTCAGCAGGTGATTAATCTTGATTTGGTACAAAGGCTGCAGGAGCAGCCGAGCCTCCTGTGATCCGGCAAAACCTCGTCACTCAAAATTGAGAAAATTCAGTTGGACCAACGTTTGGAGTGACGAGGTTTTACCCCCTTCCGTGTATCAGGTTAAAATGTCTGAAACTCCTGTCTAATAGTAGTTTTTCTTTTGGAAGAACCGAGTAAGTCCGTTTTTATTGAGCATCATAGGGATATTAGATCTGGAAAAACCTAGCAAGTAGTGCAAGCCAATCACATGGCTTATTGAGGTCACATGATTATTCACGTGCAGTCACCTGAAGTAGACACTGGAATATTCATTGTGGACACTCCCAAAGATGACCCTTATAGAGCACTTATTTGTAAGTAGACTGGTAGTCTTTCATGAGGCATTTGCCTCTGTTAAGGCAGATGTCGATATTTTTGTATTGTGGCATGAGGTTATGTCTGGTTGGTCAGCTGTGGATGTTGCATCCATGTATATCAAGTGTGTCAATCTCTCTGCAAAGAATGTTATTATATTCAGGGCTGATAATGCCCTGAAGGAAATACAAAGATAGGGTATTTACAATGAGTTTAATCAGAAGAGCCCTTCGGTAATAATAAACTGCAAAAAAGACAAAAATCCCGGTTTGCGTTAATATTCAAGCTTGGCAATGAGTTTATGCAGTAATGCAGTCAGGATAGAGAACGAAGGGGACTAAAACGTCAGTATTTAATGGCTAGAAGACTGTATGAAAGGCAGCCACCCAGTATGAAACCAAGCCGGGTTATAGTTAGATATCCAGGTAATTCGACAATATTCTTGAGAGCTTGCTGGGGTTCTTCCGCTAAATTAGCTACAGAAAAACCAGGCGACAGTACCTCAGTCCTTGAAAACAACGGTTTTACTTTGTATTCACTTAGTTAGACAATTATTTAGTGTTTCATTTATTCTCTAAATTTAGCGTTTAAATTAATTTTATTTTATTTTACCTTACTTTGCTCCCGAGAGACTGAAACCCCCCCAAAAAAACCCCCGTCACCTTTGTTTGACCAGATTAGCGACTTAATTTGGCTTTTTGCTCACCGAGTTGTTACAGGGCAAAAAGGGGAAAAGACGACGGGGGGGAAGATTCTCCCTGCCCCTACTGCGACAAACGTTATACCTCGGGAGCAAACGGTCGAATCTCTATCACTGTTTGAGCCTTAACACAAGAATTTTTTTCAGAAAACCCCACTTAAACAAGAGTAAATATTCAGCTTCAATCCCACGTCTTCCTCTGTCTCAACCAAGCAGAATTATCACCAACGAACAGCACTACAGCACAGCCAAGAGGTCAGCAACAGCAGATTACTGGAGAAATACTGCCATCATGGCACTGTAAGAAACACCATCAAGCGTTTCAGCATCCGGTTTGCTGAAAACTCGTGGCAATTGGGGTGCAAAACGGAAGTGCCTCTGATGTTCGTTATTTGTATATGGCAAGTAAGAAGGAAGATTTTGTACCGATAATGGATGACTGGGTGAAAATAATGCACCTCTCTGTATGCAGAGTGAATGCAGGGCCTAAAACCAGTGGTTATCAAACTCAGTCCTGGGGGACCTCTGTGTATGCTGGTTTTCGTTCCAACCGCAGGGGCAATCCAAGAATTTTAACAAGCGGTTAAAAGTATCCAGACTAGGAGCAAATACTGTGGGATTACTTGAACTGTTAAATCACACCCTGCCTGAGTTTGCTCTGCATGCAATAAAAAAATATCTTCTGTAGCATCAGTGGATTAAATTTCAAACAGTTAATTTCAATACGCATTGAGAGGGGTAATCTATAACCGATATAATTAAAGACTGAGGTCGATCAGCAAGCTCTTCGTTGGTATGTTCACCTGGCTGTCAATACTAACATCAGGGAGATGAAGATTACAGTAACAATGTGAATGATAATGAGACCCACTGCTTCGCATACGGAAAAAATATCTAATTATTGCCAAAACAACAGTTAACTCACCCGTTCAGTCAGTAAGTAGGCCAATTAGTCTTATTAGTTGGTTACGTCTTAAATTTTTTTGTCTGTAGTGGAATGAGCACAGTGGTCATCTTTGGGGCATTGCAAAACTATATTTGGCATTTGTTAGATTAAGATGGTAAATTACCTTTCTGAACATCAAATGCGCTTAAGAAAAATCAACAGCTCGTTAAAATTCTGAAATTGCAATTGGTGTTGGAATGAGAACCAGCATACACAGCGGTCCCCACAGACCGAGTTTGAGAACCACTGGTCTAAACAGTGAGCGAAGGAAGGTGGTTTGAGCAGTACTAGATAAATGCTGACGTGACGAGTTTTGCATGCACACGTGACCAGTCACTGACGCCTACAGAGAGTCACAGGAGTTCCCCATCTCTACCATTTCAGCGGCGAGCAGTTTCAGATACATCTGGAAATGGAGAAATATCTCCGCAGGTCAGCGCCGTGGATATAATCGGATTACTCAGATTATCCTCGGCAGCATGGGTAAAATCATGGACGAAATTCATGCCACAACTTCAGCTGGTAGGGCAGGTCCAGGGGACCAAGAACTAGCAATAACCTCGGGAGCCAAAGGGCAAATTTCCACGCCCAAGTCCATTGAAAACGAACATTACAGACGAAAGTATTCCACTTGTTGAGTGCAATTCTATATGGTTAAAAAAAAAAAATTTAAGTAATTGCTTCTTAGGGACTCATTTCCTGTTTAAGTCCAGGCATCCAGTGCACATGCTCTGGTGCAAACAGCTCCATAGTCAAAGATGGCGGCTTCAGTGCATCAGCTCCTCGCTCCGGACTCGGAGGCCCCGGTCAGCAGAGGGCGTCTTCAGTCCTTCATCAGCTTCCAACAGCTGAAGCCCACGGCTGCTGAAGATTTCATGTTGTAAATCTCTCAACTTTACAAAATAATCTGTTTGTGCAGCACAGCTCTCCCACAACCAAAAAAGACTTAAGAAAATTTACCAAAATGCAGCCAATGCAAGGCACTGAAAGACTGCAGTCTTCAACTGCACTGAAATTACTTTAAATTTTTTAATTAAAATTGGAAATTATCACAAACATGCCATTTTATGAATAAATTTGAGAACACAAGTCATAACTACTGTTTGAGCGCAACAATCCAGTTCGACATGACTGCATTTGAACTTAAAGGTTATTTTATTTTATTTTTTTCCATTTATGGAGAATCACTGTAAATTCAAACCATAATATTAAAAGGGCAGAGCCACAATTTATTTAAGCATGATGCAATGGTTTTGTATTCCATAATTGATTACAAGCATAACTTTCTCTGCATTCAATTCACCCATTAGAAATACAGGATTTCATCCCAAAGTCCAACCACATCTCTGATGAATAATGCACATGACAGAATGCTGACCCAGCTAAATTTAAAATACATTCAACCATATTGATTAAAGTTCCTTTTCTCATCTCCAATTTGCATTAGACATTAGAGTAACTGACACTCCCTCACCGCCTTTAAGAGAATAAGTTGGTGTTTGAGAGCATTATTTAATGATTTTTTAAAAATCATATTTAACACCCATAAATTCTTTGGCGCAATGATCAAACTTTATGTAGCATATTTCATTTTAAACTTTTATTTCAGTATGAGACTTTAAGCCATGTGTCTGGGCAGCATCGCAAGCTTAGAATGATCAAAGGAAATACTGACACATACGACGGGGGTCCAGGATGTAGCCATGTTTTCCAGCAATGACACTAAAATAATTGAGAAACAATTTGTCATCATTAAGTTGTCAGATAACTGTATTGAAACAGGACATGATCAGAATCCTCATCTGCAGAACAGCAGGCCGAACAGATTTCATTTCATCACAGCTAATAAAATAAAGAGAAGCTCAGAGCAGTGAGATTTACTGGCTTTATTTTAGCCATGTCCATGTTGCCGTAGTTACACTGTCACACATCAAGGCACGTGACCAACCGTGGGCGGGGCCTGGGTGACATGTGACTCCGGGCCCTACAGGAGTGTGGCAGACGTGGGGCTGGAGGGCAGGGGGAGGGGGAGGGGTTAGCGCTCCCACAGGTGCGCACCCTGCAGGCCTGAACTTTCGGATGCTTTGAGTCCGAGCTGAGAAAAGTCGGATCGAGTCAATTTAAAGGTGAACTCTCGTACACCAGAAGGGGGCAATATAAAACTGTTATTTCTTTGTCTCCTAAAATTGAGTAGTTCTGGTTTGCGTGAACTGATATTTATGATCCAAGAATTGTATGGCTCTAGTATGCATGAATTGATAAGAATAAGCTGTTAGATTTTTTTTCCCCCAACGAGTAATGGGATAGATTTACCTGTTCCTTTTGTTTTTGCTTGAGGTCACGGTTGAGGCCATGGTTAGGGTTAGGGTTATACAAAACATCTCTCGCGAGGTAGGAAGGTAGGAATTGGAATTTTCTGGTATATGAGAAGTTAGAATTTCTTGTATGCTAGAATTGTTCATACGAAACATCCTTGTAGGTGTGAATTGCGCTTTTCTGTTACGCGAGAAATATACATTTCTCCTATATACGAGCAGTGCACCTTCAAATTGATATAATCCGAGAAGTCACGTGAGCATGACAGTACCTGTGTGCACGTTTGCAAATATGAGTGCGTTTGGCGCACGTACAGCTCAAAGGACCAGCAAAGCGTCAGTAGCAGATTACTTACAATATAAAGACAATTGTCTATTGCCACCAGTATTAAGAGATGTCTGGAATGATTGCACATTACAGTTGGCAACGAGTAACCCAATAAACTCTTAAGAGACTTAAATGGCATGTTTTAGAAGTTTGCCAACACAAAAGTAGAGGTATGTCAACGCACACCCAGGTCTGATCAGCGTTTGTATACTTCCAGGCTGAAGGCCTTTGTACTGGTGCGTGTGGTTGAGTAATTCCGAACTGGACCTTTGATTCAAAACCCTCCCCGTAACATCAAACACAGATGCCGTCTCACAGTTATTCTATGAGCTCTTCCAAAAGGTCAGTCGTCAGCGAGGAACAGAACGCTTCATCATTACGCATCCAGGGTGCCCGGAATTTTAACACATTTTCAGTTGTGCATCTCAGAAAAACATTCACCATCAGCTAATGCCCATTTAACTCATTCTTCTTCGTAAGAGAAAGACCATATTCTCCATAGAAGTAAA